>CM056508.1:22984335-23483131 GCA_029783415.1 Anisodus acutangulus
CACACATCCATGTGGGATATGCGAAGTCCATATACTCCTGCAGAATTTCCCATTGGAGCCCAACTCTTGGCTGAATAATATCTATTCCAGGCGTTCAACTCCATACCCCACATATCATATCTGTTACAGTGTGCAGCCCGATCTATCCGTAACATATCCGTTGTGGCGTGAACCCGATCCATCCTTAACATTATCACCATATCAATGTTTCCATAATCTCATAAGTGTTCTTACATTTCTAGTCTCTTGGACTGACAACATTTTCATACCACTCTCATATTAATATCAACAAAACTATGAGTTTATGAATACAAATGACAATACAAGGCAAAAAATATGAATGTATGCAATGCAACCAAGTATAAGAGATGAATATCACAATGTTTTCAGAGTTCAACAACGTAACAATCCAAGTACAATAAGGATATCATATCGGAAGCAGGTGTGATGAATAAATATACAATAGCAAATATGGTGACAAGCCCAAACAATCAGCAGTCGGAACCAACATAAGGCTGATTCCCCAAATCACACATCATCACATTTCAACACCGGTACCCACTCAAACGTTCATCACAACCGGCTAAGTGAGACCCTCAAACACGCCTAATACCCCATCAATATTTATATCTAATTACGTACTTCTATTGAAGTCTAGTGAAAGTGAACCGTAGCCTACCTTTGGGACGAATAGGAGCGCTAACAAATCAAGCATCGGTGATTGCATTGCCCTTCCACTATGCCTCATGATAATCAATGTCTAATCACACATATACTATTCGTTAATGAAGAGCTTACACAACATACAAGGACATAATCCTTAACAAGCAAGATTTTTAAATACTAACTCCAGGCTCACATCACCAAGACTCAATCTTTATTACCCAAATATCAAGAACACGTAGTAGGTAATCACACCCTTAAGTTAATTAGGAAACGATATACATTTGAGCCTTCAATTGAACAATATACAAAATCTCCAATTTGGAAACACTAGAATTTTCCCCAAATCAAATGGGTTTCTATTGTCAAATTAAGATTTATAACGTGATAATGTAGTATAATCCATCACTAATTCACAATAATTACAGTAAACTATTTCAGAAATACCATTTAAATCAAGACTCAACTCTCTTATTCTCAAATGAACTTGAAACTCATCTTCCCAACTTATAAACATACTTATCATCATTAGGGGACTTAGAAACATAAAATGAAATCACAAGGGAAGGAAATCTTTACCTCTACGATGAATTTCACTCTTGAACATCTGAATACTCTCCCTTGCGGCTCTAGGTTTGAGATATGCTATTTTGGGAAAAGTACCTTGACCTTAGAATTAAATTGGATAACTGATCCAGCAATCCTACCCAAGTGGAATCAACACCGCTGGCGTGAATCCGCTGCCATGTGAAATGACCTCGCTGAGGCAGTGTCACTTAACACCTCGCCCTAGCGCCATGGCGACCCTAATCCCGCAGAGGCGCACCCGCCCTTGCAGAAGTTCCCTTCGCCAAGGTAAAATCTCAGTAACTTCACAACCCCACTTCTATGAGCCAACCTCCCTCTGAGGACGACACACAGTGGCGAACAGAGGTACTACCAAGGTAGACACCATACACTAGAGATGGAAACAAAGCCAAATCCTTCACCAAACACCCGAAACACTCCCAAGACCCCGAACACAAACCATACATGCTTGTCTAAGGTAAACAGTGTTACGAACTCGCTTGTACCCTCAAATTTCCTATTTAACCAAGATAAGGAATACTTTTATAATGAATCATCTGATAAAACCAAAATATCCAAATTACACAAATAGCACCACAAACTACATCGGATTGTCTCGGGAAGCCAACAATGACCCAACTAAGTTATCAATGACCCCCCGAAACTACCAAAAGTGACAGAACTCGGAAATAAACATATCAACTCAAAAGTCAATATTGAGTCAAACTATCCAACTCTAAGGTTCATGCTTTGGGTTTTTCTTCCAAAATTCATGTAAATGGACCTAGGATTCCATGCCACCCATCCTCACGCATCACAAACTCCACATAGATTCTAAGAGAAGGGTAAAATAGTCAAATAGAGGTCTTAGGCTAACAACAATCGGATGGGTCGTTACATACACTTTTGCCCATACCAAACTTTGAATGGTGTTATCTGGATACTAGCATGGTAACTGATATTGTAAGCAAATTCAATGAGAGGCAAATGATCATCCCAATTACTTTTAAAATCAAGAACATATGCCATCAATATATCCTCAAGAGTCTAAATAGTACGCTTTGCTTGACCATCTATCTGAGGGTGAAAGGCTGTGCTGAGATTTACCTTGGTACCCAATCTTTTCTGTAAAGAAATCCGATAGTGTGGTGTGATTGAGCACTATGATCTAAAATAATGGAGATTGGAGTCCCATGAAGCCTGATAATTTCTCGGATATACAACTTAGCATAATCTTCTGCTGAATTTATTGTCTTAATTGACAAAAAATGGGCTAATTTAGTGAGTGTGTCCACAATCATCCAAATTGAATCATGCCTTTGGGATGAGTGAGGTAAACCTATTATGAAGTCCATATTTATCATCTCTCACTTCTAAACAGGAATATTGATATTCTGAGCCAACCCACTAGGCCTATGGTGTTCAGCTTTCACCTACTGACAATTGAGACACTAGGCTGCAAAATTTGTCACATTCCTCTTCATATCGTTCACCAATATGGTATGATTTTGTGTATGTACTGGTTATCACCGTACCATGCAATTTTGGATTGTCATACCAAGACAGTCACTCTAGCAATGCCGGGTATCGCGAGGTTAGAATGGAAGGGTACTCTAAGCCTTGTATTGAAGAAGATTATTTCTCTCCTTTAGGCTAGGAAGTTGTTATATAAGGGTTGTTTGGTACTCAGCGCATATTCGAGATATAAGTGAAAATACTCCTCCACTTGAGTCTATTCCCATAGTGTGTTAGTTTTCTGAAGTCTCTGTGATGTATTTGCCGGGTGTGCCTCCAGATAGAGATATTGATTTCTACATCGACTTAGAGCCGGTTACTCATCCCATTTCTATCACACTATACCGTATGGCTCCAACAGATTTGCGAGAGTTGAAGGAGCAGTTATAGGGTCTGTTGAGAAAAGGTTTCATTAGACATTTGAGAGAGTTGAAGGAGCAGTTACAGGATCTGTTGAGAAAAGGTTTCATTAGACCTAGTTTGTCGTCCTAGGGTGCTCCTATTCTATTTGTGAAAAAGACGGACGACACTATGCGGATGTGAGATTTTAAATAATTAATTGCACAATTATCTTAACTTTAATTTTGACTTTTGCAATTGCCGATCAAAATAATGTGAAAATAAGATATGATATATAATAAGTATACTAAATGATATTTTGTCAAATGAAAAGACAAAAATATTTTCGGAATAATTTTATAAAATTATTTTTGTCTCGTAAAAAGCATATTTTACTCCGTTTGTGACTAGAGAACCCTGAATAATTTAATAAATTATTGGTAGGTGAAAATTAAGTGTCAACAATATCCACCACCAATCTTAATATGACTTAACTGGGGAAAATTCATCCAATTTTAAGGCCTGAAATTTCATGATGCAGCCGCATATTTTTAGGATAATAGATCTGCTCGTTAGGACTTCATCATATCAGCTACTGGGTGATCCCCATTTACTTCGAGGCATTGTGTTTACTTTAAACTGGTATGTCATGTTATACAATCAGATATGATAGGCCCTTGTCCCAGTAATAGTCTGGTATTTTCAGATTCATATTAGAGGTTTCAAAGATTAGTCAGTATGTTAGTTTTCTGTATTATGAGGTATTTAACATTGTGGGCTCCACTACTATATTTTCAGACTATTTCCGCATTTATGATTAAACAATATTTTCAGCATTATTATTATTATCACGACTCATGCTTTACCCAAACGTTTCATGTTTTAATTTATATTCCGTATTAGTACATGTCCAATGTTGATTCCGCAAGCCACATTGTTCGCTCGGTCATATGAAGTCATGCAATGATTGCCATGTTATGTCCAATCCATAGTTCGGGGTATGATAAAGCTTGGTATTAGAGCCTAGGTTAAAGTGTCTTAGGGAGTCTATGAAACTGTTTCCAGTGGTTTTTTCCTTTATATGCGTGTGCCGACCATGCATATAAATGGTTAACTACCAAGACATTCAGGATTGTCTCATTTCTTTCATACTCTGGATCATGTAATTAGAGCTATGCCTTCAGGAACATTTCTGACTTGTGCCATGAAGCTTAGAGAAGTAAGTAACATTCTCTTCCTATCAAATTTCGAATGTATCGAATGCGTATTCGACGAGCAGGAAATCCAAGGTCCAAGTAAGGATGATTACCCATCGGGTAGTGCATGTTAGTAACAGATGCAACTTTATATGATATTGAAAGTGGGATAGAATTCACAGTTACTATAAACTAGAGCATAACCCTTATCAGAATGTACAAAGGCAGTTATCATGTTTTATAGTTATTTGTTTACCTCAGTTACTAGTTATACAGTCTCCCAGCTAGGAGGGTTATGGTTATTTAATATGCAAGTATTTAGTTATTTAGTTATTTAGTTACCATACATGCACTTTTTAGTGTATCAAGATTCTTATGACTTATGAGTATGAAGTGATGCTTATGTGTGCTAAAAGAAGTGTAAGTAACAATGACAATAGCGAAATATTCGCATTTTTTACATTTAGGTTAAGAACCAAGGCTTTCCAAATCGCACATGAAGTAATTTATCAAGTTATAGTACCCTATGAAGGACAACTTTAGGAAAGGTAGTATATACGAATGTTCTAAACCTTACAGAATAGGTTTATTTTGATTTTTAGTCATGGAATCACCAGTATGAGGGTGATAGCTTAGATTTAAAGACCCTACAAGGTAATATGTTATGATGTTAGGCGCAACGGGCATAAACTGCTTATGATAGTTTTGGACAGAAAAGAGCCTAAGGCTTAATACATAGAAGTCAAAGACGTTTGATATTACAGAAGATGTGTTTTCGTAAGACCCATGCACATGGCAAAGGATATATTATTACAACCCCAAACACGGGGAGGCGTGGTTGGCACCTGGTGCATTACTTGACCCCGAGTGTACCAACTGTAACTTATGAATTATAAACATACGTACAATGATCTTGGCTTGCAAGGCTGAAATATTTCTTTGCAAACAAAAAATCCAAATACAGATACAAACAATGGCCGACAAGGCCATCATACTGATATACTAAATATACAGGACACATCTACAAGTCTCTAAGAAGATTAAATTGTTTTGTGGTCAGGATAGAGCCCCGACCTACCCATCATCTCTGTATACACAAAACACTACCAACTCTAGACCGGTAACTCTGAATGAAGTGGAGCTTACCAATCAAGCTAATACTCGACACCGTCTACTAGGGTGGTGTCTCTGTCTGTCTATCAGAGACGTCAGTATGGAATAATGTATCGAGTATGTATGGAAACTAAATAACTAAAACTAAAACTGAACTAATATACATGATATACTAAATAAAAACTGAGAGTCAATAATAATCTTGATATATACTGAATATATACTATTAGGTCTCATGTGGAGTTTGATATATACTGAATATATACATGATATATACTGAATATATACTGAATCTTAATATATACTGAATATATACATGCTATACTAAATAAAAACTAAGAGTCAATATAAAAACTGGTGTCTCAGTCTCATGTCATTTATGCAATACTGAATATATACTATTAGGTCTCATGTGGTGTTCGTTATGTATGTGCATAGCCCCGAAGGCAACGTGAGTGACATAAAGGTTGTGCATAGCGTGAAGGCAAATATAAATTGCCCCGAATACAAGTTGTATCTCTGTATAGCCTCAAAGGGAACTGTATCTCTTTATAGCCTTGAAGGCAACTCTAACTCTGTATAGCCTCGATGAAAACTGTATATTTGTATAGCCTCAAAGGAAAATGTATGCAATGATTCCCTAAGTGATATGCATAATATACTCTTTGTTTCTTAACTAGATATACTTTAACTGAATATAGACTCTCAATGAGGGATGATTTCAACACAAGTAAGATGGAATAATAAAGATATAGAAACTCTACGAATTACTCTTCTCGTATACACTCGTTTGACTCTTACTAATAATGAATTCACACGAAAAAAGGGAGGGACAACTACCTGGGTCAAATCTTGGTATGAATACAATGAGTCAGTCTTCGTCTTTCACTTGTTCACCTTAATCGCTCATACGATCTTGTAGAAGTACCTAGACGAGGAACTGAACTTGGCTATCCTTCTTGAAAAAATTATAGTACCTTACTTCACCATGAATAATTCTTCGATTTACTAACTATCTGGGTCAAGAGATTCCTTGTTGCTCAAACTATCCGTAAATGAAGAAATTGACCTCTAATTGATATTGAACGTCTGGAATGAAATTCATATACTACACGGACAGTGGTAATTCTTTTACAAAATTGCTAATTTGGATATGTGGTGAAAGAACTATATTGCTCCTTATATCTCCTTAGTTATGATGAAATGGATTCAAACTTTACCTTTAAAATAGTTTGGACGTAAGTGGTTATGGATGAGAAGATGATGACTAATTATGTATTGAACATATAAAAAGAAATTGCTTAAGTTAGAAGGAAATCAAAAGAGTTATCGTACAACACACTTATATCATGTGTAATAATCAATTCTTTAACTAAAGGAACTAATAAATGAATACATGTCTAAAAAGGTCATGCCACCAAATACTAATATAATGAATAGTCACTTGGTTGTTTACTCCATTTATGTCATGTGGAAGTGTTGTTTTTCAACACTAATTATTTAAATCATTTATCCCCACTACACTCACACATTAAATAAATTTACACACATAATTAATTTTTTGATCTTGATTCACTTAAATAAAAATCATTGTTTACACACTCACATACTTATTATTATGATCACGTAATTTATCACTAGTCCATAGATTCTTTTGACATACACAAAATATTATTTTGAATCACTGTCGTCACACTTGTTAAGTTCTAAGTTATTTCTGGACCTCATCTTTTTATACACTAAGCGCCTGATCCGCATACTTGAATATGACAAAAATTCTTGAGGCTTGGGTCCACTTACATACGTTTAGTGGTTCAAAACATAACCCAAAAGTACGAGATGTAACATCATCCCTCACTTAGTAACATTTTTCCTCGAATGTTGGATTTACTCACGTACTGGTACTATTCTCAAGACTTGTCCACCCATTAGCTAAGTAACTTCCCCAAGAGCGCATATATAATTACATGCTATCCTTTTAGAACCTATTCATATTTTGAGCCACACCACTTGGTACTCATCGAACTTACGACTATTATTACATTTGTTACGTAGCCTACATGACTCTCTCTTCAGGGTACCACCACATCTAGGAATGTAGTTGATTCTACCTCATGACTTATACTTGGTTTGGATGACTCTAAGGTATTTATCACAATTCAAAATTATTGCTAGATTTAATCTTATGTATTGATCTATATCCTCCCAAGTCATTTCGTTACGATCCATCTTAGGTGAAATATTCTAATATCATTTCATCCTTTCTCATTGAACCTTTACTTCAATCGCAGACTATACTCTTAAACACCATCCTGTTCTTATCAATTGATTCACTTGTGGAATTATTAGGGCGACATTTCACCTTTTCTACATTCTTCTAGTCTTAAACTCCTCTGATTTTATTTATTCTATACCGGCCTCTCCATAACTTACGGAAACCATCATCTCATTTGTTTTGATGGACTTACTCCCAAGGTCTTACCTATCTTTGTCACTTCCTCACTCACTTTCTATTATCTTTACTTCTATCCATCTAAAACCTTGTCGTTCAACGATACTTTGGCTTACGACCTACAATTGCCTGTTCATAACTATTTCTAACTTTCTACTTAAGTTGCTAGTATCATAGACTTTCTTATGTTGTTCTAGAACTTCAAGAGAAGCATCACACCGTTTCTAACTTCTCCTGATACTCTTAACTAGTCCTCCTAGTACCTGGAAACCATATGCTGGAAGAGATGCTAGTAACATTACCACTATCACTTCTGGATACTGGATCGTGATGCTTTTGGCCTCCTATCTGATGTCTGGACTATTTACAATCTTTTCCCCTTAGGTATCTCGTTCTTTATTCTCTAATACTTTCATAACTATCATTCCACATAGGTGGGATTGACATCCATACCTTAAAGCTCTAATATAATACTTGCACCTCTGGTGCATACATAGTCTAGTAAAAATATCACATTGATTCATCACAAACACGAGTCGATATCAATTTCTTATCACTCAGCTCTATTGCATGATCTGGAATATCCAAGAACGGTAACCAATCCTAAATGTTTTGTAGCCTCTTGATTATAAGTGTGGTGCACAACACACCCATAAGATAGACTCTACTAGACATGACTTGTAGGCTTTCTAAGACACAACCTGCTCTGATACCAAGGTTGTCACGCCCCAAACTTGAAGAGGCATGGCCAGCACCCGGTGCCTTACTTGAACCCGAGTGTACCATCTATAACATACAAATTCTGAACATACATACAAAGATCTTGGTTGGCAAGGACGAAATAAGTCTCTTGAAACAACAAACTCAAATCTAGATATAAACAAGGCCCGACAAAGACATCATATTGATATACTGAATATACATGACATGTCTACAAGCCTCTAAGAAGATCAAATTATACTGTGGTTAGGACAGAGCCCCGACTTACCCATTATCTCTATATATACAAAAACTACTAACTCTGGACCTGGCAACTCCGGATGAAGTGGAGCTTACCAATCATACTGATACTTGACACTATCTACTGGAGTGGTGTCTCTGTCTATTTATCAGGACCTGCAGGTATGAAACGCAGCACCCCCGGTAAAAGGGACGTCAATATGAAATAATTTACCGAGTATGTATGGTAACTGAATCATTGAAACTAAAACTAAACTAATATACAAGATATACTGAATAAAAATTGAGAGTCAATAATAATATGGATACATATATTACTATCATGTTATGTATGCATTACTGAATAGAAATTGTCTGGTCTCATGTGGTGTTCGGTGTGTATGTGCATAGCCCCGAAGGCAACGTGAGTGACCTAAAGGCCTTGCATAGCCCCAAAGTCAAATATAAATAGCCCCAAATGCGAGTTGTATCTCTGTATAGCCCTGAAGGCAACTGTATATCTGTACTGCCCCAAAGAAAAATGTATGAAATGATGCCCTAAATGATATGGATGATATACTCTCTATTTCTCAACTAGATATGATATACTCTAACTGAATATAGACTTGACAAAAGGGATGATTTCAACACAAGTAAGGTGGAATAATAGAGATATAGAAACTCTACAAATTACTCTTCTCGTATACGGTCGTTTGATTCTTACTAATAATAGGTTCATGCCAAGAAAAAGGAATGGGCAACTACATGGGGTCAAATCTTTGTATGACTACAACGAGTCGGTCTTACTCTTTTGCCTCTTTCACCTTAGTTGCTCATACGAGCTTGTAGAAGGTTGTAGATGAGGAACCACACTTGGGTATCCTGCTTGAAATTTTTTTGGTACCTTACTTCACTATGAAGAATCCTTCAATTTACTAATTATCTTTGTTAAAAGAGTAATCCTTGTTGCTCAAACTATCCCTAAATGAAGAAATTGACTTCTAATTGATATTGAACGTTTGGAACGAAATTCATGTACTACACATACAGTGGTAATTCTTTTACATAAAATTGCTAATTTGAATATGAGGTGAAATAACTATATTGCTCCTTATATCTCCTTAGTTATGATGAAATGGATTTAAACTTTACCTTTAAAATAGTTTGGCCGTAAGTGGTTATGGATGAAAAGATGATGGTTAATTATGTATTAAACATATAAAAAAGGAATTGCTTAAGTTAGAAGGAAATTAAAAGAATTGCCGTACAACACACTTATATCGTGTATAATAATCAGTTCTTTAAATAAAGGAACTATTAAATGAATACATATGTCCAAAAAAGGTCATGCCACCAAAATACTAATTTAATGAATAGTCACTTGTTTTTTTACTGCAATTATGACATGTGGAAGTGTTGTTGCTCAACACTAATTATTTAAATCATTTATCTCCACTACACTCAAGCTAAATAAATTTACACACATAATTGATATTTTGATCCCAATTCACTTAAATAAAAATTGATCCTTACACTCTCACATACACATTATTATGATCACGTAATTTAACACTAGTCCATAGCTTCTTTTGACATACACAAAATATTATTTTGAATCACTGTCGTCACACTTGTTAAGTCTTAAGTTATTTCAGGACCTCATCGTTTTATACACTGAGTGCTTGATCCGCAGACTTGAATATGGCAAAAATTCTCTGAGTCTTGGGTACACTTTCATACATTTAGCGGTCAAGACATAACCTAAAAGTACGGGATGTAACATATATGATGTACGAAAGGAGGACCATGGAAACAGAAGAACAAATTTTTTTCTAAGTTGTTCGAGACAAAGGGAGCTCGCCGAGCGTGCTCCAGGGCATATAAGCCTCACTCGGTGAGGTAGTGTAAACAACAATTGATTGACTAAGTATGAGGAACAATTTTAATTGGTTCAAGTATTATTCAGTTTAGAACTAGAATGTATTACATTAGTAATTTACTAAAAGGATCGGATACTATTATGAGATAAGAAGATTTGATAGTTCTCTCTTAGGTTATGTGATTAAGTGTTTACCCCAGATATATATAGTCTGATATGATTTTGAAGTGTACAGAAAGTTTAGGGTTAGGTATTCCAATTTTTCATTCAATGCATACGAAATTTCCCTAAGTGTGACCCATTCTATAGTTCAGAAAAGATAATATACGACCATAGAATAGGGTCGAATGATAAGGGATGTTAGAAATAACCTTATATTTCACTTCAGTTATGTAGAGCAGAATAAGAGATCATGATACTAGCATGTGGTTAGTAGCAGAATAGTAAGTTTGAGTAGATACAATGAATTAGTAATTTCAATAGAGCTAGTGAGTGGATATCAGTTTGAATACACAGAATGTGTGTTAGAACGGAAAAAGTTTAAGTTAACCCTAAAGTACGATGACAGTGGGAGAAACCAAAACCAGCTAGGCAGTAAGAGAGCAAACTACATAAAAATCGTCTTTAAGAGTTATTAAGAAGGGGTTTCCCTAATATTGACAGTGTGAACAAAGTTAAGTCGTTAAGAAAGAATAAGCCAACAATTCAGCCCATGTAAGTAATTCAGTTCCTTGTTCATGTAAGTAATTAGGTTTTCTTAGTAAGGAAGATTACTCAGAAGTGAGTCGAAAAATGAGTCATCAGTGATGTATTGTACAAAAAAAGATTACAGAAGATAAGGAGAGTTAGTTGTATCACAATGAGAGAGAAGGATCTGCAAGTATAAGACCTTAACCTTTGGTCTAAGGGAGAGATATGTAAATCGTTAGTAAGTCCAGTTGGATACTTAAAATGAAGGGTTATCATGATATATGAAAAACCTCAGTTTAGTAATGAGGACATAATGAGTTAGTCTACATAAGAAATGTGCCACGAGTGTACAACAAACATGAAGTGAGAAGAATGATTGTGGACTGACTTGTCGTATGATCAGTTATTATTGATTAAGAGATCACATAAAATCTATAAGATCATGCCCAGTTATGTGTCATAGGGGTAGTGCCATTTCACGAGACTCTAATCTTTAGGGTGCTGGTCAAAGACTTAGCGCGCAACAATACTATGAGTATTTCAGGAAGTATTTTAGAAAGAAATCAAGTATGGGAAGTTAACTCTTGTTCAAACAGACAAGAATAAGGGTGAGAGAAGTTTTTGTTTAACAGACATAGGAGTTCAACTTTAGGACCCCGAAGATGGTAGAGTTTTGTACAAAGTAGAGCCAAATCCTCTTTAGTAGCTAAGAAAAGAGGAAGACAGTTTCATGATACCTATCAATTGTAGCTAAAGGAAGGTATTAACAAGCATAAACCTATGACTTTTGAAACAAGGGAAAATGATGGTACTCTAAGGTACCAGGGGAAATATATATGTCCTAGATGTAAATTGACACAAAAAGAGGATTAGGGAAGAGGCGCGCAAATTTAGATATTCTACCTACCCAAGCTCCATGAAAATGTATCATGATCTTAACAAGAATTATTAGTGGAATGACATGGAAAAATAATGTAGCAGATTATATGAATGTGTATAAATTGTTAGCAAGTGAAAGTCGAGAATCAGAAGCTTGGTGGTTTAGCATAGAATACATATATTCTTGGATAGTATATGATAAATATGGACTTTATAATGTGTTTAACTAACTCATATCGAAAGCATGATTCGATTTGGATGATTAAAGGGCAACATACTAAGTCAGCACGCCATTGCCAGTAAAGACCATAAATTTAGCAAAAGATTACACCAGGTATTATATTCAGGAAATTGTCAGATTGCATGGGACTCCGGTGTCCATTATTTAATATTGTGGTGTTCAGTTCACAACAAATTCTAGGAAGTCCCTTTACAACGATTAGGTACCAAGGTAAATCTCAGTACCATTTTTCATCCTCAGGCAGATTGTTAGGTAGGGCGCATTATCCAGATGTTCAAAGAAATATTGAGAGAATGTGTCCATGCCTTAATCATAATTAGGTTGATCATTTCCCCTCATGGAGTTTGTTACTAACTATGCATATCATGCCAATATCAAGAAGGCACAGTCTGAAGCCTAGTATGGGAGAAATAGTAGATCACCTATTGGTTGGTATAAAGTTGGGAAATTGGAGTTTTCTAGGGCCAGACTTGGTCCATCAGGCTATACCAAAAGTTAAGTTGATTCAAGAGCGTTGAAAATGGCTAAGAGTCGCCAAAAGTCCTATTCTTATGTGCGGCGCATATATTAAAAGTTTCATGTTAATGATTGAGTGTTCCTTAAAGTGTTTCCTATAAAAGTCATCATATGATCTGAGAAGAAATGGAAATTCAGTCCTAGGTATATTCAGACATACATGATCCTAGAAAGGATCGGCCTAATAGCTTATGAGCAAAAATTTCCACCAGGGTTGGTCGTCGTACAACCAACGTCATGTTATAACATTCATATTTCCCGTACTCAGATATTCATGACAGTTCAGCACTCAGATATTCATGTTAGCTCAGTACTCATATATTTATATTAGTTTAGTTCTAGGATATTCATGTCAACTCAGCAGTCAGATATTCATGTCAGGTCAGCACTCAGATATTCATATCAGTTTATTACTTAGATATTCATGTCAGATCAGTACTCAAACATTCATGCAAGTTCAGTATTCAGTTAGTTCAGTGTCTAGTCAGTTCAGCATTCATTCATTTGTTCAACATTCATTCATTCCGTATTGATTTAGTCTAGTAATTTGTTGGTTCAATAAACATTTAGTCCAGAATTCATGCAACCATATCTTTAAGGCGTGCAAGTTTGACAATAAGAACCAAGAGCATCATTCGAGGACGAATGATCCCAAGAGGGAGATAATGTAACACTTCTTAAATCCTCGTTAGGTGTGAAGGTTGTTAAGTGAGTATTAGTGTGACATTTTAACCATACAAAGTCACATAGGGATGATTTTGGGTGGAAACAATTCATTTGAAATCAAGACGAATAGTGAGGTGCATAAGGTTCGATAGAAATCGACCAAATTTGGTAGGTCTGACTTCCAACCCTGTTTTGTGAAAATACGTTGGGAATTTGAGAACACATAAAATAGGAAAGTTGTACCCTTTGAAATACCTTTCGAGCAGTAAGTCGCCCAGCCAAAAGGGAGCTCTGTGCTAGGAATTATGTGATTTTATTGAGACACTATCAGTACTACCAAAAAATGTAAAATTTTGATAAAGTGTGAAAGGAGTAGGGGCACTCACCAAGATAGTCACCAAGATAGTGACATAGCGAGTCAGGGAAAACCCACAACACTCGCCTAGCGAGAGCTAGGACGAAACAGTGACTCACCATAGCACTAGCTCGGCGAATCACAGGTTCTAAAATGCCTACTCTATAAATTCAACACTTAACTCGAATTTTTATTCCACAGACATTCCAAACTGATAGAAAACCCTCTGAAAAGCGTTTTTCTCTCCTCTCATCCTCCCACAATAAGGTAAGTTCATTCCTAACGATTCTTTAGCAATTCTAATATTAAATCATGATTAGTGTGTTCTTCATCAAAGAAATAAGATAGTTCACTGAATTAGAGCATTTACAGGTATGTAAAGCTTGTATCTACGTGTGGGAACATTGTTGTTCTTCCCCATGCCAAGTTAATTCATAAAATCCTATTTTCTCCTCAGAATTAGAAACTTATGTCTCAATTTATGATAAACCTCAGATTCAAGTCAAATATATATATACGTATTGTTGAAATCACTCATGTTTCAGATAATTGTATTCAGGTATATCATTACAATTATGATAAAATTGTCTATAATCCATGTATTCTCGTGTTATCTTTTTTATGAGCTCTAAGATACCAGTTATGAACTCAGATTGTTCCATCCTACGGATTCTTACATGTTTTCATGTCTCAGAAATGATATATATATATATATATTTATATTTATATAGATCTTTAGGTAAAACTACTTACCAGTCATGTTTATGAAATTCATAGGCCTTTAAGCCAACTATATTCAAGTTTTACATGTCTCATGAAAACTATCTTATGTATACATGTTTTAAACTATATCATAAATCACGTTATCAAAACGATGGGCTCAGATTATTGAAAATGCTAAGACAACCTGAAACTATGTATGCCAGCGTAGGATAAGTGTCGGTCCGCCCAGTTAGGACGATTCCTTCATGTTTACCACTATGGATATTTTATGGATCCATTCATGTCATCTTCATGTGTCATGCCCTGGAAAGGTATGAGATGGCTTAGCTGATCAAGCAGAGATTAGACACCGCGTGCTTACGTGGTGGTTACATATCGGTTATACTAAGGCTCTCCTACTTAAAAACATATTATACATCTTACAACTTGATCATGCAGATCATGATCATATCCAAGTTTCAATACACAAATTTCAAATACAATTTATAGTTTATAGTACAATCTCAGTTTACAATTATAGTTTCAGTATACAATTATAGTTTTAGTTTCATATTACTTCATGTATCCATGTTATTGATTTGAGCTGCCCATTTCCAGAGCACCCCACTTATAGTTCTTTAATTAAATTGCTTTAGATGCCAGTATAATTCAAATGTACTGACGTCCTTATTTCCCGGGGCATGCATTTCATAATGCAGTCGTAGATTTTCAAGATAACGGATCTGCTTGTTAGGACTTCTTCATATCAACTATTGGGTGATCCCCATTTACTTCGGGGCATTGTCTTTACTTTAAGTAGTCATGTCATGTGAGATAATCAGGTATGCTGGGGTCCTTGTCCTAGCAATAGTCCAGTATTTTCAGATTTATGTCAAAGGATTTATAGAGTAGTAAGTATGACAGTTTTTAGTATTCTGAGGTGTTTAGCCTTGTGGGCCGCACTACTATGTTTTTAGACTATTTACACATTTATGATTAAACAATATTTTCAGTATTATTATTATCATGACTCACTCTTTATCCAAACTTTTCATGTTTTAATTTATATTCTACATTAGTAGATGTCCCATGTTTATTCAACAAGTCATGTGGTTTGCTCAGCCACATGAAGTCATGCACCGAGTGACGTGTTACGTCCAGGCCATGGTTCCATGCGTGACTATATTCTCATTTTCGCAAGACTACACATGCAGACCGTATTGGGACCCACTTAGGCAGTTGAAAGTTCCAGCCATATATTTAAGCGGTGGAAGCCCCTTTTCATTTCATTCATTCGACCCAAGATGATTATACACCTCTCTAAGAAGTTTTATAAGCATTCTCTCATGTCCCAAGAATAAATCTAAAGGTAAATCACCTAAATCAAGTGTCAGAAATCCCGTGGTTTTACTAGAACATAGTTCCAGCGTATTGTGGTTGCGTAAGATATTCCTTTGAGTTGAAGTAGCTTATGATAAAGCATTCTCTTGCTGGTTAGAGGTAACAATTTTTGTCTTCTTCATGTATATGGTTTAATTGAGGTTCTGGATGTGTTGGATTGTGGAAAATACGCTGGTTAGTAGTCATAAACTAGTTGTTGAATGTTGAATGTTGATTGTGTTACGTTTTTGGGATGGAAGTTCTTCTAGGTCGAAGTTGGAATCAAAGTTCATATCATCGAAGTACTTTTAGGTATCAACACGATTCCTAAAAGTGAAACTCTAAGAAATTGAATCGAATGCGAAAAATTAAAATGATCGAAGATTAAACACAAGAATAGTTATCCAAAGAAACCAATGATATGTTAAATGAATGGCCTCAATGGAATGAACTACAAAATCACTTAATATATAAGGTTTGATTGATTCCACTAGTGAGCAAGACTCAAGTTTGAATAAAAAACAAGGTCCAAAACAACCTAACAATTATGCTAAGAACTAGATTACACTATCACTACAATACTAATCTCTCAAAGAGTTTTCATCATCCAAACAAGCTAAGTGCAAAATAAGACCAAGTGTCTTATTTATACCGCTCCTTAATACAAGCTTGGCCCAAAAGTGACCAAAGCCTCTAATTGCAAAAGTAACCAAAATTAGCCTTCTCCCATCAGGCATTATTTGTGTCGCATGTCACATCACATACTTCATCTATGCCGCAGAATGCTACACACCGTCAGCTGCATATCAGTCTAGCAGCTTGGTCGGGCTCTTTGGTACTCCAAGCGACCCTCCAAAGGTAGTATACTTGTGTATTCATCTCTTCCAGGGCTTCCAATGTTCCTTTATGCGTAAACATTGCTTGAATAGTTTGGAGCTCTTTGGCTTTACTTCGAGTAACGGGTCTTGAGTTTGGAGTCGTCCCTGATATCGTATCATCCTCCTCTTCTTGGAAAGGATTTATCCTTAAATCCATAGGCTCACCTACAAAACAAGAACACAAGTCACTCACATTGAAAATATTATGAACATTATAATCACTTGGCAAGTCAATCTTATAGACGTTATCGTTGATCTTCTCAAGGAATTTGAAGGGACCATTTCCTTTAGGGCACAATTTTCCTCTCTGCATTCGAGGAAATCTTTCCTTTCCGAAAGTGAACCCACACCCAATTATCGGGTTGGAAGTCCACCTCATTCTTTTCATAATTTGTCTTATGGCTACCTTGGTGTTGATCTTCTCTATGTTCTCCTTCACCTTGGCATGAACCTTCATCATCTCGGTCTCCCTTTGTTTTGCATCTAGGCTTACAACAACATCATTAGGCAAAGGGGTTAAAGTTAAAGGCAGCAAAGGATTAAATCCATAACACACTTCAAATGGAGTCATGCCAATAGAGGAGTGGAGTGACCTATTGTAAGCAAATTCTATCAAAGGCAATCGTCCTCCAAAGAAGTTGGTTTTCCTCTAATCATTCACCTAAGCATGCTCCCAAGAGTCCTATTCACTATTTCGATTTGTCCATCCATTTGAGGGTGACAAGTAGTAGAGAGCAAAAGCTTGGTACCAAGTGTACCCCAAAGACTCTTCCAAAAATGACTAAGGAATTTGGAGTCCATATCACTAACAATAGTGCAAGGTACCCCATACAATCTAAGCACATTAGAAATAAACAAGGATGCCATATGAGAAGCATCATCACATTTATGGCATGGTATAAAATGAGACATTTTAGAGAACCTATCTACCACAACAAAAATTCTATCATGTCCCCTTTTGGTTCTTGGAATACCCATCACAAAATCCATAGAAATCTCTATCCAAGGACCAATATGGGTAGAAAGGGTAGTATAAAAACCTTGAGGACAAGTCTTCAATTTATCTTGGTTGCATTCCAAACATTGCCCCCAAAGTTTCTCCACATCATGTTCCATCATGGGCTAATAGAATTGTTATTGAGGATGCCAAGAGTTTTGGATACACCAAAGTGACCCATTATAACTCCATTATGTGCTTCTTTTACAAAAAGCTCCCTCCATGAGGTCATTGGAACACATACAGTACCCTCCTCGAACAAGAATCCATTAACTAGTTGGAACTAGTCAACCCTCTTCCCTTGGGCTAACTCCTCATATATCTCCTTGAAGTCAAGATCAATGAAGTATAAATCATTTAATCTTTTGAATCCCATCATCTTAGAAGTCATGGCATTTAGCAACACAAATTTTCTAGATAGAGCATCCACCACAACATTCTCTTTTCCCCTCTTGTAGGTGATTACACAAGGAAAATATTCAATAAATTCCACCCACTTTTCATGCCTCTTGTTAATCTTAGATTAACCCTTCAAGTGTTTCAATGATTCATAATCCGAATGGATCACAAATTCCTTGTGTCATAGATAGTGTTGTCAATAAGCTAACACCCTCACAAGTGCGTACAACTCCTTGTCATAGGTAGAATAATTCAAAGAAGACTCCTTTATCTTTTTACTAAAGTAGGCCAATAGTTTGCCTTATTGCATTAATACCCCACATATGCCAACACCTGAAGCATCATATTTGATCTCAAATGTCTTCTCAAAATCCGGTAATTGCAACAATAGAGAAAAACTCAATTTTTCCTTCAACTCTTGATATGACTTCTCTTGCTCATCTCTCCAAACAAAATTCATATTTTTTTTGATCAATTCAATTAAGGGAGCGGCAATTGTACTAAACCCCTTCACAAATATCTTGTAGAGCCAATCCATGGAAACTCCTCACATCGGTTGCAATTTGAGGAATTGGCCAAGTCCTAATAGATTCCATATTCTCTTCATCAACCTCTACACCATCCACACATACTATAAAACCCAAGAAAACCACATGGTCAACACAAAAGGAACACTTCTTGAATTAGCGTACAACTTCTCATGTAAAGACATCAAAGACTTGCCTCAAATGGCACACATGATCCTCAACAATGTTGGTATAGACAAGGATGTCATCAAAATAAATGATGACAAACTTGTTAATGAAAGACTTCAATACATGGTTCATCAACCTTATGAAGGTGCTAGGCGCATTAGTGAGACCAAATGGCATTACAAGCCACTCATATAGCCTAAACATGGTTTTGAAGGTTGTCTTTCATTCATCACCGGGGTGCATGCAAATTTGGTGATATCCACTTTGAAGGTCAATTTTAGAGAACACACTTGAGCCTCATAGCTCATCCAACATATCATCAAGTCTAGGGATGGGATGCCGATACTTCACCATTATTTTTTTAACGACCCTATAATCAATACATATCCTCCACATGCCATCTTTCTTGGGAACAAGAATCAAGGGCACGACACATGAACTAAGGCTCTCCTTCATTAACCCCTTATCAAGTGGCTCCTCTACTTGCCTTTGCAACTATTTAGTTTTCTCCAAATTGCTCTTGTATGCCGAATATATTAGGAATTTGAGATCCTGACACAAAATCAATTTGATGTTCAATGCCCATCAAATGAGGCAATCCTTTAGGCATCTCATCCGGAAATAGGCCATCATATTCCTGCAAAAGAGAAGAAAAAATACTAGGCATAGTGCTAGTATCATGGTTAGCATGTAACCAAAGATCTTTGTTGATAAGGCACACCATAAAATGGTACTCATCAACTCCTTTTTAAAAATTTCTTGGTTTGGAAAGTGTACACATCTTAGATTTTGTATTCGTCACCACTTGCTCCTATTGACTAAGTAAGGACTCATTTTCAACCTCTTCCTTTAGCATACTCTCTCAAAGCTCCTTCATAATTCTATAGTCTTTGCTCACTTGATAGGGTATCAATGGAGTAAGAGTATGATTTTACCACCAAAGACAAAAGAATACTTATTAGACCTTCCACTATGTTGAGCATCCCTATCAAATTTCCAAGGTCTACCATGAAACACATGACATGCTTGCATTAACACTACATCACACGCAACTTCGTCTTGGTATTTTCCAATATTAAAATTCACCACCACTCGCTTGGACATCATCACCTCTCCACAATTATTGAACCATTGGAGCTTATAGGGGCTAGGATGTTTCTTGGTGGGAAACATCATATGATCAACCGAGGTTGTTCTAACCATATTTTTGAAACTCCCACCATTAATTATCAAGGTCACACCCTATCCAAGATTTTCCATCTAGTATGGAAAAGGTTCTCCAATTTGTCAAGCTCCTCCCTATTCATATCACCTATGATTCTGCTCAAAACACAAGCCAAATTGATATTCTCCACTAGATTCCATTCATCATCATCTTATTCACTCTCTCCCTCATGCTCACCCCTTTTGGGTCACCCACTTCACTTTTCTCCTCTCCGTCGATACGGTACCCATCAAATAGGGCCACAATCGAGCTTCTATTTTGGAACTCACTTGCAATATGTCCCCTACCTTGACACCTGAAACATTGAATGGTAGAAGGATGAGAAAATTTGGGTTTAGCATTATTACCTTCTTTAGCCTTGCCTTTAATTTGTAGTCAAACTTGACTTGGGGGGTTTATGAATTGGTCTTGGGATTTTGCCATTTATCTTTGCTCTTGCTCTATGATGAGGATGACACACCCTTAGCCTTGTATGAGATTCCCTTTATTCACTTTACGGGAGCCGCACAACACGTAGCTGGAAGTCAGAGGGCCCATACTACCTGTCTAACCCTTCACTCCGAGGGACCGTAGATCGGAAAATGCCTTTTAAACCACCCCTTTTAGACTTCAATCTCAAATTTTCAAATTTATCAAAGTATTCCTCAACACTTTTACTACCTTACCTCAGCATGTACACCCACTTAAGGACATTTCGATAATAATCATGAGTCACATATGTTGCTTCCATTAGCTCAATCAATTTTTGCCAAGTCGGAACATCAAATATGTACTATTGAGCTCACTCTCGCTTCTTGGACTCCCACCAAGTAGATGCATATCCCTTGAATTGTGTAAGGGCATATTTCTCTTTAAAGGTATCTGAAATGTTGTTAGTCAGGAAGATCCTCTCACTTTTCCACTTCCATTCTAGGAACTCCTCCAGATCACTTCCACCATTGAACTTAGGAAGTTCCTCTTTGATGGTATGTAAGTTACGCTTTTGGTCACCCCTATCTTTCCATCCTTGCCATCTCGCCCGGTCATCATGACCTTTCCATTGTGCCCAATCATCTTGTCCCTGTAATCTACCCCATTTGTTAAAGGGTCTACCTCTATCTCCTCTCCCACCCATCCTCTGTTAGCATCATTTTTGTGTCTTCCTCCAAATCATAGTTTCTCCCACCATATCTCCCTCTCATACTTCTCAAATCCTTCTTTGAAAGAGGGATTCTGGTAGGGTTGTGAGAATGGTTCTGGGGTAATGTTTTGGAATGTGGGTGTATGTCAGTTCGCTTGGGGATTGTTAGGTTGGGTGGCTCTCGGGGCCACTTGTAGTGGAGGCTCATATTGATGGGGTGGGTGTAATTATGGATGGGTTTGGGATTAGGTTCATCCCATATAGCCCTAACATACAGATGAGTAGACAGTGGAATTCAGGTTGATGGAATGTTGCTATTGTGGTGGGGATAACACAATGCATGAAATTGCCCTGGGGTTAGAGTAAGTGAAGTGTTGGGGTTCTGACATGATTCATTACCAATATTTTCCCCTCCACCAACTGATTGGGGAGTGCCCAACCTACTTGTTTGCTTAATACTATCCATCCTAGTACCCATCGTTTCCATCTTTATCCTTATAACCATTATTTATGGGTTCATCCTTACCAATTCTTGAGATACAAAAGTCATTGGTTCCTTCCCTTCTTGGGGTTATCCTCCGGTAGTCGACATGGTACCTACACAATGCAACAAATATGTTAGAAGTAAAATACCTCACGTCACTCTTTATGCCTACTCATTCCTCACGTCACTGCAATGTTGTAATGAGCCTACGTTCGATCAATCACACAATGTTTACTTAGCCTAGTTGAGGAATGGTTTCTTGTTAGATAAAAAGTCATATGACTAAAAATCTAATGGACGGAGTCAAATAAGTTCAACAAAATAAAAACAGAAAAACATAAAAGAATTAGCACGAAATGAAAAGTAGGACTCAAGAACTAATTAAAAATCAAATAGGTCAATTACTTGATGTTAAATAGTTTAGAGAATCAAAGAAGTGAAAAGAGATGTATTCGGAAGGGACATAAAATCACAAAACCTGAAAATTCAAACTACACTAGACTTGGGATGATATACGGCGTAGATCGAGATCCTCAACGAGTGATCTACATCGTAGATGGCCTTTGCTGGCATAATGGACGTTTGTGTTGCAGACTGAGATGTGTGGTGCATTTTCAATTGTAGAAATTTTGTTCTAGTCACTATTTTATTATCCAATCGCACTTCAGCTTCTGTCATGCGAAAGTGGCTGCATATCCCAAATCACTGGACGATCCTTTTTGTAGGAAACTTTTGCCTAGGGATCCGTGTACCCAACCATTTAGTTGATTATTCTTGTGCTTGTGCCCACTTTCTCTAGATATCTTGCTATTTTGGGCCACACTAACACCTTTTCTAACTTATCCTTAGGGTTTTTGGATCAAACACCACTTTTTGGTCTTCTTCTTAACAAGAACTTGATGAATAATGAAGAACACTTCAAATTTCCAACTAGTATCAAATCAACTCCAATTTAGCTCAAATTTCAGATCTAGCTTCCTCTTAATAAGGAGAACAAAACCCAATAACTTTTGAAGTCAGTAGGACACTAATTTCTATAGACCCACTTGGTGTTCTTCAAGGTTGAAAGTCCTCCAATGGTGTTCTTGCTCAAATCAGCCCCAAATCACTTGAAATTTTATTATGTGATAGATTTAACCTCTAGGAGTTAGAATCTATCTATAGAATCACCCAATTCAAACAAACTCAATTTCTTTTTGAATTTTTGAAATTTTTAGATTCTTGTGATTTTTCAAATAAGAATAATTTAGGATTGAGGATTGTAGAAACAAAACTCTAGCCTAAGCTCTGATACCAAATGATATGATTCCTAAAAGTGAAATTCTAAGAAATTGAATCGAATGCAGAAAATTAAAAGGATAGAAGATTAACACAAGAATAGTTATCCAAAGCAACCAATGATATATTAAATCAAAGACATCAATGGAATAAACTACAAAAATACTTAATCTATAAGGTTTGATTGATTCCACTAGTGAGAAAGGCTCAAGTGTGAATAAAAAACAAGGTCCAAAACAACCTCACAATTACACTACAATTATGTTAAGAACTAGATTACACTAACATTACAATACTAATCTCTCAAAGAGTTTTTATCATCAAAACAAGCTAAGTGCAAAATAAGACCAACTGACTAAAGTCTCTAATTGCAAAAGTAGCAAAAATTGGCCTTCTTCCGCCAAGCATCATCTCCATCGCAGGTCATATTGCATACCCCATATACGACGTAGAATGCTCTACACTTTCAGCTGCATATCAGTCCTGCAACGTTCTCGGTCTATTCATCACTCTAAGCGATCCTCCAAACGTTATATACTTGTGTATTCATCTCTTCTAGGGCTTTCAATGTGCCTTTATGCGCAAACTCATTGCTTGCATAGCTTGGAGATATATGTATTGACTCCAAGTAAAGGGTCTTGAGTTTAGAGTGGTCCCCGATATCGTATCACTCTACAATGGTCAGATTGTTAGGAATCGATGACTTTTTTTAATAGCATTTTGAATATGTTGATAATTCCTCCTCATGAGGCATATGAGTGATGTACCCTGGAATTGTGTAATCAGATATGATTTCTCAACGGTTAGAATATTTAAAAGTTAGTTATTAGAATCCTTATATGTAGTGTAAGTATCCACCTTAGTGTGGCCCATTTCGTCGTAAATAAGGAATATTAAGTGACTAAAAGAATAAGGAAGCAGAGGAAGCTAAAAGTGAAAAAGAGCCTATTGGAGTTGTCCGAAATAAGGTAAGAGATGATAATATTAGCAAGAGACTGGTGGGAGGCTAAGTAAAGCACTATGAGTAGATATAGGGATTCATTTGAGAACATAAGCTAAAGTATGGTATTACAACAAGGTTCATAGTCATGTAAAAGAAAAGATAAGAGAAAGAAAATTTTGGGATAACAAAGAAGTGTAAGTCATAAGATTATGTCTTTATTACGAAAGGTGAATTGGAAACCTTAAGGAGAATTATCAGAGGACCAATTTAGCCCTGATCATTGAGATACCAATATTTGGAAGTATCCTAAGACAAATTGAATTTAACTTGAGACTCAAAGGATATCTGCAGCAGTTGGCATCATGATATTAGAAAAAATGATCAATTAAGTAATAAAATAATGAACGACAGAATAGCGACCTTTAAGGGTCAGTAAGAAGGATATTTTCTTGAGACAAACAATGTGAGCAATGTTATGCTCATCAAGACTTAATACACCAGTATGAATGGATAGAGCTCTATGTATACAAATAATTTCAGCTGCCCTAATAAGTGAATATTATTCTGAGGCAAACTATAAGTCATTAGGGGTGCGAAGAATTACAAAGAGATGAAGAGGTAACAGTTTGACTTCTATAGAAGCAGATTCCTTAAGCATAAGATGTTAGTCATCCTCCTAAGAGCGAGAGATGGAATGGTGAATTATCGAGGTAGAAATGTATTTTGCTTAGTGATAAAAAGGCAGAAGGATTACAATAAAAGGTTAGAAGCTGATGAGATAATTTTTACTCTGACTCTACAAACTTGTAATGGCTCTAGAATAGTGTGTAAGAACCAATTTTAGAGAAAAGACAGTAAGGAATTCCTGGCTAGAGATGCCAATTGTTGTAAACATAACTGGATATCCGATAATCATGAAGCTAGTGTAAGGGGTATATCAAGTTAAAAGACATAGCCCCAAATTTCTTAGAATTGAGATATGAAGATAAATCAATTGAGAAAATAGTAATTAGCTTATGGATGGTGACGAATCATTATATCATAAAACTGCATATTATATCTAAACTTGCAATGTTTCAGTCCCGCAGATACACAATCGCGAGTCTTAGAAAGTATTTCAGATAGAAGAAACGGTAGGTGAAACTCAATATATGTATTTAAAAAGTCGAAAGGAGACCATTTGGCCTAGGATATAAGACATGTATTAAAAAGTTGTATTAAGAAGTAATATTATTAGAACAAAGGCAAAGTAAATGGCAAGTAAGTGTCGCACCCGTTTTTGACCCGCGCGGGGTCAAAGCGGTGTGCAACGTATCCGGTGAT
The DNA here is from genome assembly GCA_029783415.1 of Anisodus acutangulus. Lineage (NCBI taxonomy): Eukaryota > Viridiplantae > Streptophyta > Magnoliopsida > Solanales > Solanaceae > Anisodus > Anisodus acutangulus. The sequence continues at coordinate 23,009,770 of CM056508.1, forward strand.
TCCTGGGTATTGGATTAAGGAGTCGCCACCTAATTATTTTATGGCGAATTAGGGCACCTAAATATTAACTAAATGCTGCAATGTAACTCTAATTTTAAGGTCTGCGAAACTAATGATATTCTAGGTAAGAGTTCTTTATTATCCTAAAGGGAAGGGGTTAGGCATCCTTTAAGATCCGCTAACTTGCGGTTATCCGGTCAAATTCAGGTTAATTATTGTGCTAAAAGAATGCATGTTTGCTTATAAAGTTAAAAATATGTTTGCAAATATTTAGTAAGTGATGCATTTTTGTACTAGTATGCATTTGTATGATATGTAAAGAAAAATACATGTAAAGTTGAAAAAATATGCATTTATAACAATTAATATTAAGGAGAAAAGCGAATTTATTTATAATGCCAAAGAAGTAATTTTTTTCGAAAATCATTGAGTTGCAAAATGCAAAAAGATAAAACTTTTGTATAATTAATAGTGAGAATAAAAGATGACCAACGTCGTTTTGAAAATCTTGAACATGCACGACGAGCCTAAAAAAAATAAAAAATAAAAATAAAAATGAACTAGCGGAGGATTTCTATGTTTGAATTAACCGAACCTATAAGTAAATAAGCTAGCGATGGGTTTTAACTACCCTACTAATTATCCGTTCATGGCCTAATTATTCTAAATATCCTAACAATCACACAAACATTAAATAATTATTACATGCCCCAAAAAATAGAAATAGCGGAATTAAAGAGTAATAATAAAAGGGGAACTAAGGCGGATGACGATGTCATCTGGCCCTATTTGTTTTGAAATCCCGAGGTTGGAGAATGCAAGGAAGGTGGATAAGAGTCTTTGTTTGACACTAGCCATGATGAGTCTCATAACGAGACTCTTCGTTGCTCCCGATGCATTTCATGTAAATAAAGAAAAGAAAGAAAGGATTAGTTAGCGGAACATGAAAATATATATACAAGTATGGCTATGAAACAGTGGACAGAACCTAGTAAAGAAAATAGACAAGTTTCACACTTTGATGAGTATTCGTAGACAGTATTTCATATTTTATGAATATTTTCATAAACTATAAACATAGTGTTAAAAACGCTAGAACGGAAGAATATGAACTTCCGCAACAGCTTGATGCTTTAAACAAATGGACTATTCCATTTGTAGCCACAAAAGAAATTTATAATTTCGGTATCTTCGAAAACCTTCGGAATCGTCATATTATAAAGACGATCGAAGAATCGGTCCAAATGGATAACCAAGAAAAAACTATTCAGTTATTTTCTGATTCTGATATTGATAGATATCAAAAAATGCATTACAAATTTCTGCATATTGGTTTAGTGCAAATTGCTTTTAAACCTTTAACCTTAGAAGGTTTGCCAGAAAGCTTTATGACTGTTCTAAGAGATGCCAGAAACTTAAACTGGAAGCAATCTCTTATGAGTGCTATGCAGTCCAGCTTAGCCTATGGCCCAGTATATTTTAATGTCGGACCTAGTCTTACTTTATCTTTGTCTGATCCTAATATACTGCATGCTTTAACTCTATATGTGAAAGCTAATGGGTATAATTACATGCCTGAAACATAAGTTATGAGTATCTGTTATCATGTTTATTTCCGTGTGTTAGATACCATGAATCCCAACTGTAGAATCATGGACGACAAGAGAAATAGGCAGACAGTCTTGATTGAGACTAACTTAGCCAAAAGGTCTAAAATTACCACCAGAAGACCTATAAGCTGCGATGAAATTAATTATCCCGAAGATTGGCTAATAGAAAAGGCTATCCCGGTTCACCCCAGGATGAATTCCCAGATCGCTCATGTGGTCGGACTCTGTGGCGATGTCGCCTTCAGTTTGCAAAACAGCCTAAAATAGGCAGATCTTTGTCATCTCATTATTACATATCTCCTTTAGATGACACTGCTGGTACATCTGCAGCTAGAGCATCAATTTCTCAAGTAGATGAGGACCTTTACAGAATCACCACCCCCTCAGAAATTTCTTGGGAGGAAAAGGTTGACAAAATAAAGGTTGAAAACCAGATTCCTGCTGAAATTCCGGCAAAAAATAGTAATACTGATTATTCTGATTATTTCCGTGATGGTTAATTATCCTGATGATCCTCTTTATTGCGGTCTGAATTATTGTCCTGATTCCGACTTACGCAAACTCATTAGGGAAAATTATAATGGACCTGATTATCTGCTTTTTCGTAATTGGTTCTCTAACTTTTTAACAAAAGAAGAGCAGGAGGAGATCAGCGAATGGTGATTTACAAACCAAGCAAACTTTTAAATATTTTACTAATTGGTTTGTTGAAGACGATGCTTTGCCTAATATCAATGTTATAGAAAGGCAGTGGCATTTAGACTCCAAAAAAGTTCTTAAGAGTCTTTATCCTCCGGATGAGCCCTTTTCATTAAAAAGGGATAGCAGTAACCATGATTTACAGGCTCAACCTTATCTGAAGATGTTATAGGGTGTTCTTAATGCTGATAGTTGGAACAACCTCTACAGACAAGGTAATCACACCAATGTGTGTCTCGAAGTTCTTGGAGAACAGATGACTTTATTGCATAATAAGGTCAGCAGGCTCAGCTCCCTTATTGAGGAGCAAAGGTAAAAAATTGCTACAGAAGAGAGAGCTAAGAAAGCTCAAAAGCCGCTGGAAACCAGTGCAAACATCCAGCCCCCTGCATCAATGAAAGGGATAAACTGGGCAAAAGATCAGTCTAATCCGTTAGCTAAAGATATCGAAAACTTGATATCTCAGTTAAGTGATAAAATGAGATTATCACCTTCAACTTCCAAGTCTGTGATTGGAATGGTCAATACCAAAGACACAGGAACCATCGGCGATGATCGTATCGCTGCCATGAAGAAAGGGAGCAATTGGACCCCTAAGATTGCCTCAGAAAATTATTATTATCCGAGACCCACTCCAATGGACGTCCTAATTGAGGAAGGTACATGGAAATATGATCCCGCCGCCTATACAGGCACTGAGATCGTTGAGTGGAATATTGATGGTGGCGCTGAAAGCCAGATCTTCAGGACTTGCCACAAAATGCTCATGTATGCTGCAGCTGCAAAAGGTAATAACCAAACAGAGGTAAGCATAACAAAAATGATTATTGTTGGATTTACAGGACAGCTCAAAGCGTGGTGGGACAATTATCTCTCGCCGGAGCAAAAAATCCAGATTGTCAACTCTGTAAAGCAAGAGGGTAATGAGCAAAAGCCTAATTCGGTTTATACCCTTATTCTAACCATTTTAGATCATTTTACAGGGAATTATTCTATGAATTATGATAATACCAGGACACTGCTACAAAATCACAGATGTCCTACCCTGACCGCGTTTAGATGGTATAAGGATGTTTTCCTTAGCAGGGTCTACAATCTTTCCGAAGCAAGTGATCGCTTCTGGAAAGCCAGATTCATAGATGGCCTCCCTCCTCTCTTTGCAAAAAGGGTAAAAAGAACTCTGAGGATTGATTCTACCGACTCTCAGATTCCTTGTGATATTTATTCCTATGGCATGCTTATAAGCAAGTGCATGGAATTGGGCCTAGCCTTGTGTAACAATATTAAGTAACAACGACAGCTGAAGAAGCAGAGACTCACTGAGAAAACCCAGTTAGGAGAATTCTGCCAGCAGTTCGCCATGGATGAACCTACCCCTTCCCAAAATACCGGGAATAAAAAGAGGAAATATGTGGCTAAACCACATAAGAAAGAGTACTACGAAAAGTAGAAAGCGGCCCCTTACAAAAAGAAGGCTGCAAAACAGAGGGCCAAGAATCAAAGAAAGGGCTATGTCCCGAAAAAGAGAACAACCAAAACCACTACCTGCTATGCATGTGGTGAAGTAGGACATTACGCCAATCGGTGTAAGAAAAAGAAGATTGACAAGATCAAGGCGCTTAAGATTGATGATAACATCAAAGACGCCCTGATGAAGGTTATCGTCCCTTCAGACGATTCTGAAGATTCAGAAGAACTCCTTAGTACGGATTCCGAGGATCCCTACTCATCCTCCTCTGAGGAAAGTGATACATGTGTATGTACCTCCAGGAAATGCCAGAAGGGAAAGGAGGAAGACACTGACGATGAGTTTTATAAACTCCAGTCCCAGTTCTCCAGCTTCAATGTAAGTGTTATCAATGGAGAAGAAATTAATGATCTTCTGAAGGATATTCCAGAAGACGCCCAGAAGGCCAAGATCCTTGATGCTTTCCTCAAAGCTCAAGAAAGGGATAGAATTCCCCGAAAGATCAAATCTCGCATTGACCCTCCGTACAACTTCTCAGAGATTTTAACTAATCTACAGAAGAAAAGGAGTGGAGGCAACCTCCTGACAACCCACTAGTTGAAGGAAGAGATTAATAATCTCAAAATAGAGATAACTCATCTCCACAAACATTATGGAGGATTAGAAAAAAAAATTACTCTGTTAGAACAAATCTCCTATGAGGAAAAAGAGCCCGAAATCTCGGAAAACCTCGGACATACTCCTATTATTGAAGAACCCAGCACTTTTGAGGAAATCCCCAATGGAGATCCTGTAGGAGCTATCTGCGTCATTACACGCCAAAGATGGATCACCCATATCAGTTTGATAATTGAAGGTGGTACCATATTCAAAGACGTTCCTACACTTATTGATTCAGGAGCAGATGTAAATTGCATCAGGGAAGGTCTTATTCCCACTAAATACTTTACAAGAACCAACCGTAAAGTATCAGGAGCTGATGGGAGCAATTTTTAAGTCTCCTATAAATTATCCTGCTCATATATTTGCCATGACAAGGTTTGCATTAAACATTCCTTTACGTTAGTCAAAAATCTTGCTAATGATATTATACTAGGCATACCTTTTATTAACGGACTAATGCCTCTTAACAATGTTACAGAAAAAAGTTTTTCAGGAACTTATGAAGGAAAGGAAATTACTTTTCCATGGATAGATTCTTATAAGACGATCAGCTTTGTTAACCTTGTGCAGAACAAAAAGCAGCATCTGGACTATCTGCAGCAAGAGTTAATGGTTTACAGTATTGAAAACCAGCTAACCAATCCTAAATTATAGGATAAGATAAAAGAAATAGGTTATGATTTTGCTATTTCTATTTGTGATGATTTTCCGACAGCTTTTTGGAACAGGAAAAAGCATATTGTCAAGCTTCCCTATGAGGAAGAGTTTCAGGAACATGACATTCCTACCAAGGCCAGACCTTGCTAGATGAATATAGAATATCTCGAAATTTGCAAAAAGGAAATTGCTTCTCTAATTGAGAAAAAGCTCATTCGTCCCTCGAACTCCCCATGGAGTTACACAGCTTTCTATGTTAATAAACATTCAGAACAGGAGCGAGGAGTTCCTAGACTTGTTATTAACTATAAACCCTTGAATAAGGTTTTACAGTGGATCAGATATCCCATTCCCAATAAAAAAGATTTATTGGATAGATTGTATCAATCTAACATCTTCTCTAAATTTGATTTGAAATCAGGTTTTGGCGAATCTGAGTTCATGAACCTGACAGGTACAAGACTGCTTTCACAGTCCCTTTCGGCCATTATAAATGGAACGTCATGCCTTTCGGACTAAAGAATGCCCCGTCCGAATTCCAACATGTCATGAACGACATTTTTACCCCCTATAGTGGGTTTATCATTGTCTATATCGATGATATATTAGTTTATTCAAAAACTATTCAAGATCATATTAAGCATGTTGGTATTTTCAAGAAAATTATTATCTCAAGTGGTTTAGTCATTTCAAAACCAAAAATGAGTATTTTCCAGACTAAGATCCGTTTTCTTGGCCATAATATCGAAAAAGGGAATATTATCCCAAATTCATAGAAGCATCGAATTTGCTTCCAAATTCCCTGATGAAATTCTTGATAGAACTCAGTTACAGCGGTTCTTAGGTAGCCTTAATTATATTGCTTCCTATTATAAGAATTTATCTACTGATGCAGCTGTTTTATATGACAGGCTAAAAAAATCTGCCAGTCCCTGGACCAATGTTCATACTGAAGCAGTTAGAAAAATTAAGAAGAATGTTCAGGCCTTGCCATGTCTTATGCTTGCTAACCCAAATTGGGGAAAGATTATTGAAACTGATGCTTCTGATATTAGTTATGGTGGAATTCTAAAGCAGGTTAATCCCCAAACTAAACAGAGTTATCTAGTCAGATATTATTCTGGCAAGTGGACTAATAGTCAAAAGAACTATGCTACTGTAGCCAAAGAAATTCTTGTTATAGTTAAATGTGTCCTGAAATTCCAGGATGATCTCTATAATTCTAAGTTTCTCATTAGAACGGACTGCAATGCAGCCAAATTCATGTTTCAAAAGGATTTTAAACATGATGTATCCAAACAAATGTTTGCTCGATGGCAGGCACATTTAGCCCCATTCGATTTTGAAATTCAATATCTAAAAGGTGAAGATAATTCACTGCCTGACTTCCTTACTCGTGAATTTTTGCAGGACTAGGCATGAGTCCACAATGGACACCTCCCACTCCTACTAGGAGCAGGGGAAGAGGTCGCGGAGATCGTGGATGAGGTCGAGGCAGAAATGACCCAAGGACTATTCCTAAGGTCAAGCTAGTGGAACAAGCTTCCTCTAGCCAGCAGGGCTCATATGCCCAAAAGTTGTTACATCAAGAAGAGGACAGAAACCAATATTTGGTTCGCCCTCATGAGGAGACTATTCTCCTGCTTACTCTTGAAGATAAAAATTATCTGAATGACCCTTGGATTCTCATGAATCGATATGTAGAAAATTTCTACCATCCCTTCCAAGAAGGTAAAAACAGGATGTACTATGAATATATCCTCACAGCTACAAGCACAGGTGATATAACATCCTACCCAAAGCATAAACGTGGTGTAGAAAAGAGTTATTCAAAACTCTACCTGAAGAAGATTATATCGCCTTACGAATGGGGAATTAGCCCATTCCGATCTAAGGAATTCATAATTCCTAGGACTGATATCAGTTTGGCCTTTAATTATTATGATTATATTGATGCTTTCACTTATGTTTTTTATTATGAAAACAAGAAGCATGGTCACACTTGGTGGATTAAATTAAATCTAGATATTTTCAAGAACAACGCCAAAATGGGTTGCTGCTTCCAGGTTGGATTTTCCCATGGTGGAACATTATTGGACCTGAAATTCAGATCCTACCAGCCCCTTATATAAATTACTATAAGGAATGGATTCAGATGACACCATGTGTCTCCCCAAGAAATCCCGATGACTATGTCGAGGGATCAGCATCACTAATGTTTTTCATGCAAACCGGAACCCCATGGATCTAGAAATGGATTCTTGAAGCAGGAAGGAACCAGCAAGGTATATTATGCCTAAAGAGAAAATTTCTCTGCAAATTCTGGTCTAAATTATTAGACAAGGATCCTGAAAATCCTGCCCGAACATATGGATGGGAGCTTGAAGGAGAAATTACTTCTTTACTGAAAAGTCTTAAGACTATTTACCAGTTTAAAACTGATTCAAAGGACGATGACTCCATTTTCTCTAAAATAGAGAAATCGATTAAATTAAAGAATCCCCAAGCATCGGAGGAAGAATTAATGACTGCCTATCTTGATAAAATTAAGGCAGACTTTGTTAAAAACTTTGCTAAGAAAATTGATGAAAGTCCTTATTCGGAAACATCAACTGCTTCAATGAGAGAAGCTCAGGACGACGGACTATTCCAAGATTCCCAGGGAGAAGAAGACTATTCTTATCACCCATCTACAACAGATTTGTTCGATGGCTTAGTGAAAACATCAAAGAAAAAGCTAAAGCCCGACAGGAAGATAAGTCTTCACGCGGCAAGGAAAAAATGAAAGAATAAAGCAGAAGGGACCCATGTCCTATCAACAAAAGAAAAGTGAAGGTCACATTCGGCCACTATTAACTTTATTAAAAGTTTATTCCGACTTTATCAAAAGTCGTTTGTTTTATTTGCTTTTTTACTTTTTCATTCTTTTAAGATAAGAAAGCGACATGTGTCGGGAATCTTATCTTACTTTTTACTTTCCGTAAAGTAGATTTGTCGTTTTGTAATAATTTAGATTCGTTTACAATTTATTTTGTAAAATGTAATCTTCGTTCAAGTCCGCCTTCGTCTATAAAAGGGGACTTCCATTCTCATTTGTAAGTATAAAAAAAATAGAAAAATCGAGCTTTGTAAATTCTCCTCTCAGTAATAAGATTGGAATTGGCTCAACTCTTGTGTTGTTGGTTACGAATTGGTATACCTCTCTTTCCTTTTTATTTTCTGTATTTATTATTCATATGATAGGCTAATAGCCTATACTGTCTAGGAATGCTCTGAGAATATGATTTAGATAAGTAAGGTTTTACAGATCTCAAGTTCCAAAGTAGTTCATATCACTGTGAGTTATGTTAATACTTGGGTAGGCTTCCTTAAAGATGATCGTACACTCTGTTCATACCAGCCGTCAGCCGGGGATAGGCGCTTAGGCATTTCTTGAGCTACAGTACAGGTCTGGTGGAAGCTAACGTACTGGTATTAATATTGTAAAGCTTATGTGAATAGTACCTTTTGAAACTTGAAGTTTTTTAATTAAATCCTATACTTATGTCTTATTTCATGATAAGATCCTTACAGACCTACGCAACAGGTCTTATTGTGGTATCAAAGCCATACTTGATGAGTATTCGTAGACAGTAAATAAGACATAAGTATAGGATTTAATTAACAAACTTCAAGTTTCAAAAGGTACTATTCACATAAGCTTTACAATATTAATACCAGTACGTTAGCTTCCACCAGACCTGTACTGTAGCTCAAGAAATGCCTAAGCGCCTATCCCCGGCTGACGGCTGGTATGAGCAGATTGTACGATCATCTTTAAGGAAGCCTACCCAAGTATTAACATAACTCACAGTGATATGAACTACTTTGGAACTTAAGATCTGTAAAACCTTACTTATCTAAATCATATTCTCAGAGCATTCTTAGACAGTATAGGCTATTAGCCTATCATATGAATAATAAATACAGAAAATAAAAAGGAAAGAGAGGTATACCAATTCGTAACCAACAACACAAGAGTTGAGCCAATTCCAATCTTATTACTGAGAGGAGAATTTACAAAGCTCGATTTTTCTATTTTTTTTTATACTTACAAATGAGAATGGAAGTCCCCTTTTATAGACGAAGGCGGACTTGAACGAAGATTACATTTTACAAAATAAATAGTAAACGAATCTAAATTATTACAAAATAACAAATCTACTTTACGGAAAGTAAAAAGTAAGATAAGATTCCCGACACATGTCGCTTTCTTATCTTAAAAGAATGAAAAAGTAAAAAAGCAAATAAAACAAACGACTTTTGATAAAGTCGGAATAAACTTTTAATAAAGTTAATAGTGGCCGAATGTGACCTTCACTTTTCTTTTGTTGATAGGACATGGGTCCCTTCTGCTTTATTCTTTCATTTTTTCCTTGCCGCGTGAAGACTTATCTTCCTGTCGGGCTTTAGCTTTTTCTTTGACAGCTTCAATTAAGCCATCGAACAAATCTGTTGTAGATGGGTGATAAGAATAGTCTTCTTCTCCCTGGGAATCTTGGAATAGTCCGTCGTCCTGAGCTTCTCTCATTGAAGCAGTTGATGTTTCCGAATAAGGACTTTCATCAATTTTCTTAGCAAAGTTTTTAACAAAGTCTGCCTTAATTTTATCAAGATAGGCAGTCATTAATTCTTCCTCCGATGCTTGGGGATTCTTTAATTTAATCTATTTCTCTATTTTAGAGAAAATGGAGTCATCGTCCATTGAATCAGTCTTAAACTGGTAAATAGTCTTAAGACTTTTCAGTAAAGAAGTAATTTCTCCTTCAAGCTCCCATCCATATGTTCGGGCAGGATTTTCAGGATCCTTGTCTAATAATTTAGACCAGAATTTGCAGAGAAATTTTCTCTTTAGGCATAATATACCTTGCTGGTTCCTTCCTGCTTCAGGAATCCATTTCCAGATCCATGGGGTTCCGATTTGCATGAAAAACGTTAGTGATGCTGATCCCTCGACATAGTCATCGAGATTTCCTGGAGAGACACATGGTGTCATCTGAATCCATTCCTTATAGTAATTCATATAAAGGGCTAGTAGGATCTGAATTTCAGGTCCAATAATGTTCCACCATGGGAAAATCCAACCTGGAAGCAGCAACCCATTTTGGCTGTTCTTGAAAATATCTGGATTTAATTTAATCCACCAAGTGTGACCATGATTCTTGTTTTCATAATAAAAAACATAAGTGAAAGCATCAATATAATCATAATAATTAAAGGCCAATCTGATATCAGTCCTAGGAATTATGAATTCCTTAGATCGGAATGGGCTAATTCCCCATTCGTAAGGAGATATAATCTTCTTCAGGTAGAGTTTTGAATAACTTTTTTCTACACCACGTTTATGCTCTGGGTAGGATGTTATATCAGCTGTGCTTGTAGCTGTGAGGATATATTCATAGTACATCCTGTTTTTACCTTCTTGGAAGGGATGGTAGAAATTTTCTACATATCGATTCATGAGAATCCAAGGGTCATTCAGATAATTTTTATCTTCATGAGTAAGCAGGAGAATAGTCTCCTCATGAGGGAGAACCAAATATTGGTTTCTGTCCTCTTCTTGTTGCAACAGCTTTTGGGCATATGAGCCCTGCTAGCTAGAGGAAGCTTGTTCCACTAGCTTGACCTTAGGAATAGTCCTTGGGTCATTTCTGCCTCGACCTCGGCCACGATCTCCGCGACCTCTTCCCCTGCTCCTAGTAGGAGTGGGAGGTGTCCATTGTGGACGCATGCCTAGTCCTGCAAAAATTCACGAGTAAGGAAGTCAGGCAGTGAATTATCTTTACCTTTTAGATATTGAATTTCAAAATCGAATGGGGCTAAATGTGCCTGCCATCGAGCAAACATTTGTTTGGATACATCATGTTTAAAATCCTTTTGAAACATGAATTTGGCTGCATTGCAGTCCGTTCTAATGAGAAACTTAGAATTATAGAGATCATCCTGGAATTTCAGGACACATTTAACTATAGCAAGAATTTCTTTGGCTACAGTAGCATAGTTCTTTTGACTATTAGTCCACTTGCCAGAATAATATCTGACTAGATAACTATGTTTAGTTTGGGGATTAATCTGCTTTAGAATTCCACCATAACCAATATCAGAAGCATCAGTTTCAATAATCTTTCCCCAATTTGGGTTAGCAAGCATAAGACATGGCAAGGCCTGAACATTCTTCTTAATTTTTCTAACTGCTTCAGTATGAACATTGGTCCAGGGACTGGCAGATTTTTTTTGCATGTCATATAAAACAGCTGCATCAGTAGATAAATTCTTATAATAGGAAGCAATATAATTAAGGCTACCTAAGAACCGCTGTAACTGAGTTCTATCAAGAATTTCATCAGGGAATTTGGAAGCAAATTCGATGCTTCTATGAATTGGGATAATATTCCCTTTTTCGATATTATGGCCAAGAAAACGGATCTTAGTCTGGAAAATACTCATTTTTGGTTTTGAAATGACTAAACCACTTGAGATAATAATTTTCTTGAAAATACCAAGATGCTTAATATGATCTTGAATAGTTTTTGAATAAACTAATATATCATCGATATAGACAATGATAAACCCACTATAGGGGGTAAAGATGTCGTTCATGACATGTTGGAATTCGGACGGGGCATTCTTTAGTCCGAAAGGCATGACGTTCCATTCATAATGGCCGAAAGAGACTGTGAAAGCAGTCTTGTACCTGTCAGGTTCATGGACCTGTATCTGCCAAAAACCTGATTTCAAATTAAATTTAGAGAAGATGTTAGATTGATACAATCTATCCAATAAATCTTTTTTTATTGGGAATGGGATATCTGATCCACTGTAAAACCTTATTCAAGGGTTTGTAGTTAATAACAAGTCTAGGAACTCCTCGCTCATGTTCTGAATGTTTATTAACATAGAAAGTTGTGCAACTCCATAGGGAGTTCGAGGGACGAATGAGCTTTTTCTCAATTAGAGAAGCAATTTCCTTTTTGCAAATTTCCAGATATTCCATATTCATCTGGCAAGGTCTGGCCTTGGTAGGAATGTCATGTTCCTGAAACTCTTCCTCATAGGGAAGCTTGACGATATGCTTTTTACTATTCCAAAAAGCTGTCGGCAAATCATCACAAATAGAAATAGCAAAATCATAACCTATTTCTTTTATCTTATCCTGTAATTTAGGATTGGTTAGCTGGTTTTCAATACTGTAAACCATTAACTCTTGCTGCAGATAGTCCAGATGCTGCTTTTTGTTCTGCACAAGGTTAACAAAGTTGATCGCCTTATAAGAATCTATCCATGGAAAAGTAATTTCCTTTCCTTCATAAGTTCCTGAAAAACCTTTTTCTGTAACATTGTTAAGAGGCATTAGTCCGTTAATAAAAGGTATGCCTAGTATAATATCATTAGCAAGATTTTTTACTAACGTAAAGGAATGTTTAATGCAAACCTTGTCATGGCAAATATATGAGCATGATAATTTATAGGAGACTTGAAAATTGCTCCCATCAGCTCTTGATACTTTACGGTTGGTTCTTGTAAAGTATTTAGTGGGAATGAGACCTTCCCTGATGCAATTTACATCTGCTCCTGAATCAATAAGTGTAGGAACGTCTTTGAATATGGTACCACCTTCAATTATAAAACTGATATGGGTGATCCATCTTTGGCGTGTAATGACGCTGATAGCTCCTACAGGATCTCCATTGGGGATTTCCTCAGAAGTGCTGGGTTCTTCAATAATAGGAGTATGTCTGAGGTTTTCCGAGATTTCGGGCTCTTTTTCCTCATAGGAGATTTGTTCTAACAGAGTAATTCTTTTTTCTAATCCTCCATAATGTTTGTGGAGATGGGTTATCTCTATTTTGAGATTATTAATCTCTTCCTTCAACTGGTGGGTTGTCAGGAGGTTGCCTCCACTCCTTTTCTTCTGTAGATCAATTAAAATCTCTGAGAAGTTGTACGGAGGGTCAATGCGAGATTTGATCTTTCGGGGAATTCTATCCCTTTCTTGAGCTTTGAGCAAAGCATCAAGGATCTTGGCCTTCTGGGCGTCTTCTGGAATATCCTTCAGAAGATCATTAATTTCTTCTCCATTGATAACACTTACATTGAAGCTGGAGAACTGGGACTGGAGTTTATAAAACTCATTGTCAGTGTCTTCCTCCTTTCCTTTCTGGCATTTCCTGGAGGTACATACACATGTATCACTTTCCTCAGAGGAGGATGAGTAGGGATCCTCGGAATCCGTACTAAGGAGTTCTTCTAAATCTTCAGAATCGTCTGAAGGGACGATAACCTTCATCAGGGCGTCTTTGATGTTATCATCAATCTTAAGCGCCTTGATCTTGTCAATCTTCTTTTTCTTACACCGATTGGCGTAATGTCCTACTTCACCACACGCATAGCAGGTAGTGGTTTTGGTTGTTCTCTTTTTCGGGACATAGCCCTTTCTTTGATTCTTGGCCCTCTGCTTTGCAGCCTTCTTTTTGTAAGGGGCCGCTTTGTACTTTTCATAGTACTCTTTCTTATGTGGTTTAGCCACATATTTCCTCTTTTTATTCCCGGTATTTTGGGAAGGGGTAGGTTCATCCATGGCGAACTGCTGGCAGAATTCTCCTAACTGGGTTTTCTCAGTAAGTCTCTGCTTCTTCAGCTGTCGTTGTTACTTAATATCGTTACACAAGGCTAGGCCTACTTCCATGCACTTGCTTATAAGCATGCCATAGGAATAAATATCCCAAGGAATCTGAGAGTCGGTAGAATCAATCCTCAGAGTTCTTTTTACCCTTTTTGCAAAGAGAGGAGGGAGGCCATCTATGAATCTGGCTTTCCAGAAGCGATCACTTGCTTCGGGAAGATTGTAGACCCTGCTAAGGAAAACATCCTTATACCATCTAAACGCGGTCAGGGTAGGACATCTGTGATTTTGTAGCAGTGTCCTGGTATTATCATAATTCGTAGAATAATTCCTCAGAAATGATCTAAAATGGTTAGAATAAGGGTATAAACCGAATTAGGCTTTTGCTCATTACCCTCTTGCTTTACAGAGTTGACAATCTGGATTTTTTGCTCCGGCGAGAGATAATTGTCCCACCACGCTTTGAGCTGTCCTATAAATCCAACAATAATCATTTTTGTTATGCTTATCTCTGTTTGGTTATTACCTTTTGCAGCTGCAGCATACATGAGCATTTTGTGGCAAGTCCTGAAGATCTGGCTTTCAACGCCACCATCAATGTTCCACTCAATGATCTCAGTGCCTGTATAGGCGGCGGGATCATTTTTCCATGTACCTTCCTCAATTAGGACGTCCATTGGAGTGGGTCTCGGATAATAATAATTTTCCGAGGCAATCTTAGGGGTCCAATTGCTCCCTTTCTTCATGGCAGCGAAACGATCATCGCCGATGGTTCCTGTCTCTTTGGTATTGACCATTCCAATCACAGACTTGGAAGTTGAAGGTGATAATCTCATTTTATCACTTAACTGAGATATCAAGTTTTTGATATCTTTAGCTAACGGATTAGACTGATCTTTTGCCCGCTTTATCCCTTTCATTGATGCAGGGGGCTGGATGTTTGCACTGGTTTCCAGCAGATTTTGAGCTTTCTTAGCTCTCTCTTCTGCAACAATTTTTTACCTTTGCTCCTCAATAAGGGAGCTGAGCCTGCTGACCTTATTATGCAATAAAGTCTTCTGTTCTCCAAGAACTTCGAGACACACATTGGTGTGATTACCTTGTCTGTAGAGGTTGTTCCAACTATCAGCATTAAGAACACCCTATAACATCTTCAGATAAGGTTGAGCCTGTAAATCATGGTTACTGTTATCCCTTTTTAATGGAAAGGGCTCATCCGGAGGATAAAGACTCTTAAGAACTTTTTTGGAGTCTAAATGCCACTGTCTTTCTATAACATCGATATTAGGCAAAGCATCGTCTTCAACAAACCAATTAGTAAAATATTTAAAAGTTTGCTTGGTTTGTAAATCACCATTTGTTGATCTCCTCCTGCTCTTCTTTTGTTAAAAAGTTAGAGAACCAATTACGAAAAAGCAGATAATCAGGTCCATTATAATTTTCCCTAATGAGTTTTCGTAAGTCGGAATCAGGACAATAATTTGGACCGCAATAAAGAGGATCATCAGGATAATTAACCATCACGAAAATAATCAGAATAATCAGTATTACAGTTTTCTGCCGGAATTTCAGCAGGAATCTGGTTTTCAACCTTTATTTTGTCAACCTTTTCCTCCCGAGAAATTTTTGAGGGGGTGGTGATTCTGTAAAGGTCCTCATCTACTTGAGAAATTGATGCTCTAGCAGTAGATGTACCAGCAGTGTCATCTAAAGGAGATATGTAATAATGAGATGACAAAGATCTGCCTATTTTAGGCTGTTTTGCAAACTGAAGGCGAATACTGCCGTCAGTAGTCTGGACCACATGAGCGATCTGGGAATCCATCCTGGGGTGAACCGGGATAGCCTTTTCTATTAGCCAATCTTCGGGATAATTAATTTCATCCCAGCTTATAGGTCTTCTGGTGGTAATTTTAGACCTTTTGGCTAAGTTAGTCTCAATCAAGACTGTCTGCCTATTTCTCTTGTCGTCCATGATTCTACAGTTGGGATTCATGGTATCTAACACACGGAAATAAACACGATAACAGATACTCATAACTTCTGTTTCAGGCATGTAATTATACCCATTAGCTTTCACATATAGAGTTAAAGCATGCAGTATATTAGGATCAGACAAAGATAAAGTAAGACTAGGTCTGACATTAAAATATACTGGGCCATAGGCTAAGCTTGACTGCATAGCACTCATAAGAGATTGCTTCCAGTTTAAGTTTCTGGCATCTCTTAGAACAGTCATAAAGCTTTCTGGCAAACCTTCTAAGGTTAAAGGTTTAAAAGCAATTTGCACTAAACCAATATGCAGAAATTTGTAATGCATTTTTTGATATCTATCAATATCAGAATCAGAAAATAACTGAATAGTTTTTTCTTGGTTATCCATTTGGACCGATTCTTCGATCGTCTTTATAATATGACGATTCTGAAGGTTTTCGAAGATACCAAAATTATAAATTTCTTTTGTGGCTACAAATGGAATAGTCCATTTGTTTAAAGCATCAAGCTGTTGCGGAAGTTCATATTCTTCCGTTCTAGCGTTTTTAACACTATGTTTATAGTTTTTGAAAATATTCATAAAATATGAAATACTGTCTACGAATACTCATCAAGTATGGCTCTGATACCACAATAAGACTTGTTGCGTAGGTCTGTAAGGATCTTATCATGAAATAAGACATTAGAAGCTGATAAGATAATTTTTACTCTGACTCTACAAACTTGTAATGGCTCTAGAATAGTATGTAAGAACCAATTTTAGAGAAAAGACAGTAAGGAATTCCTGGCTAGAGACGCCAATTGTGGTAAACATAACTGGACATCCGATAATCATGAAGCTAGTGTAAGGGGTATATCAAGTCAAAAGACATAGCCCCAAATTTCATAGAATTGAGATATGAAGATAAATCAATTGAGAAAATAGTAATTAGCTTATGGATGGTGATGAATCATTATATCATAAAACTGCATATTGGATCTAAACTTGCAATGTTTCAGTCCCGCAGATACACGATCGCGAGTCTCAGAAAGTATTTCAGATAGAAGAAACGGTAGGTGAAACTCAATATATGTATTTAAAAAGTCGAAAGGAGACCATTTGGCCTAGGATATAAGACATGTATTAAAAAGTTGTATTAAGAAGTAATATTATTAGAACAAAGGCAAAGTAAATGGCAAGTAAGTGTCACGCCCGTTTTTGACCCGCACGGGGTCAAAGCGGTGTGCAACGTATCCGGTGATTCCTGGGTATTGGATTAAGGAGTTGCCACCTAATTATTTTATGGTGAATTAGGGCACCTAAATATTAACTAAATGCTGCAATGTAACTCCAATTTTTAGGTCTGCAAAACTAATGAGATTCTAGGTAAGAGTTCTTTATTATCCTAAAGGGAAGGGGTTAGGCATCCTTTAAGATCCGCTAACTTGCGGTTATCCGGTCAAATTCAGGTTAATTATTGTGCTAAAAGAATGCATGTTTGCATATAAAGTTAAAAATATGTTTGCAAATATTTAGTAAGTGATGCATTTTTGTACTAGTATGCATTTGTATGATATGTAAAGAAAAATACATGTAAAGTTGAAAAAATATGCATTTATAACAATTAATATTAAGGAGAAAAGCGAATTTATTTATAATGCCAAAGAAGTAATTTTTTTCGAAAATCATTGAGTTGCAAAATGCAAAAAGATAAAACTTTTGTATAATTAATAGTGAGAATAAAAGATGACCAACGTCGTTTTGAAAATCTTGAACATGCACGACGAGCCTAAAAAAAATAAAAAATAAAAAATAAAAATAAAAATGAACTAGCGGAGGATTTCTATGTTTGAATTAACCGAACCTATAAGTAAATAAGCTAGCGATGGGTTTTAACTACCCTACTAATTATCCGTTCATGGCCTAATTTTTCTAAATATCCTAACAATCACACAAACATTAAACAATTATTACATGCCCCAAAAAATAGAAATAGCGGAATTAAAGAGTAATAATAAAAGGGGAACTAAGGCGGATGACGATGTCATCTGGCCCTATTTGTTTTGAAATCCCGAGGTTGGAGAATGCAAGGAAGGTGGATGCGAGTCTTTGTTTGACACTAGCCATGATGAGTCTCATAACGAGACTCTTCGTTGCTCCCGATGCGTTTCATGTAAATAAAGAAAAGAAAAGAAAGGATTAGTTAGCGGAACATGAAAATATATATACAAGTATGGCTATGAAATAGTGGACAGAATCTAGTAAAGAAAATAGACAAGTTTCACACTTAGATATACTATTTTTTGCATGTATCCAGACATACATAAAAGTCGATATACACATGATATTCAGAATATATCTTATATACTTAAAGGTATACATAGATATACAATTCTTATATACACTTAGTGTACACTAAATTTGTATACCTTGTATACTTTAGAGTATATCATGTCATAGTTTCAACAAACCACATAAAGAGTATGAGCAGATAAGCCAATATGAGCAGATTCAGAATGCAACGAGAGGAAAGAAAATTCATGGCATCTCATATGATTCAAACAGAAATGGGCAAACCAAAACAAGCACAATGAACAACTCCAAATATAATCAGAAGAAGTACCCATATATCTTGACATGGTTCAAATACACAAACACCAAACCAAACATACTCCATTAACACACCCAAACTTAGATTTGAATCAGAAATAATCATGCAAGGTATGCCAACATGTAAAGAACTAAAACAAGTACACTAAACTAAGTAACATACTTCATGGTCTCATGATTTAAACACAAAAACCAGAAGAAAAATCTAATTAGCACATGTTTAGAAGACAAACAAAAACTAAGTTCACACTTTAATTGTCACATAAGAAAAATCAGATGCAGGCCTCTCAAATCAATGCAAGGGTACATGCTTCTCAAATCCCATTACAACAACATATTAAAATAACTTACTCAAATATACAAATTTCAGACCACATTTTAAACATCCTATTAGCTAAACAACCTAAGATTAGTTTAAGACACATTTGTAATTAACATGCTAATTGCTTCAAAGTCATTGTGAACAGACCACACATAAACAACCAATAATTAAGAACAAAATCAACTAAAGATGTCATTCTTAATTATGAGCAGCCTGGTAACAAGTTATATGACCTCTAATATTCATATGTGGTTGTATGACCTTAAATCAATATGTAGAGTATTCAACACATCAATAACCTTTAATATGAACTCTAACAGTGTCTAAGTATACTGAATATCTATATAATGAGCACAAATAACCATGACAATGAACATTGACAACATATAACTCAATCTGCTGGATCTTATTCAAACAATCATCAGATTTTAATTAGACATATTTAAAAGTGAGTCCAATGAGCATAAATTAAACCTAAAATAGCTAAACATGATTAATAATTAACATAACAGATTCTAACATCAACCGTAATCTAATTAATCATGATGAACATTATTCCAATAGTCATAAGCAAGCCAAGAAATCATGATTAAATATGCTTAACAGTTGAACTAAAGATCATAAACAACCATTAATATCTATTAAACATTCTCAATGCTTAGTCTAATAAACATAAACAAACCGTAACTTAATTAAATATAACTAATAATTAACTAACAGTCGCCAACATCAACCAAACATGCTTTATAAACACTCATACATACAATATAAATTATATTAAGTTTAATTAAGCACAAAATTAAAAGGGAAGTTGTGTTTACGGACGTTCTCCGGGTAGCGAATCGAGGCGTTGTTTTGAATCGTCGAATCCGCCCGAAAATGTTTAGAATTTTGATTTTTTTGGATTTTGAATTCTAATTTTTCTCTGAAACAAAATTCTGTTTTTGTAAGTCTGTTTCTAAAATTTTGACCCGACCCGGAAATGACCCGACTCGGAACCGAAAAAACAGTGGAAAAATAGCAAAAATTCCAGATTCTTCAACACCAAAAACCAATAATTTCGACCTATATTTCGGAATCTTTAAGTTGAAGAACACATGCAAGAACAAATACTCTTAAGAAGATTTCGGATTTTTGAAATCCGGAATCTTCCCAATAGTGAAGAACAACACAAACAAAATACAATGCAAACCTTTAAGAAGATTTCGGATGCTTAAACTTAAATTTTCGGACCTAAAAATGACCTGAAAACCCTAAGATCTGACCCCTAAAATAGTGAGCAATGGGGGGGGTTATAGATACTCACCCCAATGTTCACCCCTCATACCCCTTACAAAAATGAATTCGAATTTCAAAATAAAGGGGGAGACAAAATCTGATTTTTGGGGCGAATTCTTGGGGCATGTGTTGCAGATTTTGGGGGTGTGTTGGTGAGGTGATGGGTTCGGCGGTGTCAGGGTAGGGTGGTGGCAGTGGTGAGGTGATGGGGGTAGGGGTGCGGCGACGTAGGTGGCAGGGGTGTAGGGTGTGCGGCGATTGGGTTTTAGGTTTTAGGGAATGGGGGATTTGGGAGTTTGTTTGGTGTTAGCAAATAAAAGTATCGGGTTTGGTCGAAAATGGGTATTGGGCCAGTTTAGGGGTGGCCGATTGGGCTTAGTAGAGGGGTTTCGGGTGGGCCGAAAATAAAAAAGGGTGAGTTGAATTGGGTTTTAATGGGTGTTGGGTTTGGGGGGTAAAAGAAAGAAGAGGAATGGGTTTGGGCCGACCGAATTGGGCTGCGGGTAGGGGATAAGTGGGGTGATCGGTTGGGCTTGGTCGAAATGGGTTTTTTGGGTGAAATTAGTTTGGGTAGAAATTGTTTTGGGTTGGGAAATAAAAAGTGGGTTAAAAATAAGAGGGAGTTTATTATAAAAAGATGTAAATTATTTAAAATAATATAACGATGTGATAATAATAAACATAACATTTGCGAAATGCTTAATGCTTGATAAAAAGTGGTGTCATTTTACGAAAAATTAAAAATGCATAGAATATTAAGGTAAAAAATATGATTATGATATTAAAGGCAAATGATAGTAAAAAATGCGCATAATAATAATAATAAATAATGATATTGAAAATAGACGACGATATTAAAAGGCTTATAAATATATATATATATATATATATATATATATATATATAATTTTGAGGTATCGAAATATTTAAAATTGTAAACATAAATCGAAAAGATGGGACAAAATTGGGTGTCAACAGTAAGGATGATGATGATCGATTAAAAATCACCGAAGGCTCAACGGGGTATATGATGTAATAAGCTCTCCTTTTAATAAGAGCAAGGTAATTGTAACACCCCATACCTTAGCGTTATGATGTGTCGTAGTAGAACCATATGAGTGGGAAGGGTTCTTAGTTCATGTTGAATTATAATAATTGTTGTACATAGTTACATAACGATAAGCAGGGGTTAACGACTTTATATCACTCTGTCATGTTCTTATTGGTCCTCTAAGGTGTTAAGGTCGGGTACAATTACACTGAGTCCTATTAAGGCTGAGTACGATCACATCGAGTCCTATTAAGGCTGAGTACGATCACATCGAGTCCTATTAAGGCTGGGTACAATATGATAATGACTTTGCCCCAATGTGTGGCTATATACATATATAATTGGTGTTCAGTAGTATTGTGCATTGCATATGACCACAATGGATTTCCAAGGTTCAGGTGGTTTCTTTATCCTCTATCATACTTGTTATTGTATTTACTTATAATTTACATGCCTTACATACTCGGTTCATTCGTACTGATGTCACTTTGTTGGGAGTGGGGCATTTTATTTACGCAGGTACAGACAGACAGGTTGACGGTCCTCCATATTAGGCTATCTCCAGATTTCAGTGGTTGATTAGTGAGCTCCATTTATTTCTGGAGTTAGCTGAGTCGAGTCGGTATGGTTATGAACATATTATATGGGTATGCCGAGGCCCTGTCTCAACATGTACGATGTTATTTTTTTAGAGGATTCATAGATGTCTGTGGTCATGTTCAGTTATATACAAATATATGTTTTGGTTGTACAGATCGAGTTCTTCAGAGTGTCTTATTGTTAAGGTTTTATAGATTTTCAGATCTTGTTATATTTTGTAGTCTGCTACAGGTTCATAGTAGTTTCATATAGAGCATGGTCCACCCCACTCAGATTTGGGGCATGACAAAATGGTATCAGAGCAGGTCTATCTATTGGAGTCAATAAGTCATCTCTAGTAGAGTCTCACTTATGGGTGTAATGCACGCCACACTTATAATTGGGAGGCTACAGGGCATTTAGGAAATGTTATCCTTCTTTCGTGTTCCAAATCGTGCGACAAAGCTATGTTAAGAGATCATTCCTCTTTATATGAGTATGAATAAAGTGATAAGTAATCGCAAAGTCCTTATCAAACCAGACGTCCATTAGATGTGTAAATCGTATGCTAGAGCTCGGGGTCACAGACAAACATTTGAGGAAGAGTGTTCCTAAGACAGGAAGGATGTAACACCCCGTACCTTAGATTTATGATGCATCGCACTATAACTATATAAGTGGGAAGGGTTCTGAGTAGTTGTTGAATTGTAACGATTGCTGTACATAGTTACATAATGATAAATGGGGGTTAACGACCTTCTATCACTCCATCTTTTTTTATTGGTTCTCTGATGTCATTCATGCATTATATATATACATATCTATTTTTATGACACTGATCCACGCTATAGTGTGTCGGGTATGATACTTATATATGCACACCACTGCAGTTGGGTATGATAATAGCGAGTCCTGTTAAGGTTGGGTACGATAACATCAAGTCCTATTAAGTCCAGGTACGATCACACCGAGTCTTATTAAAGCCGGGTACGATATTATAATGACGTTTCCCCAAAGTGTGGCTATATATATAACTTGTGTTTAGTAGTATTGTGCATTGCATATGACCACATTGGCTTTTCGAGGTTCAAGTGGTTTCTTTACCTTCTATCGTACTTGTTATTGTCATTGATTATGATTTACCTACCTTACATACTTGGTACATTCATTCGTACTGATGTCCCTTTATTGGGGGCGCTGCATTTCATGCCCGCAAGTTCAGACATACATGTTAACGGTCCTCCACATTAGGCTGTCTCTATATTTCAGCAGTTGATTGGTGAGCTCCACTTCTTCCTCGAGTTAGCCGAGTCGAGTCGGTATGGTTATGCACATATTATATGGGTATGTCGGGGCGCTATCCCGACAAGTACGATATCAGTTTTCTTAGAGGCTTCATCGACTACTATAGTCATGTTCAATTATGTATAGATATATGTTTTGGTTATACAGACTGAGTTCTTCAGAGTGTCTTATTTTTCAGATTTACAGATTTTCAGATCTTGTTATATTTTGTAGTCTGCTACAGGTTCATAGTAGTTGCATATAGAGCATGGTCTGCCCCATTCAGATTCGGGGTGTGACAGTAATCTTTTCCAAGTGCAATTGATCAAATTCAGATATTATAGAATAGAGTCTTATAACTTTAAGCTCTTCAGAATTTTGCATGTATCCAATAAGGAAGTCCCAGTGTCAAATTGAGCAAGGAAAGGAAATTGTTTATGATCCGACCTATGAATTAAAGTTAACCGTGGTGGTACACATGCTTCAGATATGACAGATTTATCTATATATTTTTCATGTTGCAAATCTACAGACCATAAGAGTTTTTAGCCCGCCCTTAAACATAAGGAGCTAAATGGGCGACAACGATGATGGCTTGAGTAATTTAAGGATTTCAAGGTAAACATCTTATGCCATATGGGTAAGGTTAATGTTGTAGTCGGTGCACTCAGTCGTAGAGCTGTGGGTAGCCTATCTAAATTGGGGCAAAGGAAAGGGAGTTGGCTCAAGAGATGCATCAGTTGGCTAGTTGGGGGTTTATTTTGTGGGACTCAGCTGACCGTATGGTTATTAGAAGTAAACGAACGACAAGGTGAGGATCCTACTTTAGTACAACTCAAGCAGAAAATGGGAACTCAAGCTATCAAAGACGATTGCATATTCCAAATATTGTGGGACTCTTTAACCAGATCATACTAGAGGCACATCATTCGGGTTGTTCTATCCATCCAAAGTCGACTAAGATATACCACGCCAGGAAAACTTGATGTGTGGAATAATATGGAAAAAGGTATTGCCAAATTCGTAGCACAGTTTAGCAGGGAAAGGGACAACATCAGAAATGCGATAGGTTAACTCAAACAATTGAGAGATTCTGACAAGAGAACGGGAAACGATTAATATGGATTTCATCACAGTATTGCCCCGTTCCTATTAGAAAGTTAATTCTTAAAGAGTAATCATTGACGGAGTTATAGAGTCAACCATTTATTGTCGATTAAGACTAGTTATTCAGCAAAAGATCATGCAAAGATGTACATAAAGGGACAGAGCGGGTCCATAACATTTAGTTTTCTATTACATATGACAGAGGGATACATTCTATAATGAATTTCTAGGAAAGCTTTGTGATAGGGCTTGGGAGTATAAGTAAATCTTGATACGGCCTCCCATCCGTGGATAAAAAGTCAAGTGAAGCACATAATAATGACACAACTGTGCCTGCTAGACTTTGAAGAGAACACTTCTAGGGTTTGTACATAATGACAGTTACTATCCTAGTATCAAGATGGCTCCTTATGAGGTCTTTTGTGGATGTAAGCATAGATCTCCTATAAGATGATTCGAAGGAGGCAAGTCAGGGTTATCGAAACCAGACTTAGTCAAGAAACCATAACAAAAGGCTATTTGATAATGACAGGCACAACCCTAACGTATTTCAAATTTCAGGTATTGAGGACGACACATATATAATAGGCACAACCCTGAATTCTAAATTCCGTGTTCAAGTCCATTATGTACAACCCTGAATGATATGCCAGTGTATATATTTACAGAGGCTTCATTGGCTCACAGTAGCTTATAGTAAGAATATGTTCGGCCCAAGATTGTCTTAGTTACATCCAACAGCCATGAGTAATAAAGTGGTTCTCTCGGGCCAGTACAACACCGGGTGCCAACCACGCCTCACTTAGGTTGGGGTGTGACAAAATAACTCCGAAAGAAAGGAGCATATCGACCACAGCTGCTGAATCAAACCACCTACAATGGGGGATTATTAAATCACCTATCTGTACATGCGGTCATGAAACGAAGTGCTCCAACAAGGGACATCAGAACAAAAGAATAATTGAATATGTAAGGCAGGTAAACATAAGTGAAGATAATAACATGAGCAAATCGGATAAATGAAACAACTTGAACCTCAGAGGCCACGGTGGGCATATGAAATGTATAACATCACTAAAAACCAATTATATATATATATATAGCGAAACTTTGGGGTAATGTCAATACAATATCGTACCCCACCATAATGTGGAACTCGGTGTTATCATACTCGGCACTAATATTGGACTCGGTGTTAGCTTACCCAGCCAGTAGACTATAAAATAGCTCGGTGTCACAAAATAGATACATATATATATATATATATGATGTATGAATGACCTTCTAAACCCAGTAGGAATAGGACAGAGTGACACAAGGTCATTAACCCTCTATTTGGTTCGGCCTTGTTATAACTTATGCATCCTCGTAGTGGCCTCGTCGGCGCATGTACGTATATGTATGGTTATAGTCCATGCTTCGCAAATTTATGATGTTTGACATAACTTGTACTCGTCAGTCCCATATACGTAGGCCTTGTTGGCCCAGGTGTTGTGAGAAATGTATGATAGATATTACAGGTAAGCACTTGGACTTATGGTCGGGTGCAAATCATCCCCCTCCGGCTTGGGGTGTGATAAAGTGGTATCAGAGAAGGTCGTGTCCTAGGGATGTCTATGAGCAGTGTCTAGTAGAGTCTTATTTATGAGTGTGTAGCGCACCATACTTATAAACAGAAGGCTTAGGGCATTTAGAATTTTTTCCTTTCTTCATAATCTAGATCGTGTGATAGAGTCGGTTGTAAGATAATTCGTTCTTAAACCTATTTTCATGTTTGAGATTGCGGCGATGCCTATGATGAAAAGGACCCCGATTATTAGGAGTATGGGTAAGATTGTGAGGGCATATACTAGACAGGCACCACCTGCTAGTACGAGTCAGAGGGATATAGATGTAGTAAAAGGAGGCATAAGTTATACTATTGAGTCAGACCGACCGGAAATCATGGTTTTTATTAAGAAGGATCCATCCGAGGATCCATATGAGTTACCCACTCAAGCAGTTTAAGTTTTGCCAACAGCAGAAAGGCCCAGAAAGTAACTTACTACTTCTTATACGGGAACAATGATATTCTAGTAGAAATAGGCCGAGATTGTAAACAAGGGTCCAGATTAGAAGTAACGGGACCACAAAACTGTTATAGCAGGCTAATAAGATATGAGATTTTACTGATGGATGATTAATGCGCAATTCAAATCCTTTTATGACATTGTATTCAGAAACCCCAAACTTACATTATGTTCAGTTAATCAGTTGGGAGTAGGTTAGATGTGTTGTTTTACTCTTTACGGGAGAAACCATAATAAGCATGTGTCGGTAGAGAATAGTTATAATAGGTAACATTAAAGGAAGGGCAACGATGGAGTATGAAAAGCATGCCACATATTATGCTAGCTAGGGGTACAAACCAAACGCTAAGGTATGACACTGCTAACAAGTAAGGATGGTTAGAAATAAGAAGAATTGGCGATAAAGGAACGCTTTATGAAAGCTTCAAAGTAGATAAGAGGCAATATGGTGATGGAGGAACTGGATAGCCATCAAACCAAACATTATAAGTGGAGCAAGGAACCCACATAAAGGAGAATTAAGGCGTAATAATGACAAGGGTCGTAGGTAAAAATTGGATAGGGTGACAGTAGACAATGCAAGCATAGGAGTCTCACCAGCTGAAGCATCTAACGATTATTTGACAACAATTATGTAAGCCGAATATGTAAATTCATTATAGTTATAGACAAGGAAGTGAGTTTATGATATAATATGCGCTCGCCGGAGAGTGGTCATTTCCTGAGGCAGAGAAGGATGCTAGTGTTAGCAAGCAACTTGAGGCAAGCTAAGGTGAATTAGGGATTTAGAAATTTTAGTAGGACTAGGTGATGTCATGATACTAAAAAGATGTACGACTGGACATTGGGGGGATACTGATAAGTAATGAAGGAATAACTATTGTAAGTCAACCATATTGGGAAATGTCACTAGTAAGCTTCGTAGGGCAGGAAATATCTACCACAGTCAGATATAGTATGTGTATATGTACATGCCCCTTTTGGGCACACAAATAACGCCGAAGCCGCCGTAGTAAGAGATGTATATCCCGACGGGAAATTAAGTCATAGGGAAAAAGGAAATTTGAGGTAATAATTCGACACGTTGGAGGCATCAGTGTAAGGAGCTAAGGTTGTGGTTACACCCCTTAAAAGGGGGAAGAATGACACAATAATATCTAGCAAACTGGATCTTCCAGCATCCAATCAACAAAAGGATTATAGCAAGCTTAAGGGGGAAGGGGAACTATGATGTGGAATAACCAAGGAGGGTGCGTGAATATGAACGATAAGGTTACTTTGATAGGAGAACGGAATGGGAAATATAAGGGAACATCAAAATACTCAGAAGGTTAAGATGGTGAAGGTAAAAGTAGCCAAAAGGATGTTGACTTAAAAGAAGCTACGGCGACTATGGAGGAAGGTAAATGGATCCAGAAGTTACTGACAGGCTATAAACGATCGAGTTATAGATGAGAGATTACATATGTGCTGGGAAATGATGACAAAAAGGATATCATGAGTCGGAATGAGTATGTTTCGGTATCTAACTATCCACCTTCTTTATAAAGCATTGTCAGCAGTTAAGGCTAACAGACAAAAAATGGAGTAAGTTCATAACAGAAGATTTCAGGTTTGCCAATGCAAGGAAAAACATATTTGGTGTCCCGAGAAAAGTTACTACAGTAAGAAATATGGTAGAACCATGACAAAAAGGAAACAACATAAGTTACCCCATAACGTCGTATTTCCAGAAGTGGTAGATACTCAATACTGAGGCAAATCATTAATATTATTGATGTTGAATATGTTGGTTGAGGGTAAGGGATAGAGGCAACATTGAGACCATGAAAAGAGAGTTTTAAAGCATATGAGGACTAAAACAAATTGGTGTATGTATATAGGAAGTGTCGGCGGAAGGACACATTGGGAAATCGCCCAATCGATGACACTAAAGAAGGAGCTAAAGAAGCTAGCCACCTCACGGGAAGAAGTAATAATAGCGTGGGCGTGTGTTGATAAAAGAAAAATTGGTGAAGTTGAAGGTAGGACATCCAAGTCATAAGAAATTTTATGTCTTTAAAATGAAGGAAGCTGGTGGACAAGGGTATGGTAATGACCCAGATTATTGTGGAGGGTGTAAAACACAGTCTGCCTATGGAGTTTAGAACACATCACAATCATAATTGACACCCTTGGTTTTAGACAAAATCCCACGGTACTCTGAGGCATATTAAGTCACTCAGAAGTTCAATTAAAACTCATTCGGGGTCAAAATCCATTTATTTGGTATACTAGATATTGTTCTTATGAGAATACATCAGAGATCATTTCTAAGGTGTTTTAGTTGAAGCTATCCAAAAAGTCAGTTACTGTATCAATATCAACAGGTTCATAAACTTAAGGTTAGAATGTGACATCAGTGAAAATGTCATGAATAAACAAGAACACCAAGGAAATGACATAGGAGGTCAAAAAGGAAATAAGGTCCAAAGTACTTTCATTTATACGAAGAAGGAGGTAGTGATCATTAGAAAATATAAACGAAACGAGCTCATAAGGTAAAATATGGCTTAGTCTATTCTCACTTTAGGAAGGGAAGTATATAATATTGGCGTGTATGCGATGGACAAGTAAGGCGACATAGCTCAAGGGATGGGTGCTACTGTTAACAGGATTAGGGTAAAATTCATGATGAAATATTCATTACATATACCCCAACATTTGAGGATGAATGTTTCTAAGGGGAGGAGAATGTTATATCTCATTCCTCCGTATGCTAATTCGTGCCGGGAGTTAAGGCCATGGAAGCGTTAGAGCAGAAGTGTCGTAAGAGTTCAAGTGGCACAGCTACATTAGTTACAAGGTTAAGGAGGTTCATTATTGGTAAGTATAGGAAGGTTTCGGGATCATGAAAATGAAAGAAATTTAAGTTTTTTGATATTCAGGAAATATTAGCCAAAAGTTTGGACAAGATTTTTTGCCCAACTTTTAGGAGGTATATCTCCGAGTATATAAATAATTATGGGATGCAGAACCTTAAATTCAACTTCAGAGAATATTCTTTACAATGCAATAGACAGTTCACAAATCAGAGAAGTACTGTGCCCGCTACGGCCCATACAAAAATACGACCTATATTGAGGGGGTGGGCCTAATATATGCTAGGAAAAATTTGATTCATCATTTTCTCATCTCCAATAACTCCTCCTTATCTCTAAAACCTCTCTCTCTATTTAAGATATATACACCAATATATATTAAATCTAAGAGAATCAACACAAGTTGGGGTCTCGGAAGGTTTGTGGACATTGATAAACCGTCATCTTACTTCTTATTCTTGGAATTGAGGTGGAGATAAACTAAACCTAGCTAGGATTGAGGATTTTTTGAGGTAATTAAGGTAATATATGATCCCCTTTTACATGCAATTGGGTAAAATTGGCTTGCATGTGACCATAAGGTTGGGAATTCATGAAATTATGACTAGGTTTTGAAAATTAGAATTATAGCTTGATAATTATGTTGGAAAGGGGTTGAATGTATGTTGTAGCTATATATTGACATTGAGAATATGATTATCTTGAATTTTTTGTCGATATTGAACCAAAAAAATGAAAAAATAACCTTATGGGTTTATAAGCCAAGGTTGCTGTTTGACGTAATGGATAGTTGGTTGGAAATTGATGTATATGAACTTGACTTAGGTTGGATTGTTGATATTGTGATCAATATGGATTTGGAAAATGTAAGAAATATAGGGGAAATGCTGCCCGAATAATCGTACAATTCTTCACCACTTAGATATGTAAGGACAGGACTAGCAAATGGTGATAATCGGATTGCTCCATGATTATAGGTCATGATTGAGGCGTAACGAGAGGATTTTGGTAACAAGAAATAAAATCATCTTAATGTTATATAAGGCTTTACCTTCTTCTTTATTGTCGGTATGATTCAATGTTAAGCATCGTCAAAACGAGCATTCCGAAAGAAACTCCTATTCGTAGAAGATATAAACATGGTTGTTGTCAATCTTTGACGTTGTGATTATTAGTAAATCTTGAAATTGGTTTCATATCATCATACGTTCCTTGTCAAAGGTGCTTCTAATGCTCTAATAAAATTATCAAGCTTGTTTCTTTGTCAGAGTTGTTTAGCGCTCTTCGTTAGCTTTGTTATACTATTGAACCATGATCTTTTTATTTTCCTTGTCGAAATGGTTCCTTGTATTATATTGAAATCCGTTGGTTGGTTTCCCCTTGTTGGGATTATGTCTCATATCTCTTGAGAGTCATTGTTATATTATTGACCTTGAGTTCATTATAAATGGTAACGTTGGTTGTGTGCATTTTAACTGAGTCAGGTCCTTTCATTTTAAATTGAGTGGCTTATGGATATATTATGTCATACCCCAACCATGGGGGGTGTGGCCGACACTCGGTGCCATAAAGGCCAGTGCGTACCACGTCTAAATTGTATCCTTGATATATATGTATACTTGAGCCAATAAAACCTAAGAATAACTCTCATGAGAAAACCAAGACATAATAAAATGTAGAAATAGAAAAGCCAAGACATAAATACATAGAGAAGGCCAGCAAGGCCACAATATATAGCAACTGACTAACAAAAAGGCCAGCAAAGCCATATATAACATCTCTATACATGACAACTGTCTATAAGCCTTTAAGGAGTACATGAATATCACAAAGTCAATACAGGGCCCATCCATACCCATAATAAATATGCATAAAAACCATACCGACTTAAATTAGCACCTCTGGAATAAGTAGAGAGACCTGACACCACGACTGAGCTGAGAACCTACTAAAAATGGTTGTCACTCCATCTATCTGAACCTGCAGGCATGAAACATAGTGCCACCAACAAAAGAACGTTAGTACGAACAATGTACTGAATATGTAAGGCAAGAAAAACATAACTAGATGCAATAATGAAAATAAAGATAAGAGAGAGACAATATGTAACTCTAAATGTAACAGTGGGCAAATGATATGCATGCTTTCATTTAAAAATGTATACATGCATATATATATATGCCACACTATAGGGCAACATCATTATCAAGCCGCTCTCTGGGGCTATATAACGTACCCAACTATAGTAGTGTGCACATATAGGTGTCGTACCCGACCGAATATAACACAGCTCAGTGTGGTAAAATAGATACATATATATAATGCATGAAAGACTCCAGGAGGAAATCATGAAAATGGTAGGAGTAACAAAGGTCGTTAACCTTCGACTGTCGTTATTTAGCTACGTATGTATGTTTTCATGAAACCAACAAAGAGTATATAATATCACATAAATATATATATAATAAAATGTGCTAAAGTACTCCCGGTAAGGGAAAAACAAGATCGAAGAATCACGTTCAAGAAAAAGGAACAAGCTTATCTTCAATGTTCAAGAATGGAGTTCTTTTGAGGGACGTTTCATTATGTATCGTTTATACTAGGGTCATGTCAATAGAAAGAAATTGTAAGATTTACATACCTTGGTTTCTTTCTCAACAATATCTTACGATTCCCCGCACGCTCTATGAACGATAGTCTATGGTCTGGATCATGATTGGTTCAACAAACTATAAAGCGACTCACTATGGCATTTCATCGAACACTTAATGTGTGTAAAAAAGTCATGTTCTTATTATTGGTAACTTTACACCAAGACAACTCAAGAACAACATCAACAACAAAATATAAAAGCTATTTCACCAATTTTTCCAGACATCACACCTTAGACATATAGTCTTAAAACATCCCAACAAGAATTACAACGACGAGAGCAACTTGCAAGTGTGATTTGCCTACCTTTCCTTCTTACTTGTAGCACCATCCTATGGACAAACATAACAACAATAACTACAACACTATAAATTTACTCTCCATGATTTTAATCCATAACAAGCCATGAATATAACCTCAAATCAGTCTAATAATAAGACAACAACATCTTATCTCATTTGAGGTGCTAACCTGTGGATTCTTCATCCAAACAACTTTACCATCACAAGAACAATCTTAAGCAGACCCAAGAGAGTGATTTGCTGAAATTATACAGAAACCAAAAGCTTCAATACAAGCATCTCCTAGCTCACAACAACCCTTACTTGTGCTACAACACCATAGAAGTGATGTCCTTCACCTTAGCTAGCCTCTTGATGAAGATCATTGTAGTAAACTCTTAGGTTTCACCTTTAACCCTTATGAATTTGTTTGAGAGACTTAGGGGGGAGTGTATGGGTGAGTCTTGGTAAAAGATGACCAAAAATGAAACCCCAACCAAATTTAAAAACCTCAATGTCGGCCACCGCTTCAATTTCACGGTGGAGATTCCTGCCGTAAAATATTATACGCTAGACAACCCCTACTTTAAAACCTTTTGATGCCCCATAACATAACCACCGTAAAACCTGCCCTCCTTCATTAGTATTCTGTTATGATTTACGATGGAGAGCCAAAAGTTGTACAGTTCGTAAAATACATTTACGACCGTAACTCCCACCGTAAAACATAGAGTTTATCCAAGTTTCAACAAAACTTATCTCCTTTGATTCGTTCAACCTCTACACCTACCGACACATCCTTAAACTTGTCTTAATCCCCTGCTATCCTTCCATAAGGCCTCCTACTTCTTGTTAACAATTAGATTGGTTAACAATGCTTTTTGACGTAAAACAACCGGGTGTAACATCCTTCCCTCTTTCATAGGTGATACCCTTAGGAATACTCAATCATCTATGATTTTATGCATGTTCTACGGCTTTTGCTATAGTATAATTTTCCCTCGTATTATAATCCTTCTGAGGGATTCATTCACTAATGCTCTTAGAACCAAGAGCAGTATTCACTTTGGCTTTTATAGTTTTCGCTACTTTTCTTAAACTTGTCATTATCTTCTGGGCGTCGGTACTCGTAGTACTCATATTCACCATTTAGTTCCACCTTGAATAGGGATATGGATGTATTTCCATTCCGCTTAAGGATTAAATGATTTATAAGGTGCTTCGACTTCCCTTTCTCACATCCTAACTTCTTAACATGTCTCATTCTCGTAGAATTTCATACTTGAATCTTCATATTAGTCCCTTCACATGTTCATTTTCTATGTCCGCATAGCTTTTCCTAATGAACACTTTGACACTGAATGGAGGTGATTATTAATAGTTATTCATCCTCGCTATACTCTACACCTCACAATTAGTTTTTTGAATTATCGATCACATGTTGTTACTTGTCTAGGTCATCTTCTTGTTACCTTAGTGTGCCTGATTAGAACTCTGTCATCAGCTAGACTTATTATTTTAATGATACTGAGTCATCCCCAGCTGCTCATACGGGATTAGTCTTACCACATTCTTAGAGAATTTTTGTATTAATCATCTCTCATCTCTCTATCGAGATTATTATATCATGTCCCAACCTACTAAATCTTTGACCTTTTATCTTAATTAGTTAACACTATGCCACAGGCTATGAAATTAATTTTGCCAAGTAATTCATCGAGATCATGAGGTATTTTTAATGTTTTGGGAAATGGGACATTCATATCGACATTCCTTTCTTCTTGCCATATTTTGGGTTGTTGTACCTTTTTCCTCTGAGTCCATCATGCAGATTTCTCAATCTGCTATTTAGTAAAGGCCTTTATGTCACCCTTTTCCCTATGTGCTTACTCATTGGTCAATCTATCATGGGATTACGAATAGGCGTATTCACTACGATATTAGTTCTAATTTCTTCTGCCTTGCTTAACAAGCCGTCTTCCATGAGAAGATACTTCTCCTTATTCTTCTTACTGCTGTCAGTTTCCCATGACTTCTTATGTAATTTACCCCATTTTACCTTGGTGGCAACTCGAATCCCCCTCATATTATGGATTTTTTGTACTTCCTGTACATGTAGTTAGGGACTCGTCTATTTATTTTTCCTCCCTTCTACCTTCCATTCTCCCCATTTTGTCAATCCCACATCTTATCCTCAATACCGACTTTATTGTTCCTATTTTGATGGTTTCTCTTCTTTGGACTTCCATGGATATACTGTATCAACTACTTTGTCATTACTGTTTCCTCAGATATAATTTACGGTATTAATTTTGTAGTGATATGACTAGCTTGGAGTGACTATACCTTAAGGATACTCTCCTAGGTTATATCATTTAACTTCAACCATAATTGTAATTAGTTCTTTCTCCTATTGTTTATTGTTTGCTCAAGCATCCTTTCTTTGCATCTCAACCTCAACCAAATTCCATTGAAGTCGGTCTTCGACTTCGACTCCTCCTTTGGGTTGACCTACTTCTATACAAAGTGTCGGACTACACTCATCATCAAGATATAACATTGTTATTTCATCTCCATATCAATTTCCTCCATGAGCTATTTTGAGACTGCTCCCACTTCCATTTGCCACAATCCTTCTATCATCTCCTCTATTGAGAAAAATTGCATTCCTGAATTAATACTTTACCATCTCATCTTCCCCCCTTAGGGAAATAAGTTAGCCCTTTATAGTTAAATATTTTTCGGCATTCATTCCTTCCTCGACCTATATTAACAGCTTATGGTTGACCTTAGAATGAATTTGCTTCCTTTGAGATAATTTTAATAGACTTATATTCATAGGGATTTATATATTGTTGCTATCATATCTTCTTTCAACGAACTTACTTTGTCTTAGACAACTCGTCAAGGAGTTTTCCATTTATTGCTCTCATCAATCATTTTCTTCATTCTACTCATTCACTCTTTCACTAACTATAATGCTATCTAGTTGGAATCTTTCGACTTTATAATCAACACCTTGACTCAAATCCATCCCAAGTTATCTTTCTTGGTCAGCATCTCGCAGTTACAGGATTAAATTAGCCTACTAATAATCTCCCATTCAAAGTTACTAGTTCACTTTTAAATAAATATGACCCATACTGCTTCCTAATTTCATAGCCCACTACTTCTCTATTCTCTCTTCCCTACGAATCTTATCGCACTCCCGTGAGTTAATTATCTCTTCTAGTGACCCCGTCTTATACTTATTGGTTTACTTAATTCCATATCATACTTTCACACCCCTTTGCTTATTATCTTATTTGGAGTGTCATGGCAAAACAACTTTTTGTTTCTAACCTTCTTTACTATAGTTGGCCTTATTCCTGAACCGCTTAATATAGCGTTATTACTTACTAACCCAATCTGTCGATCCTCCTTATGTCATATCCCAACCTTAGGCAGTGTGGCCAGCATCCGGTGCCTACATGACCTAAGTGTACCACCTATGTATCACAATTTGTATATGTAACTGTCTGGGCTGACAAGGCCTCAAAATAACAATATGATATAGGTCTAATAGAACAACCTATGACATAAAAGAGCAAGCCAACAAATATATACATACAACGGAGCCGACAAGGCTCTAATGGGTATAGTATAACTAGTAATAAGGCCGACAAGGCCGTATAGAGACACATATACACTAGCCACCAGTTTGCAAGCCTCTAAGAGTACTAATATATATCATCAGGTCGGGATAGGGCCCCAACATACCCAAAATACCCATATACATAAGCAACAGTGCCTACTGACTCTGTACAACAACCTCGGAGTGGAGTGCAATGACCAACAACTGAAAGCTGATAACCTAGTATAGAGGTATGTCTGTCTATCTATCTCTAGTTGCAAGCATGAAACACAACGCTCCAGAAAGGGACGTTAGTACGAAATAATGTACTGAATATGTAAGGCAAGTAAAATCTCATCATAGAGTACCTGGCCATATAAGACTCGATAATATCATACCCAACTGCAGTGGTATGGACATACAAGTGTCATTCCCGGGCGACTATAGTGCAGCTCGGT
This sequence comes from Anisodus acutangulus, assembly GCA_029783415.1. Lineage (NCBI taxonomy): Eukaryota > Viridiplantae > Streptophyta > Magnoliopsida > Solanales > Solanaceae > Anisodus > Anisodus acutangulus. The sequence continues at coordinate 23,045,669 of CM056508.1, forward strand.
AGTAAATAGCTACATATATATGAAAATTTGGTTTTTTCGTTCCTTGTTGGTGGAGAGGCATACTAAAAAAAGGCAATAATTAAGAATCTTGAAAATAAGTCTGAAAATATTTATATATACAATGCATGATAGACCTCAGGAACACCATAAACAGAGTCGGAGTGACCTATAGTCATTATCCTCCAACTATTGTTATTGTCGCTATGTTCATCAGTTCTCAACAAATTAACAAGAGATGTATAGAATGCAAAAAGTACTCTATCCAAGGGAAAAATAAGTGACATAAATTACTCCAATAGAATGGATGGCGCGGACATCTCGACATCAATGAGAAGGGTGTAACTTTAGGAAAATATTTGTATAAAATCATGCCAAAAGAAGAAGTTAGCCCTACATACCTTGTTGTCTTAGTTTTTACGGATTCCACAAGTCCTCGTACACTCTACGAATGATTATCTACATTATACAAATGATTTGTATCAATATCAGATTCATAGCATATAAGGAAGTTCATTTAGACATTTTGTCCAACAACTTGTGTGCTTAACGTTGTAAGATCATTTGTAGCTTAAGTTCTATAAATATCATCACAACAACCTTCGCTACTACTCCTACACTTTACCACAACTAAATAAGTAACTTCACAACTTCATATAGCAACTTCAAATCACAGAAAACATCCCACAACAACTTAGCTTAACCTCAAGGTCTATAAACACTTGTCCTTCAAGATCTCTTTAATAATCCTATCTTAAACACTTCATAAATCCTAAGAATAAGATGGAGGATGTGAAACATACCTTTAAACATAAGAGTCACTCCAACACAAGGTGTACTTCACAACTAAGCATCCTCCAAAGACGATTAAACAAGGAAGAAGATGATCCCAAGATGGTCACGGGATTCCCTACATCGGATTTATGTAATTTGTCTTTGATTTCACTCTATATCACTTGGAATCTCTTAGAGAGGATATGAGAGCAAATTAGGGTTTTAAAAATGATGTGAAATGGGGTATTGGCCTAAGGGGGAGCTAATTATAGCTAAATAAAAAATTGCCACCGACACAACCTGTTGTAAGGTCTGCGAACTGCAAGTTAGGTCGCAGACCTTGCCAAGCTTCTTGAATTTCATGTCATGGTTTGTTTCACACTTTGCATCTTCCAGGCATTACTTGTGATTTGCAGATCATGCTCTTCGATTAGCAGGGTGCTCTGAGAGGCGATACATCATCAAATTTTCATCAAAACCAATTTCCGTTGATCCGCTGTCTTAAATATTCACTAAACCTACTCAACACTTCCATAAACCCTTTTTTTATATCTCTTGGAGGGATCCTACTATCACCTAGTCTAATCTAGCTACGATACAACAACGACGACACATGAAAGCACGAGGTGTAACACCTTAATGATGTCTTTCACATCCTTACCTTACCGTCTACCTTTAATGTGTTATCATATATCATGGACTATCTATAGAGACCAAAGACTATCCCCTTAAACTCTTACACACTTTTGGTCAACATTTTACTAGCAGAAGTAAAAATCATAATGAAAAACATGCAGTATCTTGTTACCAATTTAAAAATGCGAGTATTATGACAAAATATAATTTGTATACATGCACTCAGAAGAAAGGCTCACAATGCATCGGAGCTCGATGCTCCATCCCCACTCCTATCTTGTTCATTATGCTTAAGTATCAAACATGCCCGTATCTTGTGACTCTTATTGCCACACCAAAAACAAACTCCCACACCTACATGGCATTGGTCGGCATGCGCTTGACCATGCTGATGACACAATGCTTGAGGCAATTCCACTATATCTATACTAGAACGATTTTGGCATACTGTCATCTGCAAACCCAATCTCAATCCTATCTAAGAGCTCTACTCACACATAAATTATTGTACAAACTGAGTCTGTCATAACCTATCACTACCTGTCAAACCTTTGAAATTATCAATTGTCCTACCCTTGTTCATCCATCACATCATGTTATCAGATTCACCTTCTGAAAATATAAATAGCTCTCGCCCCCTAGACTCCTTAGGATGTGAACTCTCTGGCCCTTCGAGGGCTCTATCACTATCTAGGGTCCTAGGGTGTCACCAAGCCTGCGAGGCAACTAATTACGTCAATACTTGTATCGTTTTCCTTATATCCCGATCAGACGGAACTGGTGGTGGAACTGGTAGGGCTGATGATGCTGAAACTATCCTTATATACTTTGGGCCTCATGTTATACCATGTTTTTTTCATATGCTATCATATCATAATGTTATCCGACATAAGCTCGAAGGAAGTAAGGCCTATCCAACTGGCTAATAAAGTCTTAGGGAAATGTCGAGTAATTTTTGGGTAAGTATAAGACTAATCAGAGCAACAAATGTAAGTTTCAATGGAAGTTTGACAAAATGTCATTGTTCGGGCCATGACCTGCGAGACGCAGACCATGTCTGTGAGATGCAGGAGCACTCCAGGATGATATAGAGATTTTAGGAGTCTTGAAAAAGTCATGCGACATGGCCTATGAGATACAAAAAGCTCCATCGCAGGACCTGCCGCAGATTGAGGCGGTGTAAGCTTTTTTTAAGGCTATAAATAGCTCTAAATTGACCAACATTTCATTTGACACCAAAATCAGACCTAATTAGCTCCTAAGATTCTCTCAAAGTCCTCTTATGGTCCTAGACTAAAATCAAAAGTAAATAACATAATTTTGATGTAAGGAATAAAGTGATCATCGTCAACTTGATATTCTTCTCGTTGCGTTGAGTTGGAGGAATTCTTAGAGGTGAAGTAACCCAAGGTAAGATTTATATTCTCCTTCTTCTATATAGGGTTATACAAGCTATATAAATTTGTCTTGCTTAGGATTGATGAATGATTTTTGGAAAACATTTGAATTCTTACTTTGACGTTGTTGGAGTTACTTGTATGGGGTGTATATTCTTCTGTGATGTTGTTGGATTGGTCTGGAGATAGTATAAGGTTAAGTAGGAGGACATAGGGAGCTTATTGTGTTTCTATATACACAAATCTCCATTCTAGAGGAATATGAGAAGCTTAGGCACACTAGGTTCTCGATGAAATGTTTACATGAGTCAACTTAGAGTTTTTCATTCATATTTTAATCAAAATCATTCTTATAATCTAGATCATCATCTGTAGAGCATTTTGGGAACTCGAGAACTATCAGAATAAGGTATGTAAGGCTAACTCTTATATCACAAACATGAATCATATAACAAATTTCAATTCTAAATGAACGACAAACGAAGTATGTAAATCACATGTTGTTTGTCCCATTATGGGAGTATTTCCTTGTCTTGTTACCATATCTCGCATAGTCTGGTTTGACAATTTCATAACTGAGTCTTCCTATTCCTCCTACATAGAGCATATCCAACAAAGTAGTTGGTCTTACTTCACCGTCGAGAAAGGAAAGAAGACTTCCATCTCCATGTTTAACTCAGACGTAGCTCCCTTTGACGAATCGACTGAGCATCATACCAAAGTGAAAAATAAAGTCTCATGAGTCATAAGTAGCCAATGGTGCTACTACTAGTATTGTATAGTATGAATGCCACTTGACTAATATCGGTTGGGTAGTCATATTCATATATAAACACCCCAGGCTATAACCAGAGGGCAGTACCCTATATAAGCATCCCGAGCTATGATCGAAGGGCAGTATCCTATACAAACACCTCATACTATAACCAAAGGGCATATTATATGATAGTATATATGTACATGAGTTATGAAAAATATGGTCTACATTTTTTTAGAGTTTCATAGTTCATTCTAAAAGGTATACAGGTTCCCAGGTTGCTCTTCATGCCCTATTTACATTTTACCTTTTTCATATTGTTATTCATGCTTTACATACCAGTACATTTCATTTGTACTAATGCCCTTTTGCCCGGGGCATTATATTTCTTTTTTGCAGGTTCAGGTAGGTCCACAGATAGGCCTCCACAATAGGAGTTCATGAGTTTAGCAATTGATTACTAAGCTTCACTCTTTCTGGAGCTACTGAGTCATAGGTCATGATCCTAGTTTTGGTATATATATATATGTACAGTAATGTGTAGGTCGGGGCTCTGTCCTATCTATATGCCAGTTATACTTCTGTAGAGGCTTGTAGACTTGCATTTCTCTTAGTTAGTTATTTTCGTATTGCCTTGTCGGCCTATATGTTGATCAGCCGATCTGTATGATGACCTTGTCGGTCTTGTATATGTATGTATATGGATGTTTTCTGTTGATTTATCCTTCATGTTGAGATGTCCAGATGACATTATGTATTTCCAGATTATGGCCTTGCCGCCTTATTGGTGTGTTGGTTAAACCTCCATACCTCTCATTATCATTATAGCTTTGTCGGGCGAAGTCTCTGTATCATGGTGCTATGTTTAGAGTGGTATACTCATGCCAATACGACACTGGGTTCCAGCCACACCAGCCCAATTTGGGTGTGAGAAATTGGTATTAGAGTAGTCAGACCTAGGGAGTCTACAAGTTGTGTCTACTAGAGTCTCATTTATGGTGTGTTATACACCACACTTATAAGCGAGAGGCTATTGGGCATTTTCAAATGGTTATTATTCTTTCATCTCATATATCCTGATGTAGAGCTGAGGTATATGAATTCGAGTCTAATTCATGTTTTGTCCTTTTTCAGTCATGCCAGTTACTAGAAAGACTATCGCTAGTCAACTTGGCAGTGTAGATAGAGGTGAGGGTACTAGTAGTGTCTTGCCTAGCCAGGGTAATTGAGCTAAGGCATAGGGTGAGTTGCATTCACATGCATCACCTATTCCACCCCTTGTAGAGGAGGTAAGATGAGAGACAACACCTCAAGCTTCTTATATGACAGTGCCACCAGCTCCTCATTATACTGTTCCTCCACTCGACACTAGAGAGAAGGGTATGGCGAGTGTTGTGCAGTTGTTGGAACAGATAGTAGCTTCCCATCAGCGATTGATAAGGGCATCTACATGTGTTGGTTCTTCTGATGGTGCAGGGAGTTATAGTGTCTCCTTAGATTGAGCCCGCTAGTCTTTATCGGTACTTATCCAGGTGTAGACCCTTAGGACTTTATTGATCAGATCCATAGGGTGTTGAGACCTATACATGCTTCAGATACTGGGGAAGTATAGCTAGCGTCTTTCAGGTTTTGAGATGTGGCTATTTTATAGTATGAGGCTTTGGAGAGATCCAGAGGGCCAAATGCACCTCCAGCGGTACCGAAATAATTTTTAGACGCCTTTCTTGATCATTATTTCCCATTGGAGGTACTAGAGGCTATGTTAGAACAATTCTTAAACCTCAGGTAAAGGTGTATGAGAGTGAGGGAATACAACCTTCAGTTTTATTCACTGGTTAGGTATGCTCCGAATATTGTAGATACCATGAGGGCTTGGGTTCATCAGTTTGTATCAAGCTTTGATCCAAATTTGATAGGAGAGTGTATGACCACTTCCTAGAATAGGGATATGGACATTTCTAGGATATAAGCATATGCCCAGAATGTTGAGGATCGTAAACGCCAGTTCCGAGTTTTTAGATATACAAAGAGAGAGCTGAGTAAGAGGGTCAGATCTACCAGGTCCTTCATAGACACATCGACTAGCTCTAGACAGTGATTCCCTAGATGTCCATGCTGGTTTACTAATAGTGCTCCATCTGAGTTTCAAGAGTTCAGATATGACAGATTTTCTCTCTGGACGAGCTCAGTGTTCAAGGGCTTCTGATTTTAGAGACATGAAAGTTAGAGTCAAGTAAGACCTCTATTGCCGATGGTGGTCAGTGTGGTAGGGCACATTCTGGACAGTGTCATCAGGGTTTTGATATATGTAATTGGTCTAGAGATCCTGGTCATTATATGCACCAGTGTTCGAGAAGAGGTAGAGGTTGTATGGCTTAGCCAATAGGGTTGATATCAACTTCCTCATCGAGTGTACGTCCGCAAGGTAGTAGGCCACAGACCACAGTAGGTACATGTAGAGGGGAACGTTTAGTTTGGACGGTGGTTAGAACTATATATATGCTCTAGCAGGCCTACAGGACATAGAGTCATCTCCCAATATTGTCACAAGTATACTATCCGTCTTCATTTATGACATTTATCCATCGATAGACCCTTGTTCCATATTGTCCTATGATACGCATAATGTAAGTAAGGAGAGGTGTATGTAGGTAAGTGGGTCAGGGCTTGATTGTAAATGGGTCGACCCAAAATTGGGAGAAAAAGTGGGGTTCTTAGGTGGGGTGTTTCTGCCGGACAGTGTGGTGTTTGGTGGTTTTTTCGGGTAGTTATATAGGGAATTGGGTCAAGGGATTTTTTGGAGCTATTGCGGGTGATGTTGGTGATCGGGAACCGGCGGTTGTATGGTGGCAAGATGAAGGAATAGAACTGAAATAGTGAGGTTCCGGTTTTCAGTTCGGTTCCAGTGAGGTGGGTTGTGCGGACAGTTTGGTGTTGTGGGATTTGGGTATGAGGTTGTGGGTGGTATCGGATAGTGAGATTTAGTGGGGATGTTTATAGGGTATTATGGGATATGGTGGTATAAATGAGATGGTTTTTTAACAAGGGATGAACACGTGATGCTAGGTACAAACCCGAGTACAAACCAAGTATAGGACGGTCGATATAGCAAGGATAATGACACTCAGGTTTTATTGCTCGAGTCGACACCAAGATGAGTTTCGCCAATCGGAAAAGGACTAGATCGGGGTTTCTAAGTACAAGCTCGAATACTAACCAAGTGAGGGTGTCTTGTAACCTTAAGATAGACCCTAGGCTTGGCTTTGGTTGGATCACACAAGTTCCAACGTCCACTCGCACTAAGGGGGTTCCTTAAGCTTGGGTTTCATTAGATCACACAAGTTCTAACCAAGACATACGTCGAATGGACCATAGTTTTGGTTCAACTAAGTTACCCAAGTCTTATCTAAACTTACACCAAGGGTTTGGTTCACACAAGAACCGAAGGCCCACACAAGGACCAACTAAGATAAACAACACACAAGTTGAATAACTTAGTAAATAAGTAAAACTCACTAATCTTCATAAATCAACTCTGATTTTGACAACATCCAAAGGGTCCTATTTATAGTGGTACATAGACCTTTCTAGAAGACAAATTAAAGGATACATTGGTAATCTCGGCGGAATGGGGACAAATGGGGAATGGTTCGGGTTTTCTTGGTTGCCAAGGGTGTTATCGGCCATTGTGGGAACAATGGGAAAGGTCTTGGCTTTTCTTGGGGAAAAGGATGAACTCAATCTCTTTCACACCCCTTTGTGGTTCCTATGTAGAAGAGTGCATGAATTTGGCTTCTCAAAGATCTCATCTTCTTGGAATATGTTTGGAAGCTTCCATTCTTTGTATTTGCCTGATGAATCATTCGGCCAACTCTTGATCTTTCCATTGGCCGATTTTGATGTCTTCAAGTAGCTAAATTTCATGAAGTAGTTGATTCATGAATTGCCTTCTAGGAAGCCTTATCTTCTAGATCATTCTTGTCCTTGCCACCTTGTCCTAAACCTCTCGGCTAGTCATCCGTTGGAAGACTTTTCATCTTTGTCATCTTCTTCCCTATTACATGGCTTATTAATTGTGTCCTAATAGGAGCTAGGAGTTATTTACACATTACATCATGTCCTAAGGAGAACTACAAGCTAAGCTAGGAATTAAAGATAAGCTAAAAGAAACAAAATGGTCTTCAGCCAAGACCTACATACAAAGCCGAAATAAACATATTTCTTAGATCTTCACGTGACAACTCCAACTCCACTCTATTTTCCATGCCACACTAGGCATGTAAGTATAGATTTATGGGAGTACACTACCGAGGAAAGAAGGGAGTACACAATGCTTTATGGAAGAATCCTTTAGTCTTTTGACAAGTAGAATACCTTATTACCACTCCGCTTATATCTAAGAACTTGGAATCCCCTTCACGGAACTCTTTTAACATTACACATTCCATTGACCTTGGTTTAAGTATGGTCAACGTTATGTATCTTCGAAGAAGTATATCCACCACTAATATGGACTTGTCATTTTCATGTCTTGTGGAGGATGTAGGATTTTGTAGGTGTGCTACACAATTAACAGCCGTCCTACGCATTGACGCTATGGCTAACATAAAAGAAGAACTAAGGAGGATCATAAGTGACCTATTTGTGGAACAAGCACTAATCTTGAGAAAAGAATTTACGGGGCATGCTGTGTGTAGGGATTCCTTTGTTATTGAGGAACCCGAAGTCAAGGAGGCCCTAGAGGAAGATGTTGATCTTGTGAAGGAGGATGGAAGTTTAGTACTCCGACGTGTGTTGACTGTTCAACTTGAAGACCAGGAGGAGACAGAAAGAGAGCAACTATTTTACACTCAATGCAAGGTAAAATACAAGGTATGTACTATGATCGTTGATGGAGGAGTTGTGCCAACATGGCCTCCGTATAAATTATGGAGAAATTGATATTGCCTACCCACAACTATCCTAAACCATATGATCTCCAATGGGTGAACGAAGACGAATGGCTAAAGGTAATGAAACAACCTCTGGTTAGTTTTCGTGTTGGTAAGTATGAAGATGAGATATGGTGTGACATCCTACCTATGGATGCTTGTCATATTTTATTGGGTCAGCCATGGAAATTTGATAGGAAAGTGCAACATGATGGAGAAAAGAATGTCTATTCTTTTCAAAAGGATGGTAAGAAGATCCGGTTGCTACCATTGTCACCTAGTGAGGTGAAGAAAATGAAGATCCACATTGCCAAGAACTGCAAGGAGAAATCCGAGACCCTCTTTCTTGATGCACGGGTGATGGAAGAGGAGTTGAATAAGGGGAGTCCCATATATGCATTGAAGTACAAGGATAAGAAGAGTCTTGTGGGAAATGAGGTTAATGATACCGACTTGAAAGAACTTTTGAAGAAATTTGAATCTGTATTTTCGGATGACCTTGCACATGGATTACCACCAGTAAGAGGCATTGAACATGATATTGATTTTATTCTGGGAAGTTCATTACCTAATCGTCCAGCCTATAGATGCAATCCGAAAGAGGCCAAGGAATTTCAAAAACAAGTGCAAGAATTATTAGACAAAGGCTTTGTCCGAGAAAGCCTTAGTCCATGTGCGGTACCCGCCCTGTTGGTTCCAAAGAAATATGGAGCTTGGCGCATGTATATCGATAGCCGAACAATCAATAACATCACCGTGAAGTATAGGTTTCCTATGTCGAGATTGGATGATCTTTTGGATGAATTGAGTGGGGCCAAGTTTTTCTCCAAGATAGATTTGAGGAATGACTACCATCAAATGAGGATAGGAGAGGGAGATAAATGGAAGACGGCTTTCAAAACCAAGTATGGCTTGTACGAGTGGCTTGTGATGCCATTTGGATTGTGTAATACTCCCAACTCTTTCATGAAGCTCATGCACGAGGTGCTACGACCGTTCATGGATAAATTTGTTGAGGTTTACTTAGATGATATCTTGATTTATAGTCAAGATAGGGAATCTCACATGTCGCATCTAGAAGCTATATTTGAGAAGTTAAGAGAAGTAAATTTGTATGGCAAGTTAGAGAAGTGTGCTTTTATGATTACTAGTATCCCATTCTTAGGGTACATAATATCATCTGAGGGCATTCATGTAAACTCATCCAAGGTGGAAGCTATCCGGAGTTGGCCCGAGCCTACGAGTGTAAGTGAGGTAAGAAGTTTCCATGGTTTGTCATCTTTCTATCGTCGTTTCATTCGAGATTTTAGTAACCTTGCTGCCCCTATCACTGAACTAATGAAGAAGGCTGATTTTAAATGGTTCCAATGAGCACAAAGATCTTTTGAAACCTTGAAGGGAAGGTTGTGTGAAGCACCGGTTCTAGCTATTCCGAACTTTGAGAAACTATTTAAGGTTGAATGTGATTCTAGTGGAGTTGGTGTTGGTGCCGTCTTGATTCAAGATAAGTGACCTATTGCTTTCTTTAGTGAAACATTGTGTGGTGCATGACTCAATTATTCTACTTATGATAAGGAATTTTATGCTATTATGAGATCCTTGGTCCAATGGGAACATTATTTGAGGCCAAAACCTTTTGTCTTATATTCGAATCATGAATCCTTGATGTATTTACATGGGCAAAGAAAGTTGAATCCAAGGCATGCTAAGTGGGTGGCGTACTTGCAAACTTTCACATTCTCTACAAGACACAAAGATGGTATGTCCAACATAGTGGCGGATGCAATTTCCCAGAGGTATGTAATGTTGACCATGCTTGAACAAAAACTTGTGGGATTTGAAGTGCTAACGGAATTCTATGAACGAGATCCCGAGTTCAAAGACATAATGATAGAATATTATGATGGAGTTCAAGGTTCTTATTCTATAGTAGAAGGTTTCCTTTTTAAAGGAAACAAGTTGTGTGTGTCCAAATGTTCCATGAGAGAATTACCTATACATGAGTGCATTTGAGTGGACTAGCTGGACATTTTGGGGTAGTGAAGGCTTTGGAGATTCTACAAGAACACTTTTACTGGCCACAGATGGATAAAGATGTAAATGAAGTGGTAAATAGGTGTTCCACTTTTCAAAAGGCTAAATGTTTCTTCCACAAAGGATTGTCTACTCCTTTACCAGTTTTGGAGCAACCATGGGAAAGTGTGAGCTTGTATTTCATCCTCGGCATACCAAAAACACAACAGGGCAAGGACTCTATCATGGTGGTTATGGATAGATTCTCAAAGATGGCTCACTTCATTGCTTGTGACAAGACTGATAATGCAACACATATTGCGGACTTGTCTTTTGAAGGAAGTGGTAAGATTGCATGGCGTTCTTAAGACAATTGTGTCTGATAGGGATGTGAAGTTCCTAAGTTATTTTTGGAAAACACTAAGGAGACTTCTTGGTACCAAGTTGTTGTTTAGTACCTCCTATCATCCTCAAATGGATGGCCGAACGAAAGTGACTAATAGAACTCTTGGCACACTATTGAAAGGATTGGTGAGCAAGACCACAAATGATTGGGACACCAAGTTGGCACACGCGGAATTTGCTTATAATCGGAGTCAATCTCGTACAATGGGTAAAGCTCTATTTGAAATTATTTATGGCACTAACTCATTTTTACCTATTGATCTAGTTCTAATCCCAAAGAAAGAAATCTTTAGCTTCATGGCTAAAGATCGCATTGAGGCCTTTAAGAAGTTACATGATCAAATTCGAGCACAAATTCAGAAGGCCAACGACAAGTACAAAATGGATGTGAACAAGTCAAGGACCCAACCACAATTCCAGCCCGGAGATTTGGTTTGGCTACACCTAAGGAAGGAAAGATTTCCCAACATAAGGAAGAATAAGCTAATGCCAAGGGCGGATGGTCCTTTCAAGATATTTGCAAGGTTCGAGGAAAGCGCCTACAAGGTAGAACTTTCGGACGAATATGGAGTTATTAGTTCAACGTTTAATGTTGGAGACTTATCACCATACTTAAATGATGAGAATTTGAGGGAAAATTTTGTTAAAGAAAGGGAGTATGATGAAATGAAGGTCGTGAACTTAAGTTTCCAACATGAGACGCGAGGTAATTTGCTAGGAGTGTCGAAGATTGTTAACCATCTTATGGTGAGATGCCTAACGTGGAATAGAGTATGGATTGGAATTGAAGAAAATACTTGAAGATCAAAGCCAAGTGACATTAATATTCGACTTTTATGTAGGTCTTGGCCGAGACCAACTTTTAGCATAATTTCCTTATAGCTTAATTACTAGGCCATGTAATAGGATGAGATGACTAGGCCGAGAACCATCTAGAATGAAAAGCTTCCAACATTCCCCAATGAGGTAATTCATGAACTAGCTAGTTCATGCACTTATCTACATGGATGACACAAAAGGGTGGCCTGGAGAACATGAAGAGTTGGGCCTTTTTCCTTCTCCCAAACCGATCGAACATGATAAAATAAAGTCCACGAGCTTAAGCTCCCAACATGAGCCGAGAGGTGACTTGCAAAGAGTGCGCAAGATTGTCGTCCATCATATGGTGATATGCATAATATGGAATGGAATATGGAGTGGAGTTGAATATTGGACGTCACAATGCGAGAAGGAACATGCTTATTTTCTGCTTTTATGTAGGTTTTGGCAGAGACCATTTTCTTTTTGCTTATTTTAATTCCTCGATTAACTACTAGCTCTCCTTAGGACATAATTAGTATGTCGTGTAATAGCTACTAGCTCTCCTTAGGACATAATTAATATATCGTATAATAGAATAAGGTGACATGGACAAGAATGATCTAGAAGAAGAAAATTCCAAGGAGGTAATTCATGAACTAACTAGTTCATGCACTTTTCTATATGGATGACACAAAAGGTTGGCCTAGTAAACATGAAGGGTTAGTTTCCCATTTGGCCGAACCTAGCTTCCAAAGAGGTGATTCATGAACTAGCTAGTTCATGTACTTATCTTCATGGATGACACAAAAAGGTGGCCTCGAAAACATGAGAGTTGGTCTTCTCCCTTCACCCAAAAAGGGCCGAACCCCTGCCCCTCCCATTCGGCCGAAGGCCTTCTTTGTGTCTATCTAGTTGCTTTCTAGAAAGGTCTAAGTACCTAATAAATAGGACATGTAGTTGATGTAAATAAACATTGAATATTTATGAAATACACTTCATTTTTACTCAAATTTACTAAGTTATTCAACTTTTTTGTTGGTTAATGTAGTTGGTCTTTTTATGGGCCACCGGTCCTTTTGTGGTCCGAACTTCGATCCTTTTGTGGGTCAAACCCTTGGTGCAAGTGTAGTTAGAACTTTTGTGATCTAGCTAAACCCAAGATAAGGTTTCCTTTAGTGTAAGTTTACTTAGAACTTTTGTGATCAAACTATGCCTAAGCCAAGGTTCTATCCGACCTTTCGGGCTACCTTACTTGGTTTGCACCCGAGCTTGTCGTATCCAATCCTAGTCAAATTACTTCATTATTTCCACCACAAAATCATACAATACTTCCCCAATTTACACCCCAAATATCTTAAACTGAAACATCACAAAACAACCTAAACACCCCAACCATTTCCCTCACCGTCCCGGTCTAGTCCCTATAACGACAATCTACTATCCCGATCAGTTTCCGCCACCTTACCACCATCCAACCACTAAACCCGAACCACCAATATAACCCTCAACTTTTCTAGAACATCCCCACAAAATGTCGTAACCCATTGCCACCCTAAACTACATGTTCAAGCCCCATAACACCACATTGTTCGGTGAATCTGAGACCCGGACACCCTACCTTTTGAGTCCATCTTTGTGTCAATCCATGTCCAACCCAAGCTCTGACCAACCTACCATCACAAACCCCTCCTTAAATACATCAGTTTGGTATAAGGTGTTCCCATCCCATTCCTTAACGCTATGGCTAATATAAAAGAACTTCAGAGGATCGTAAGTGACCTTTTTGCGAAACAAGCACAAATCTTGAGAAGAGATTTTGCGAGGCATACCATGATTAACAATGCCGAGTCCAAGGTTGTACAAAACGGCCCAAGGCATGAGTGGAAAGAATATCAAGAGTGTGGTGATTCCTTTGTTATTGAGGAACACGAAGTCAAAGAGGTCTTAGAGGAAAATGTTGATCTTGCGGAGATAGGTGAAAGTTTAGTACTCCGACGTACGTTGAGTGTTCAACTTGAATAACACGAGGAGACGCAAAGATAGCAACTATTTTACACTTGATGTAAGGTAAATAACAACGTATGCAATGTGATCATTGATGGAGAATGTTGTGCCAATGCGGCCTCCATGGAAATTGTTGGCAAATTGAACTTCCCTACCCGCAACCATCGTAAACCATATGTTCTCCAATGATTTAACAAAGACAAAGGGCTAAAGGTAATGCAACAAGCTCTTGTTAGTTTTCGTGTTGGTAGGTATGAAAACGAAATATGGTGTGACAACCTACCTATGGATGCTTGTTATATTTTATTGGGTCGGCCATGGTAGTTTGATAGGAAAGTGCAACATGATGGAGAAACTAATGTCTATTCTTTTCAAAATGATGATAAAAAGATCTGGTTGATACCATTGTCACCTAGTGAGATGATGAAAATGAAGATCCCAATTGCCAAGAACCGCAAATCTGAGACCCCCTTGCTTGATGCACGGGAGATCGAAGAATAATTAGAAAAGGGATGTTCTATATATATATATTGGTGCGTGAAGAGAAGAAGAGTCCTGTGGGTGATACGATTGAAGATACCGGCTCGAAGGACCTCATGTGAGATCCTTGTTCCGATAGGAACCTCATTTGAGGCCAAAACCTTTTGTCTTATATTCGGATCATGAATCCTTGAAGTATGTACATGGGCCAAGAAAGTTGAAGCCAAGGCATGCTAAGTGGGAAGCGTACTTGCAAACTTTCACATTCCCTACAAGGCACAAAGATGGCGAGTCCAACATAGTGGCGGATGCACTTTTCCGGAGGTACGTAATATTATCCGTGCTTGAACAAAAACTTGTGGGATTGAAAGTGCCAAAGAAATTCTATGAACAATATCCCGAGTTGATAAAATATAATAATGAAGTTCATAGTTCTTATTCCATAGTAGAAGGTGTCCTTTTTAAATGGAACAAATTATGTGTAACCAAATGTTCCATGAGAGAATTACGTGTTCATAAAGTTCACCCCAAACATTCGGGTGGGCACGCTGGACATTTTGGGATAGTGGAAACTTTGGATATTCTACAGGAACACTTTTACAGGCCACGGGTGGATGGAAATGTAACTGGAGTGGTAAGTATGTGTTCCACTTCTCAAAAGCCTAAAAGTTTCTTCCACAAAGGATTGTATACTCCTTTACCGGTTCCGGAGCGACCATGGGAAGGTGTGAGCTTGGATTTCATCCTCGGCTTAACAAGAACATAACGGGGCAAGGACTCTATTATGGTTGTGGATAGAATCTCAAAGATGGCGCACTTCATTGCTTGTCACAAGACCAATAATGCACCACATATTACGGACTTGATCTCCCAATCTTTGAAAGAAGTAATAAGATTGCATGGCGTTGACAAGAATTTGAGGGCAAATTCTATTAAAGAAGGGGAGATTAATGAAAGAAAGTCCATGAGCTTAAGCTCCCAACATGAGCCGAGAGGTGACTTGCGAAGAGTGCCAAAGATTGGTGTCCATCATATGGTGATATGCGTAATATGGAATGGAATATGGAGTGGAGTTGAAGATTTGACGTGACGATCCCAGCAGGAACATGTTTATTTTGGCTTTTATATAGGTCTTGGCCGAGACTATTTTCTTTTAGCTTATTTTAATTCCTAGATTAACTACTAGCTCTCCTTAGGACATAATTAGTATGTCGTGTAATAGACTAAGGTGAAAAGGATAAGAACCATCTAGAAGAAGAAGATTCCACGGAGATAATTCATGAACTAACTAGTTCATGCACTTGTCTACATGGATGACACAAAAGGTTGGCCTAGAAAACATGAAAGGTTGGTTTCCCATTCGGCTGAACCTAGCTTCCAAAGAGGTGATTCATGAACTAGCTAGTTCATGTACTTATATTCATGGATGACTCAAAAGGGTGGCCTAGAAAATAGGAAGAGTTGGTCTTCTCTCTTCCCCCCTAAAAGGGTTGAACCCCTTGTTTGTGTCTATCTAGTTACCTTCTAGAAAGGTCTAAGTACTAGTATAAATAGGACATGTAGTTTATTATCACGACCCAAACTGTACGGCCGCAACAGGCACCCGGACCCCACCCACCGGGTGCCACCAATCGTACATGCAACACTTAATCATAATTAAACACGGACTAAGCCAAAAAGACTATGGAAACTCTTAACTAGAAAACCAACTTATGTATATGTAACATACCCATATCCAGGCCGAAAAGGCCATACAAGATCACTACCCACAAAATACTTATCTACAAGTCTCTAAAGAATACATGACATCACAAGGACGGGACAAGACCCCGCCATACCCATATGCGTATGCAAAAATACTGTACCACGACCAGACTGCAACTCTGAAACAAATAGAGTGCTCCAACATTAGCTGAACCAGCAATTTACTAATGTGAACCGTCACCCTCTTTAACTGAACCTGCGGGCATGAAACGCAGCGTCCCCCGATAAAAAGGACGTCAGTACGATTGATGTACTGAGTATGTCAGGCATGAATAATAACATAATAGGGATATACCAATAACTAAAACAGAAACAACCGACTAACAGTAAATACCTCTGAGGGCCATAATATATATGCCTAAACGTTATGCACAATGCAAATGCGGTATACATATAAATATTTATCCACACAAGGGCATCTTCCTCCCCATAACATATATATATATTTTTGGCCCTTCATCAGGCATTTTCCTTTTCATAACAGCCTATGTGGGCATCATATCATTTCATATCCTAGTTGATCAGGTGGTCTGCGTATCCCGTTTCCCATCCCCAATATATGGTCCAGGGTAAGACATGAATACAATGTAAATGAAAATGCATGAATGACAATTGCACATCCTGGGTGACACAATATCCTTGTACCTTTGTCAAACACTGTGAATATCATCATCTTTTTCATATGTCTCAATAAGGTCTTGGAAACATATTTAGACATGCTCTTATCATAGCCTTCGGCTAACATTAGGAATGTTCAACATTTCTCCTATATACCTCAATAAGGATTTAGGAACATATATAGACATGCTTTTTGGAATAGGAATCAACAACATGAGTATTCTTAACTACTAGGAGTAGAATAAATTATGGAGCAATATCACAGTTATATTTCGTTACATGGAACATGCCAAAAGAAATATAATTTGGTTTAACATACCTTGAATCCAAGCTTAATAACTTGAATTTTGAACTTTAAAATGGAAGCTTCAATTATCGATTCTACACTGCTATCCTAGTATACTGTTGTTGCTTCGTACACCATTTTTTTCCAGAATCAACACAAACTGAAATGGCCTTGTTTCAGTCACATGTAAAATGGATTTGGGAGGGGTTTTGTTAGTGCTTCACGATACTACTTAAACTAGTGAAGCGCATTGCACTGATTTATATATCCTAAATTGTACAATGTTGCTCCTCAGTTTATTCCCTTTTAGAGATGCTTTTAAGTGCATTAATGCAGGCTAATAATGTGGTCTCCCACTAAATTTTGTCTTAGCGATGGAGAGCCTTCCACCAATGACACATACACCCTTAACATGCACGGTCACTTAATTAATTAAGTGACCTGCCTCCGTACAATTTATCAATCACACACATAATTAATTATGTGATCCCAACTCACTTAAATCTTAATAACTTATAGGACCTTCATAACCTTAATGTCAAAATTTTGTGAAATGACATTATTCCATAACCTCTTTATGAACGTGTCAGATTTATTTCCGCTCTCCGTCGTCGCATTTGTTACGTCCAAAATCATTTCTGGGTTTAATCCTTTTATATACTAATCACTTTATTAGCATACGTAAATATAACATAAATCTTTCCAACGCTTGGGTCTATTCACATACGCCTAGCGATTCAAACCGTGACCCGAAAGTATGGGATGTTACATTTATGTAAATAAACATTGAAGATTTATGAAATATACTTGAGTTTTACTCAACTTTTCTAAGTTATTCAACTTTTGCGTTGGTTAATTTAGTTGGTCCTTTTATAGGCCACCAGTCCTTTTGTGGGCCGATCTTCGATCATTTTATGGGTCAAACCCTTGGTGCAAGTATAGTTAGAACTTTTGAGATCTAGCAAACCTCAAGATAAGGTTTCCTTTGGTGTAAGTTTAGTTAGAACTTTTGTGATCAAACTACGCCCAAGCCAAGGTTCTATTGGGCCTTTCGGCCTACCTCACTTGGTTTGCACCAGAGCTTGTCGTGTCCAATCCTTGTCCAAATTGCTTCATTCTTTCCACCAAAATATCCTACAACACTTCCCCAATTCACACCCCAAAGTTCTTTAACCGAAATATCACAAAACCACTCGAACACCCCAACCATTTCCCTCACCATCCCGGTCTAGTCCCTATACCGTCAATCTACTATCCCGATCAATTTCCCTCACCATCCCGGTCTAGTCCCTATACCGTCAATCTACTATCCCGATCAGTTTCCGCGATGTTACCACCATCCAACCAATAAACCCTGACCACCAATATAACTCTCAACTTGTCTAGAACATCCCCACAAAGCATTGTAACCCATTGCCACCCTAAACTACCCGTGCAACCCCACAACACCACACAGTCCGGTGAATCCGAGAACTCGACACCCCACCTTTTGAGTCCATTTTCATGTCAATCCGTGTCCAACCCAAGATCTGACCAACCTACCCTCACAAACCCTCGTTATATACATCAGTTCGGTATCAAATTAAGGCATTCCCATCCCACTCCTTAACGTTATAGCTAATATAAAAGAACTTCAGAGGATCGTAAATGACCTTTTTGCGAAACAAGTGCAAATCTTGAGAAGAGAATTTGTGGGGCATACCATGATTAATAATGTTGAGTACAAGGTTGTACAAAATGGCCCAAGGCATGAGAGGAAAGAATATCAAGAGTGTGGTAATTCCTTTGTTATTGAGGAACATGAAGTCAAAGAGGTCTTACAGGAAAATGTTGATCTTGCGGAGAAAGGTGAAAGTTTAGTACTCCGATGTAAATTAAGTGTTCAACTTGAAAAACATGACGAGACGCAAAGATAGCATCTATTTTATACTCGATGCAAGGTAAATAATAACGTATGCAATGTGATCATTGATGGAGAATGATGTGCCAATACGGCCTCCGTGGAAATGGTTGGAAAATAGAACTTGCCTACCCTCAACCATCCTAAACCATATGATCTCCAATGATTTAACAAAGACAAAAGGCTAAAGGTAATGCAACAACCCCTTGTTAGTTTTCGTGTTGGTAGGTATGAAGATGAAATATGGTGTGACATCCTACCTATGGATGCTTGTCATATTTTATCGGGTCAGCCATGGTTGTTTGATAGGAAAGTGCAATATGATGGAGAAACGAATGTTTATTCTTTTCACCAGGATGATAAAAAGATCTGGTTGGTACCATTGTCACCTAGTGAGGTAAAGAAAATGAAGATCCCAATAGACCCCCTTGCTTGATGCACGGGAGATCGAAGAAGAATTAAAGAAGGGAAGTTCTATAGATATATTGGTGTGCGAAGAGAAGAAGAGTCTTGTGGGTGATACGATTGAAGATGCCGGATCGAAGGACCTCTTGAAGAAATCTGAAGATGTATTTTCGAATGATCTTGCACCCGGATTACCGCCAACAAGAACCTATAGACACAATCTAGAAGAGGATAAGGAGTTGCAAGGCCAAATGTAAGAATCACTAGACAAAGGCTTTGTCCGAAAGAGCTTTAGTCCATGAGTGATACCTGCCTTGTTGGTGCTGAAGGAAGATAGAACTTGGCACTCATGTATTGATAGTCGAGCGGTCAATAACATCACCATGGAGTGCAAGTTTCCTATGCCGAGATTGAAAGATATTTTGGATGAATTGAGTGGGGCCAAGTTGTTCCCCAAGATAGATTTCAGGAGTGTCCACCATCAAATAAGGATACGAGAGGGAGGTGAACGGAATATGGCAATCAACATCCCATATAGTTTGTACGAATGGCTTGTGATGCCATTTGGATTTTGTAATGCTCCAACCTCTTTCATAAGGTTCATGTACGAGGTACTATGACTATTCATGGGTTACATAGTATCATCCGAGGGCATTCATGTGAATCCATCTAAGGTGAAAACAATCCGGAGTTGGCCCGAGCCTACGAATGTAAGAGAGTAAAAAATTTCCATGGTTTGGATTTTTTTGTCATCGTTTCATTCGGGATTTTTGTACCCTAGTTGCCCCTATTCCGAACCTTGAGAAGCTATTTGAAATGGAATGTGATACTAGTGGAATTGGTGTTGGTACCATCTTCATTCAAAACAAATAACTCGTTGCTTTCTTTAGTGGAAAATTGGGTGGTGCACGACTCAATTATTCTACTTGTGACAAGGAAATTTATATTGTGAGATCCGTGTTTCGATGGGAACATCATTTGAGGCCAAAACCTTTGGTCTTATATTCAAAATCATGAATCATTGGAGTATTTACATAGGCCAAGAAAGTTGAATCCAAGGCATGCTAAGTGGGTAGCGTACTTGGAAACTTACACATTCCCTACAAGGCACAAAGATGGCATGTTCAACATAGTGGCGGATGTACTTTTCCGGATCTATGTAATGTTGTCCGTGCTTGAACAAAAAACTTGTTGGATTGGAAGTGCCAAAGGAATTCTATGAACAAAATCCCAAGTTGATAAAATGTAATAACAAAGTTCATAGTTCTTATTCCATAGTAGAAGGTGTCCATTTTAAAGGGAACAAATTGTGTGTACCCAAATGTTCCATGAGAGATTATGTGTACATGAAGTGTACTCCAAACATTCGGGTGGGCACACTAGACATTTTGGGATAGTGGAAACTTTGGATATTCTACAAGAACACTTTTACGGGCCACGGGTGGATAAAGATATAACTGGAGTGGTAAGTAGGTGTTCCACTTGTCAAAAGGCTAAAAGTTTCTTCGACAAAGAATTGTATACGCCTTTACCGGTTCTGGAGCGACCATAGGAATGTGTGAGCTTGGATATCATCCTCGGCTTAACAAGAACACAACGGGGCAAGGACTCTATTATTGTTATGGATAGATTCTTAAAGATGGCGCACGACATTGCTTGTCACAAGACCAATGATGCAACACATATTGCGGACTTGATCTCCCCACCTTTGGAGGAAGTAATAAGATTGCATGGTGTTGACAAGAATTTGAGGGAAATTTATGTTAAATAAAGGGAGATTGATGAAAGAAAAGGTTATGAGCTTAAGCTCCCAACATGAGCCGAGAGGTGACTTGCGAAGAGTGCCAAAGATTGGCGTCCATCATATGGTGATATACGTAATATTGAATGGAATATGTAGTGGAGTTGAAGATTTGACGTGACGATCTAAAAAGGAACATGTTTATTTTTGGCTTTTAAGTAGGTCTTAGCCGAGACCATTTTCTTTTTGCTTATTTTAATTCCTAGCTTAACGACTATCTCTCCTTAGGATATAATTAGTATGTCGTGTAATAACTACTAGCTCTCCTTAGGACATAATTAATATGTCATGTAATAGAGTAAGGTGACAAGGCCAAGAACCATCTAGAAAAATAAGATTCCAAGGAGGTAATTCAAGAACTAACTAGTTCATGCACTTATCTACATGGATGACACAAAAGGTTGGCCTAGAAAACATGAAGGGTTGGTTTCCCATTCGGCCGAACATAGCTTCCAAAGAGGTGATTCATGAACTAGCTAGTTCATGTACTTATCATCATGGATGACACAAATGGGTGGGCTAGGAAACATGCAGAGTTGGTCTTCTCCCTTCCCCCAAAAAGGGCCTAACGCCTTCCCCTTTTTCCATTCGGCTGAAGTCCTTGTTTGTGTCTATCTAGTTGCCTTCTAGAAATGTCTAAGTGCTAGTATAAATACGACATATAGTTGATGTAAATAAACATTGAATATTTATGAAATATACTTGAGTTTTACTCAACTTTGCTAAGTTATTCAACTTTTGTGTTGGTTAATTTAGTGTGTCCTTTAGTTGGCCACTGGTCCTTTTGTGGTCCGAACTTTGATCCTTTTGTGGGTCAAACCTTTAGTGCAAGTCTAGTTAGAACATTTGTGATCTAGCTAAACCCAAGCTAATATTTCCTACGGTGTAAGTGTAGTTAAAACTTTTGTGATCTAACTACGCCCAAGCTAAGGTTATATCCGGTGAAAAGAGTCTTGAGCTTTAGAAAGCTCTCCTCACACTGATCAGACCACTGAAATGGCACTTCCTTTTGAGTTAAGCATGTCAGATGCAAAGCGATAGAAGACCTTGATGAACCGATGATAGTAGATAGCAAGACCCACAAAACTCTGAATATCCATCATAGAAGTCAGTCTAGACCAGTCCCTGACTGCCTCTATCTTCTTTGGGTCGACCATCATCCTATCCTTGGAAACCACGTGCCCCAAGAGTGATATCAAACTCAACCAGAATTCACACTTCGAAAACTTGGCGTATAACTTCTTCTCTTTCAAAATGCCAAGGACAACTCTCAAATGACGCTCATGGTCCTCCTGACGCTTAAAATATTTAAGGATATCGTCAATGAACACAATCACAAAAGAATCCAAGTACGGCTTGAATATCCCATTCATCAAGTCCATGAATGTTGTGGGGCATTAGTAAGCCCAAATGACCTCACCAGGAACTCATCATGCCCATATCAAGTTTGGAAAGCCATCTTGGGAACTTGCTTGGCCCGGATCTTCAGTTGCTGATACCCATACCTCAAGTCAATCTTCGAAAACACAGAAGCACCCTAAAGCTGATCAAACAGGTCATCAATATGCAAAATCAGATACTTGTTTCGGATGGTTACCTTGTTCAACTGCCTACAATCAATGCACATACACATAGTGCCATCCTTCTTCTTTATGAATAAAATGGGAGCACCCCATGGAGATACACTCGATCAAATAAAGCCCTTACTCAATAAATCCTGAAGCTTCTCCTGCAACTCTCTCAACTCAGCTAGAGCCATATGGTACAGAGGAATAAAGATGGGTCGAGTACCCATCTTAGGATCAATACAGAAGTCAATATCTCTATCTGGCGATATACCTAGTAAGTCTGAAGGGAAGACCTCGGCAAACACACTAACTACAAGAACTGACGTAAGAGAACGAGTCTCTTCACTAGTATCTCGAATGTGAGCAAGAAGGCCAAACAACCCCGGTCCACTAATTTCCTAGCATGGATGTACGAAATCACTTTCCTAGGAGCAGGGCTACAAGTGCCTTTCAACTCTAACCTCGGAAGACCATGCATAACTAACATTACAGTCTTGGAATAACAGTCCAGAATTGCATGATATGGTGATACCAATCCATACCCAATATAAAATCAAAATCCACCATATCTAAGATGACAAGATCTACCAAAGTGTCATAACACATGCGATAAACTTTATCTACAATCATAGAATCATTGACTGGTGTAGACACATGAATAAGAATATCAAACATATCACACCACATCTCCAATTTAGTAGAAAAGTAGGTAGACATAAGAGAATATAGACCCCGGATCAAATAACACAGTAGAAGACCGATGATCGACTAAGATGATACATGTACTGACTGCGTCTGATGCCTCAGCCTCAACCTTACTAGGGAATACATAGAAATGAGTGTGCCTTACCTCAGACTAAGTACTCTGTTAGCCATCTCAGCCTGAACGTTCTTCATCTTTCTCCGACTTGGATTCACCACGACCAGACTGATGGCCTTCATGACCCGAATGAGATCCTCCCCGAGTAGTTTAACTACCACTTCTAGATGTTTGTGTTGGGGCCCTAGGTGCACTAGAGGCACCCAAAAACTATATGGGGCAATCTCTCCTGAAGTGCCCAACCTCTCTACAACTATAACAAGTCCTGCCCATTGAGGGCAGCTGAATGGAGATAGAAGAACCTGAACCACCATGGTCTGAATACTAGACTAAGAACCCCTCGAAAACTAGACCCCACCATCAGTAATATGAAGAGTTGCATGAACTGAGACACTGGGTTGCGACTGCTACTATCTACCCAGATACGCATAATCATAGGAAGTAGAACCACTAAATTGTCCATGTCCCTCACCCTCTTATCGAACTCATGTCTATATATATTTCCCCCCACGGACTCCACCATCCTAGAATGCTCTAGATACAGTCTTAAATGAAGTTCCAATAGCCACCAATTGCTACGTAGCCAACTGAAGTAGAACAATCAATCCTCTAACAAAATAACTCACTCTCTCTGCCTCAGTAGGTAGCAAAGGTACTGCATAATGGGATAAGGCATGAAAGCGAGTCTCATGTTGTGCAACTATAGAATTTCCTGACACAATCTTCTAAAACTCATCACGCTTGCCCAAATGCAAGATCAAGGCATATACTTCTCAAGGAACACTCTGTAAAACCTAACCCATATAAATGGAGGCATCCCCGTGGGTAAGAAATCAACATACGTCCTCCACAACTATTTCGCGTCCTCCAAAAGTTGAAGGGTCACAAAACTAACTTCTTGTGATATATGCAACCTATCATGGCTACTTACGATGAACTAATACGCATGCTCATCAGGCTATCCATAAAATGCTAGAGGCTTTATGTCAGAAAAGTTCTCCCAAATTTTCCACTCATCGTGGGTCGCAAAAAAGGCCACCCAAATCAATAAACAGATACTGTACTAAATCTAAAACTGAAACATAAACTGATAATCTATAACTGATAGCTGAACAAGGAAAAAATGATAATAATACTTCCTGTACTAAAATGGAGAGTCACATATTTAACTGAAATAATAAATAATAATAACTATGGCCTTGGGCCCAATATGTGTACACAAATTTGTGGCCTTGGGCCTAGTATACGTATACAAAATCTATGGCCTTAGCCCAAAATATAAATGTGGCCTTGGGCCCAAAATACAGGTGCTTAACATGATACTGGAATACTGAAATATACTAATATGAAATACTGAACATGAATTCATGAACTGATTATGAGTACTGAATGACATGACTAAGAACTCGAAGTTCCCATATCCTTTTTTGAAAGTCATTTTTGGAATGTCCATCTCCTTGACCCTTAGTTGATGGTACCCTGACCTTAGGTGGATCTTTGAGAAACATTTTTCACCCTATAACTGATCAAACATGTAATTAATTCTGGGAAGAAGGTACTTGTTCTTAATAGTGACTTTAATCAGCCGCCGATAGTTAATACATATTCGCAATAAGCCATCTTTCTTTCGTACAAAACATATAGGTGCACCCCAGTGGGACATGATGGGCCTAATGAAGACTTTCCCAAATAGATCATTTAATTGCTCTTTTAATTCTTTCAGTTCAGCTGGAGCCATTCTATAAGGAGGGATAAATAACGGTTGAGTGTCTGGCAATACATCTATACCAGACTCAATCTCCCTTTTTGGAGGAAGTCTTGGAAGTTCGTCTGGTAATACATCAAGAAACTTATTAACCACTGAAATTGATTGAATAGTAGGTGGTTCAGCATCGGCGTCTCTAGCCCGAACAAGATGGTATATACAACCTCTGAAAATCATCTTTCTTGCCTTAGGTATGAAATAAACCTACCCTTTAGCGTCGAAGTATTACCCTTCCATTCAAGGACTGACTCGCTTGGAAACTAAAATCTAACAATCTTTGTTCGACAATCAACATTAGCGTAGCACGACGCCAGCCAATCCATGTCCATAATAATATCAAAATCAACCATTTCTAACTCTACCAAATCTGCTAGGGCCTGATGGCTACAAATTAACACTGCATAATTCCAATAGACCCGTCTATCAACTACCAACTTACCAACTGGTGTAGATACCACAAATGGCTCTCTTATCAACTCAGGCTCCATACCAAACTTACATGCAACGAAAGGGGTGACATATGATAGATTGGAGCCTTGATCTAACAAAACATATACATTATGTGAAAAGACAAATAATATACATGTAATAACATAAGGTGAACACTCATGATCATATCGACCCATCAATGTGTAAATGTGGTTATGGCTACCACCGAAGGTAGTTGCTCCAGCCCTACCTCGGCCTCGACTGGCTAATGTATGATGACATTGCCCTGACAGGTGTGCTAAAGATGATGAAGCTTCTAAAGATCCAGATCCACATCTGATCCTTATTGATATGGCCCCAGATGGGCCTTACTACACTACTCACATTGAGTCAAAGGCATCCCCATCTTACTATAATCCCCTGTATAATAAGACTTTGATGCTCGTGAACTCTGACCTAGTCCAGATTGAGTAAACCGATCAACCCTCGACCTCGAAAACTATGATGGTGCACTAGCTGCCGGGTAGGATGGGCACGTATATAACTATGGCTTAGACGAACTCCGAACTCTCCTGTGTCACCTACAGACCGGTCCCCTTATGTAGGCCCCTATCGCACTCTCAATTACCTGTTGTTGTCTCTCATGATCCTTCAGATTTTGTGCATAGGCCTGAATACGAGCAATATCCATATTCAGATTCAGAGAAGTCGTAGTACACTCATTAACCAAGTGCGGCCCCAAGCCATTAACAAATCTATGTACATGGTCACTCATCTCAACTATGATCGTAGGAGCATAGCTGGCGAATGAATTAAACTATAAGCTATATTCTCAAATACTTATATTATCGTGATCAAGACATAAAACTCTATCATGCCTCTCATACCAGGTCACCGCGAAATCCCACAATATATAATAAGCAAACTTTACAAACTCAGTATTGGTGGCATCCATTACCTGCAAGGTACGCTACATCTGATCAAGAAAATTATGCGGGTCTGCGTTTAGGTCTGATCCCGTAAATACCAGAGGGTCCAGGTGGATGAAATCCCAAGATCTCTCACTAACTGCTCTATTAGAAGGACTGGTAGTCTGACATTGGGCCTGAGCTCCCACCAATCGAGTTAATAACTATACAACACTTTGCATATCAAGACCCTCATCTGGGGTATCAAGTGGAGGAACTGGGGGTACTACAACCCCACTAAGATCCTCTGGAGGTGGTGGAGTTAGGGAATTATACAGAGGAGTCACACTGTAGGCCTCCCTCGTTGGTAGATATGGAAATGGATATTGGACCCAGTTCGGATCCAATGGATCCATATCTATTTTATAGGATATGGATCTTCAAAATTTGGACCCGACGGATCCGGATCAGACCCGGATCCATTTCTGACGGATCGGATCTGGATCTGGATCTTGTATTTGAGATCCGATCTGTGGATCCATTTTTTATTAAATATATCCATAACCTATAATATAATTTTATAAGTATTTTCTTAATTCTTTTTCATAATTTATGTATTGGGTAAAGGTTCGACTAAGAGTTGACTTTGGGAAAGACGCGCTCAGAATTTTTTTTAATGGTTCTGTTTGCTCTGGAATGTGGTGTTTGACTTAGGAGAATGGTTGGAACAAGTCCCGAGTGATTTTGGTGGGATTCGGGTGAGTTTGTGTTTTTTACAGAGTTCTTAAATTAAGAGATGAGTTTTAGTTGACTAAACAGAACATTGAGGGAATTTAAGTCTCTTTCAATGTTTTATCGATTCCATCAGGTCCAGAATATCATTTATGGCCTAGTAGAGTTGTTGGTTTGGTTTTTGAGGTACTCGGGGGTATTTTGGATACTTGGTTAGAATTCTAGCCTTTAAAGAAATTGAGTTGACTTTGGTCAATGTCAGGTCATAACAACCTCGTATGATGATCTCGAGGGCGCAAAAAGATTTGTTGCATATTTTAGGAGTGGTTTGCATATTTGGTTTGTGTCCGGGGGTTCTCAGATGAATTCCAAGGGTCAGATCGAGGTTTCGTTTAGCGTACAGCTATTGGTGTACTCGACGTAATCGGGTGGAGCAAGGTCGCGTTCGCGATGTGTCACGTAACGAAGCTCCATGATTGCGAAGATGAGTACGCATTTATGAGGTATCATCAATGATCCGAGTTTGAGCAAGCTCCATGATCGTAGGGCTAGGGCTCGCGATCCCGAAAGGACCACTGTTTAGTGAGAATTTAAATGCCCAAAATGATTTCATTCATTTCATTCTCATATTGGGGACAATTTTGAGGGATTTTGCAAGTATCATGAAGTGGGTAAGTTCCTAATCTTCATTTTAAGATTATGCCTTCGATTATTAGGGATTTTAATGGTAGGATTCATGATTTGAGACTTAAAATTGGAGATTTTTAACCCTATGTTGAAAATGGAGATTTCTTAAAATAAATCTTGGATTTTCTTGTGCTACCCTCCAAGGCTCGAAATCCTATTTCTGGGTGACTTTTAAAGTTCGGAACTCCCATATAGCAATATGGGTGCCATTAGAATCATGTATTGACATACTTTTTGTATTCTAATAAATAGGACTATTTGAAGACATTAAGCAAGAGCAAGGCTATTTTGTGACTATCGGACTCCTATTCTAGGCAAGTTGAGATCTTGTACCTTATCTAAAGCATTATAGTTGGTCTAATAAGCTAAATAAGACGGTGTAATTGTGATAATAAGGGGGTCCTGATACTTGTGAGGTAACGAGAACTTGTATCGGGTACCAGTGACATGTTATGGGCACTTGTACCTTTAAATTGTATAGTGAATGTCATGCTTTGGGCACTAGCTATTAGTATAGTATGATCTTATGGATCTGAGATTGGGGTCTGAAGCCCATACTTTCTATCATATGATTATTTGTCTGTCTAATCTGTGGTTCTGGGTTTCTGTCACTCCTACATGCTCGTTTAAAAGTGGAAAATAAGCTAAATGTTGAGTCTTTTTTGTGAATTGGCTAAAGGTCAAATCTTTATAACCCATATTGATTAAAAATTGGATCTTTATTGCATATCCCTACTTATTATCGTTATGGTTGTCACGTTCATGCTTCATATGGTATCTCATGCATGCACTTTCGCATACATATGTGGGTCCAAGGGGACATGTTTTCAAATAGAGTGATGAGTGGTATATGAGCCCGATTGGCTAGAGAAAGGTATTGAAAGCCTAATATTGGATAGAGATAGATATTGTGAGCCTAATATTGGCTAGAGATAGGCACTGTGAGCATAAAGGTTGAATTTTTATTGCATATATTTGTTATTTATTGTTGCGCATGTCATATTCATGCTTCATATGTTTCTCATGCATGTACATTTTCAATTACGTATGTGGGTCCGAGGAAAAATGGTTCCGGATGGAGTGATTTGATATTGATTATTGATAGTGCGTGGAGATCGTCCGCACGAGCACGTGGAAAATGATATGTGTTGGCATATGGACCTCGCGAGTCCCACATGGATCATGATTAGAATTTGAATGTTTGTGTACCGAAGATGAGAAAGAAAGGCCTTGCATTGCATTTCATTTGCATCTCACATCATTCCATTACATCTTGTTTGTTTGGTGCCTAAATTATTGATTACTCTATTGATATGGATTTTGAATACCTTATTAGACTTGGGGAACTAGATGTTATTACCTAGGCTTGAACTCATGATTTAAGTGAATTTGTACCTAGTGTTGTTGTGGTTAACTACTGGCAGTTAGTGTGGAGGTAGTATTCTGAAGGCCAACCCTCGTCTCCATTTAAGTTAGGGTTGGTCTACGATGCTACTAAGTACACGTTATTTCCCGTACCCACGCTACACTTGATGAACCCTTTTGCGTGCATGATCTATTACTAGTTCTAGTGGACTCGCAATTATCCATCCCACTAAAGAGCTATTTCGAAGGATTCTGGGTGAGCTACATGGCACCAAATTATTCTTCCTTATTCCTTATTTTTGTCTTTTCATTTCCAGACATCTATGTATTTAGGGATGTATTCCCAAACTTGTGTTTCTTAGTTAGTTTTTATACTAGTGACACTAGGTTTTTGAGATTTATTATACTCTTTGTATTTTTCTATATTAAAGTTTCATTAAAGACCTGAAAATTGTTTTCCTTTACGAACATAGATTATTGGGTGTGGTTTTCTTACCGACTCATGGGAGTTAGTTTCATCACGACTTATTAAGTTGGGTCGTGATAGGCATCTTAAAGAACCTCGTACACTCTTGATAAACTTGTTAGCTAATTATGAATTTGTGATGAACTCACCTAAAATTGTTTGTTATTAACTCTGTAATTGTGACGAACTCACCTAAACTTGTTTGGCTATTAAGTCTGAATTTACGATGATCTTACTTGAATTTGTTGGATATTTAGTCTGAATTATTGACGAACTTACTTAAATATGTTGGCCATTCAGTCCGAATTGTTGAGATAACATTGACATGAGATCATGAGTCAATTAATTTGTTGTATCATGCATATACATTGACAACTAATTCATTTTAATTTATTTATGCGGAAATCATGACATGAGATCATGATTCTTATATGACTTGATCTTTATTATATTTAATTATCGATTAAGTAATCTTTTGTCTTACCTATCAGGTGGGAATATGTGTCATCACGGCTTTAGATTTTGGGCCGTGACAATTATCCTTCAACAATGCTTGATGAAGCCAATTTGTATAAGATTCTTATGCTCGTACTTTGTCAAATTCTTATGATATTATCCCACAGAGATTGAAAAATCTATGCGACAAATTTATGATATAGTTACTACTATTTGAGAGAATCAAATTGATGAAAGATGTGTTTTTCAAATTAGAATTACTTCAATTAAAAACAACTATTTCTGAAAAAGTTATTTAAAATAGTTGAGAGCCATTGAATTCATTTGATATATTATTCTAATAAAATATTAGTTTCTACATGTATTTTCTTAAAGAATAATTGCTTATTGATAATACAATTATATTTTCACACTAAGAAATAAATAATTAACTAACACTCCGTAAAGTTCTATCAATTAATTGATTTAAAAGTAGTGACGATTAAACTGAAATATTCTCTGCATGAATTATGCTAAAAATAGTAAAAAGTTCTTGAGAATATTTTTACTTTGAACCGATAATCTTATCTACAACAATTCCTCTGTGAGAATTAAAATCGAGGAAAATAAGATTACGGACTTGGAAAAATAAGTTAATAAAAATTACTCACTCTATTATTCTATTCATCTGTTATTACATATTAATTTTCTTCGTGAAAATTACAAAATTAATATAAGTATAACTTAGAAATAAAATTGTCACGATCCAGAATTTCATTTGTGCCGTGAGGGAACCTATCTTAATCCATAGGCGAACCACTAATCATAAAAGATAGAATTATACAAATGTAAATACGGAAGAAGTAAATAACAACAGAACTGCTGACAATGTCTTGACACTTAAAGCATAAACCTTATAAATATCCCTCAAAATCTGGTTGTCATGAGCACAGAGCTACTGATTGAAATACAAGTCTAAAACTTCAAATACAATCATTACCTGAGATATAGGACAAACAAGATAAAATAATAAGATGAAAAGCATCAATGTCGGGATCAAATCTATGGCTCACACTCCACTCCCAAGAAGAATCTCCAAGCTCTACATCAAGCTCCTCTTTTAGCATCCAACTCAGTACCTGCACATAGAGTGCAAAAAGTGTAGAGTGAGTACGAGAAGCATGGTTACCCAACAACATCATCGACCGACCCTAACTATAGCGATGGCTAGCGTTGGTACTCCCAATACTTTTCTTCTTTCTTGGTAGTTAACTGCAGGGTTTATAAATAATTCATACCATTAAAGTAAAGATTCTAGAACCCCACCAAGTCATAAAGTTCATTGCTCTTTCAAGAACATCATAAAGTTTCTAATTTTACCACAATTAGGACAGATATAGTAATAAGGTTCCAACCTTTGTCAATTCGGCATCTCACTCCTCAACTATTACATCTTTTCATTAAGTAAATAAGTTTTACTCATAAAGGTCCAACCCTTTTTCAAATTTAGTCACAATCACTATCAAGACTCGATCTTTTATCGAAATATACAAGTTTATCATTAAAGGTTCAATCTTTTAGTTCTTATACGAAGGAACACGTAGAGATCCCATCTCTATATCGTTCCTAACAACCCAAATCATAAATATCTCATCTTTATTAGAATTTCTAGCAATCAAGGTCATAAAGATCCCATATTTATATCATCACCATATTATCTCATATTTCTTCTTGCATTAAGAATAAGTTACAAAGTGCCAATATTTGTTCCTTAACAATCTCATGATCATAAAACCTACAACATTACTTCACCAAGTACACATAGCAATAACTACACGTCAAGAAGTATAAATGAAATGCTATGCAGATGATATGTATGTAATGCAATGGCCATATGTCCCAGTATACACACGATGTTGCTGTATTTGTCATTTGACTAATGGAGGACTCATGAGGTCCATATACCCATATGATCCTATCGGATACCAGCTCTGTGGCAAAGTGTCATCATCAGTCATCACTCTGGTATCATGTACCAGGTGTATTAACATACTTCCCAAGCCTATTTTCAGCAGTATCTCAATAGTCAAATGCCAATATAGTATGTATGAATGATATGAATATGTATACAAGATGAAATCAACATAATCAATACAATCAATTTTATAAATTCCTTTTCAAGTATTTAGACGAGATGTAGAGTGATGAATGCAGGATATGTCAAATCAAGGATAGAAATATCAAACATGGCTATGAGCCCAAGTAATCAACAATAATGCCAAACCTAAGCTAATTTATGCACCGCGCTCACGGTCCGAAGGCTATACACATAATCTCATTTATCAAGTATATCATACTAGTTCATTAATTGCCCAAGTTAAGTTCACTGATGACCGTATTAGTGCTCATCACCTCACTAATACGAGACCCCCAATACCCCTATTACTCCCAGTATATCATTAACAATATACCAACACATAACGTTAAACTAGAGTCTAGTAAGTCTCAACTTGCCAGATTTGAAGTCGATGAATCCTGCAGCAGTTTTCCCCTCCCTTGAGCCTTCTCACGAGCCCACTCTGGTCATTTATATTAACTACATGAGATCATGGGTCTAGCAGTACCAATATCTATAGGCGAAACTGGAATCCTCAAGTTAGACAACAGAGGAACCCCGAGCCCACCGTATCAAAATACAAACATTATCACCCAATTAGTACCATAATATGCTAGATAATCAAAATATCAAGTTAATTTAATAACTAAGACCAATTGGATCTATAATTTATGAATTAGCAAAATGCCCCAATTCTAACCCTAGAATTTTTCTTCCCAAAAGGGTTTCTAACATGCAATTGATCAATTAAATATCACTTACTAGTCTAATACAATACTAGTTTACAATATCAACAACAATGATTCAATAATCCAACCCCAAATACCAAGTATTACTCTCTTATTCTCAAAAAAAGAACTTAACTTATTTTCCCGAACTAAGAATCACACTTAGGGTAAAACATAACTAGTACAAATTAATTAATGAGTGGAAAATATACCTTAATGTTGAATCCTCTTGAATTCTCCAACAACACCTATTGCCCAATCTCCAATACCAAGGATAATGTTATTTGGGGAATGAGAATAGATTCTAGTTCATAAACTTAAATAATCTGAATAGTGATCCCGATCCAGTGGAATCGACTTCACTGGAGTGGACTCACTTTGGCGGAAACCCCATCTGCAGAGGCGAGGTCACTGAATATCCCAGACTGCGCTGGGGCGGAAGAAAACATCGCAGAAGCGCGCACACCCCTGCGAGGAACTTGTCTGTACAAGCAAACCCTTGGCACATGGTCAAGTGTCACTTCTACGAACCAAACCTCTATTGAGGCAGACCCGCGGAAGCGGACACCAGCTTACTGGTGCGAACACCAGACACTAGCAGCGGTCCAAAATCCATCAACTCCCCATCAAATATCGAAACGCTCCCGGGACCTTCCGGATACAAACCAAACATGCATTCCTATCAGAAAACACATTATAGACCTGCTCGCGCACTCATAATTCTAGGAAAGGGTATCTAAGGCTCGGGTTTGACTACATTCAACTCTTAAGTTCTAGTTTCATAATTTTCCAATCAAACCCCCAAACACACTCGGCTGCCTCGAGAAATGAACCAAAGCTTGACTAAGACATAAACGTCATTTTGGAGCTAATGAAACCGACGAAACTATGAAAAGGGTACTCTTAGGAAAACAAGTCCAAAAGTTCAAAATGACCAAACGGGTCTATACATCATCTACCACTTATACACACATTTATCCTCGAATGGTAAAGAAAATTACCAAAGCAATCTAGAAGCTAGAGAACCTTCATCATAAACCTCGTGAAAAGACATCACATGCAAGAATCATGCAAATAGCACTACTTGCCCACCATACCACTAAAGACTTCCTTGAATTAGATCAAAACTCAAATATTTATTTTCCCATATAAAAAAACTCCTCCCACAACTGGTTTTCATATATTTGAATTCACTCCGCTCAAATTCCTTGGTTCTGATCCTAACCACACCTCTTAACGCATTTAATTGATTCCACAATTTGCATTATCGTCACTCTAATCCTTTAGTTGTAGCCATAACCTAGTACCAAGCTTTTACCAGTCAAATATTCCAATTTCTCTTATCTCTCTTCCATACCATCCAAGTCATATTTAGTACGAAGAATCCATAGAACACATCGTCATACACTGAGAGTCCAATCATGACTCTCTCTCGTCAGAAAGAATATGATTATTCTATGTCAATTTCCATTCTTTCCATCGAAAAGTTGACCTTGCCCAAGGTCAATTTCACTAATTCCGAATCTGTTAGTTTTGTTTTATCAAGCTGAAGCTATTGAGCTAACTCTCATCATTAAATTCCTCTTAAACCTCTAAATATCATAATATGTGCATCACCTCAGTGACTATCTTTATTTGCCAAATCTATAGAAAATTGTTAGATCATCCCAAGGTTTCGCATAACAGTTTGTACCTTCCCAAACCATCACCAAGTACCCGCATAGACTATTAGAATTGTCCAAATAGTAGATATGAACAAAATATCATCAAATCAACTTGCACACTCCATATAAAGCCTGATAACTCAATCTTACCTCTGTTCAGATCTATAAATCTATCAAAGCTTCCAAATTGGATTACTAGACTAATCATAATTCATGACAATATATCCATAAGCCACTTGGTATTACAACCCGGTGCAAAGTGCACAACTCCTCGAATGTTGACAATAGTTACTCGAA
Source organism: Anisodus acutangulus (assembly GCA_029783415.1). Lineage (NCBI taxonomy): Eukaryota > Viridiplantae > Streptophyta > Magnoliopsida > Solanales > Solanaceae > Anisodus > Anisodus acutangulus. The sequence continues at coordinate 23,080,618 of CM056508.1, forward strand.
CTGACTCAATTCCTTCACAAAACCAATCATAGAAATCTCATCGGTCTGTGGTGAGCGATCCCAATCCTTTGCTCATGAATGTTCAACGCCACGATGGAGTCGTTGACTTCAAAAACTGAAATCTACTAGAGTCATCAACTTAGTACAGAGAAACTACACCTTACAACTTAAATGTTCTTGTTATCAAATCACAACTGATACAAAAATCTTACAGAACTCTATAGAATCTAAATACATCAAATCATGCTTCTTGCACTTTCACCTAGCTCGTTCATTACTCTGAATAATTTTACACAAGGCTTGAAGCCTAATATTCCCCCTTTATAACCATTGAATCTCTGATTGTAATACTCTTATGCTTAAGCAAATCCAAAAGTATCGATTCTCGCAATCTATGTGCCTTACCACGCCATTATTACTTGATGTACTCAACCATGTTACACATCCAGTAATGCTTCGACACAGTATACTATCACAAACAATGTTTCACTTCAAAAATATACTTTAACCTTCAAATTTACGATATTTCAAGTTTACTCTTATTAATTAACTCTAATGCATTATTTAAAGAATGATATGAAATTATCCGCTAATACCAGTTGCCTTCTCATCAATCTTATCACGTCATTCATCTAAAACCCAAACTTCACAATTGTCAATCACAAATTCCCATGGCGGTTCTCCATAAAACTTAGTCAACTCCCATAGACTTCCTTCTTCTGACCTACTTAACAATTACACCATATCTAAAATAATGTGAGATAATTCCACCATGACTCATACTTGATTCAAGTAATCACGTTGCTGCGAATTCAAATCCTTTCATTTTCTTAAGGCTCACCCTACGCCTTCTGACTTGATCCAACATGACTTTATCTTAACTCTTCATTTTCCATATTCTTCCGAAATCACATTCACCGCTATCGATTGAAAATCATTCGAACCCACTCGAGTGTACACTGAAATATCAATAAATCTTGGAAAATAGCAGAGTCAACCCTGGAGATGGTAGTAAACCACAAACTCGAACAGCCATATGTTTTTGTTATCTCACTCGAATCTCAAAACTAAATACTTTTCTGAATCACATGCATCATATGAACAGTCCTTCCTGAAGCCTCTCACCTGAAGTACTGATCAACCTCTGTTACCCCCAACAAGATACATTATTGCTGATGTAATATTCTAAACCATCACTGCATGTCCATAACCTACAGGGAATTCTCACTTACCATTTATAAAGTTCTACTAACACTCTTATATGGTTCCTTACCAACATCCTTGCCTATGATCCATTAACTAAAGATTCCTTCTTAAACCTTGGTTTACAAGTCCACCAACCAAATATCAATACACAAGTACTATAGTGAATTCAATTTTTCTTGGTTTCAACCATTATCATCAGTCCTTACTTTAATTTTCTGAAATGTACTTCAAAACTCAAGTTAGTTAACATCTACCATTGATCTACCACTTTAAATATCTTTATTAACTGACACCTCACTAAATGGTCCTTAACTAATGCTTGCCTAAGAAGAACCATCTCTTGCCTTGTTCGGTCGACCTAGAATGCCTCTAACAAAACATATGGTTATCCACTTCATTCCGTCAACTCCAGAAAATTGCATCCCTATAAATTGTGGAAACTTGCCTAGCCCTAAGAAATAATTACAATACACGCATTCCCTATTAAAAATTAAGTGCAACCACCGATAACTCCTTAAGTAATTAAATCTTCACACTTCTTCATCGCTAGACCCATACTGCTTAGCCGATCTTCGTACTCCCGGTAATCTACATGATAGTCAAAATATCTATCAATTCATATCTCATTAGCATCCACTTTATACCTAGGGCCGTCTCTTCCGATGATAACTTAGTGAATTTATCCCACTTATCTTGGGGACATTAGCCAATTACATAGAGAATTCACAAACCATTCGTGCTTACTCCACCATCGCAATGCCATCATGTCGCACTCCACTTAGCCTTTCATACTCCCATGAATTAATAGATTGAGCATACTTCGCGCTCCTATCAGATGTATACTTTACTTTTTGACATTTTATCATCATACTTGAACCATTCGAATTCTCTTAAGTACCACTCAACCCCGCAAGATGGAAAAAAACTGCTCATCCAAATCTTGTAACATGTCCTACCACCTCTGACCTCATTACCAAGGATCACTTTTCACGTCATTGTCTTTTTTCAAATTCTCATCACATCATCACCATGGTCTCTGTCCTGTCAAGTCTATGCTTGTCTTTAAGATGCCAACCAATGAACTCTTCTATCACTGAATCATTGGCTCATTGTTGATAAACCCTCATCATAAGACTATTGTAAAAAATCTGAGTGACATTGAAGTATTCCCACATCAATCACACCTCAAGTAAAGCATTCTTGATATGTCAAACCTCCTCAAGTGCATTCCTTAAAGTTGTAATGCTTATTACTTAGTTACTTCGCTAACCATATGAATTCAAATCTCCAACACCCTCCCCATCACCTGTTATACCATATATGTACCTCTTCGACCTTCAAGTAACTAATTGTTGAAGATATGACGATATGTAGTCTTTCGTACCATCGCTCCCATTTTCTAGGGATATCACTTAACCAAATTATCTGAATCACAACCTCGCTCAACTGAGTCTTAAAATCATAGCTCCAATCTAAACTCAATTTTGCATCCTTATCACGGTGACACATCTCATACTATACCACGCGATGTCACATATAATCTCTTGTGGGTAAATCCTTCCTCACCATTAGTGAGAGATTGAAACAAAAATGTTTAGACCTTTAACCGAATCACATATACACAATAAGGAATGAAATAATGAAAGTTTCCTAAATGTCTTATAGCCTCTAGAAGATAGGTACGGAGCTCTTCGTACCGATCCGCAAGACTCTATTAGACACCGCTCTTGTACTCATGAGAGCAAAGAACCTAGGGCTCTGATACAAATTTGTCACAACTCAAAATCCCATTTGTGACATAAGGGCACATACCCTAACCCGTAGGCGAACCACTAATCATATAAGACAGAATTATAAAAATATAAATGCAGAAGAAGTAAATAACAACAGAAGTACTGACAAACATAAACCTTAGAAATATCCCTAAAAACCTAGTTGTCATAAGTATAGAGCTACTAATTAAAATACAAGTCTAAAACTTTATATAAATCACTATATGAGATATAGGACAGTAAAGATAAAATAACAAGAAGAAGATTTCCAGTGCAGGGATGAAATATACTACTCACCCTAGACTCCCAAGAAGAATCTCCAAGCTCTGCATCAAGCTCCTCTTTTGGCATCCAACTCAGTACCTGCACATAGAGTGCAAAAAGTGTAAAGTGAGTACGAAAAGCATGGTTACCCAACAGCATCATCGACCGACCCTAACTATAGCGGTGGCTAAGCGTTGGTACTCCCAATACTTCTCTTTTTGCTTGGTTAGTTAAATGCACTGTTTATAAGTAATTCATACCATTAAAGTGAAGATTCTAGAACCCCACCAAGTCATAAAGTCCATTGCTCTTTCAAGAACATCATAAAGTTTCTAATTTTACCACAATTAGGATAGATATAGTCATAAGGTTCCAAGCTTTTCCAATTCGTCATCTAAGTCTTCAAAGATTACATATTTTCATTAAGTAAATAAGTTCTACTCATAAAGGTTCAATCCTTTTTCAAAGTAAGGCACAATGATTATCAAGACTCGATCTTTTATCCAAATACACAAGTTTACCATTAAATGTTCAATATTTTAGTTCTTATACTAAGGAACACATAGAGATCCTATCTCTATATCGTTCCTAACAATCCAAATCAGAAATATTCCATCTTTATTAGTATTTCTAGCAATCAAGGTCATAAAGATCCCATCTTTATATCATCACCATACTGTCTTATATTTCTTCTTACATTAAGAACAAGTTACAAAGTGGTAGTACTTCTTCCTTAAAAGTCTCATGATCATAAAGTCTACAGCTTAACATCACCGAGTACACATAGCAATAATTACACGTCAAGAAGTATGAGTTAAATGCTATGCAGATGATATGTATGCAGTGAAATGGCCATATGGGGTATACATACACTACTGCAGTACCTATCTGATCCTATATGATACCAGCTCTATGGCTGAAGTGTCATCATTAGTCATCACTCTTGTATCATGTTCCATATCCAATAATATGCTTTCCAAGCCCCTTTTCAGCCACAACTGTCAAATGTCAATATAATATGTATGAATGATATGGATATATGTACACCATGCAATCAACATAATTAATACAATCAGTATTATAAATTCCTTTTCAAGTATTTAGATGAGAAGTAGAGTGATGAATGCAAGACATGTCTAACCAAGGATAGATATATCAAACATAGCTACAAGATCAAGTAATCAGCAATTATACCAAACCTAAGCATATTTATGCACCGCGCTCATCGCCCGAATGCTAAACACATAATCTCCTTTAGGTATATCATACTAGTTCATTAATTCCCTAAGTTATGTTCAACGGTTCCCGTATTAGTGCTCATCACCTCACTAATACGGGATCTCCCCATTACTCCTACTAAATTATTAACAACGTACCAACACATAACGCTATACTATAGTCTAGTAAGTCTCAACTTGCCTGATTCGAAGTCGAAGAATCATGCAATAGTTTTCCCCTTCTATTGAGCCTCCTCATGATCCCACTCTGGTCATTTATGTTAACTATATGAGATCACGAGTCTAACAGTACCCATATCTATAGGCAAAACTAGAATCCCCAAGTTAAACTATAGAAGAACCCTGGACCCACCTTAACAAAATACAAACTTTATCACCCAATTAGTACCATGATATGCTAGATAATCATAATCTCAAGTTAATTTAATAACTAAGCCCGATTGGATTCTTAATTCATGAATTTGCAAAAAGTCCCAATTCTAACCCTAGAATCCCCCAATACCAAAAAGGGTTTCTAACAAGCAATTAATCAATTAAATATCACCCACTAGTCTAATACAATACTAGTTTACAATATCAATAACAATAATTCAATAATACAACCGCATATCCCAAGTATTACTCTCTTATTCTCAACAAAGAACTCACCTTATTTTCCCCAACTAAGGATCATACATAGGGTAAAACATAAATAGTACACATTAATTAAAGGGTGGAAAATATAACTTAATGATGAATTCCCTTGAATTCTCCAAGAATACCTACTACACATGCTCCAATACTAGTGATAATGTTATTTGGGGAATGAGAATAGATTGTAGGTCAAAAATTTAAATAATATGAACAGTGATCTCGCTCGAGCGGAATCGACTTCACTGGAGCGGTCTCGCTTTGGCAGAAAACCCATCTGATGAGGCGAGGTCACTTAAAATCCTGGACAATGTTGGAGCGAAGGAAACTCCAAAGAGGCACGCACAACCCTATGTGGACTTATCCGCAGAAGAAGAACCTTGGCACATGGTAAAGTATCACTTCTGCCAGCCAGACCTCCTTAGAGGCGGACCCGCGGAAGTGGACACCAGCTTGCTAGTCCGAACACCAGACACCGATAGTAGTCCAAAACCCGTCAAACATCTGAAACATACCCGAGACCTCCCGAATACAAACCAAATAAGTATTCCTATCACAAAAAATGTTCTAGTCCTGCTCGCGCACTTGTGAATTCCAAAAAAAATGTCTCTAAGGCTCCGGTTTAAGTAAAGTCAACTTTAAGTTCTAATTTCACAATTTCACAATCAAATTCCCAAATCACAACCAGTTGCTTCGGGAACTAAACAAAAAGCTCGACTAAGCCATAAATGTTGTTTCAGAGCTAATGGAATCGACAAAACTATGAAAAGGGCGCGTTTATCCAAAAGTCTATTATGAGTCAAACTCTTCTATTATCTTATCTTAGGATTTCTTAAACCTACCAAAAATGATCTATAACCTACCCTATCACCTAGTGGACCGTGCCACCCATCCCCGCAAGTCATAAAACTGAGATAAATCTAAGGGAAGGGTATTCTTGGGAAAACAAGTCTAAAAGTTTAAAATGACCAAATGGGTCGTTAAAAATATATATAGATGTGATAACAATGATTAAATACAACCCATCATTTCAGCACATTATGAAAAGTAGATAAAATTTCAAGCCAAGAATGTAGACAAACCGAAATACTAATATTTAATATATCAATTTTCATCAACTATCCCCACAAAAGGAACAATTACTCTATAATGGAGTTAATACTAATAATGGAATTATTCATGTCCATTAAATAAGAAAATAGAAAGAAATACTCAAGAAGAATAATGTCCCCTACTTAATTAAATACATGAACTGGGTAATTCATGTCTTTAAAATTATTTAGAACAAAATAGAAAGCTACATTCTAAAAATTCAATTCAAAAGCCAAGTGTCTTCCTCTTCAGAGTTTGACAACATCCATTTTATAGCGATAAGGTGACCTGGTCGTAACGTTTTGCATGTTGGTGAAGGTTTTGGCATGATAACATGTTATGACTTCTGGTCGTAACCATTTTTCTTGTTGGTAACAATTTTGGCATGATAACATGTTATGACTTCATAGTTTTGTTGTAGAATATCTTCTGTATTCTTTCTTTCACGACCCAATTTATCGAGTGTACCGACCCGCACGATCGTTTTTGGCAAAAGACCTTTACTTGACCAAATTACCCATCTCGTAGGCTCTATTTAGGGTTTGTGACTCGTGAGGATAGATAGCACAGTTTCTGAGGTGTGTTATATAGGTTTCAGAAGAAAAACCTACATTTGATATGTCTAAAATGAAAATATTTGACCCAAAGATGACTTTTGAGTGTACGAGTTCATTTCTAAATTTGATCACTTTCGATTATTTCGGAACATCCTTTATGACTTAGTTGTGTTGATTCGCTTTCCGAGGCATTCGGAGGTGATTTGAGTCCATATTTGCCAATTTGTGGTATTTGAGAAAATAGAGTGGATTTGTAAAAAAATGGACATTAGCTTGGTCGTATGAAAATTCTGAGTGTGTCAGAAAGTTTGTAGCATCGTTTACACATGGATAGTGTGGTTCGTGTTTGGAAAGTCTCGGGTGAGTTTCAGGTGTTGGATGAAAGATTTGAGTAATTGCTATAGTTGCTAGTTCTGGTGAAATCGCACCAGCAAATTTTGGCCGCACTTGTGGAGCTGCTTCTGTGGAAGTTGGTCCGCAGATGCGAGCAATGAGAACATTGAAAAGGACCACTTTTACGGAATTTTGTGCATAGATGCGAGCCGTTTTTGTAGTGTTATATCCACTTTTGCAAAGTCGTGGTACATTGATTTGGGCCTCTTCTGCGGTCATTTTTATGTAGAAGCGAGATCGCTTCTGTGAGGGAGGTTTTGCGGAAGCGGAATCGCTATATGAGAACCTAATAAAAGACCCTATTTCGAATTCACTTTCGATATCTTGTCTTTTCACAAACCTAAGCTCGGTTGGGAAGAAAATGAGGCTTTGCATCATTTCTAATTTTGGGGTAAGGATTCTAATCAATTTCCATTATCTATTGATGATTCCATCTTGTTATCTTGTTTTGGAAATTTTAAAGCAAGGGTTTTATGACTAAAGTTAAGAGGACTAAATGGGTGGAATTGGATGCCAAGATTAAGGGTTTATAATGTGATATTTCGGATATCCATTTGTTGATGATAGGATAACACATTGCTATGTTAAATTTGTTAATTTAATTCCATGAATTTTTGGGGAATTTCTAGGGTTTACCTAAATTGGGGATTTTTATCTAAAAGGCAATTGAAGACCTGATTGGGGTTTGATGGCTTTCAAACTTAAGGTTATGACTAATTAGACCGCTATTATGCTTTTGTAGCATTATAGTAATTCTACCCTTGTGGGCCCGGGATCACTTTGGGAGTCGGGTATTCAGTTTCTTTGAATGGTTTTACCTCTTTTTATGTATTAGAATATTGTGTTAACATAGAATCTAAAATAATAGATTATAAACGATCGGAGGTACTTCGCAAGGACAAGGCTTTGGCTGAGAGTTAGTTCATGGCACTTGTTCGGCTTTGAGGTAGGCTACGGTTTTCTCTACTCAACTCTGATAGATGGATGCAGTATATATAAATATTGAGGGCTATAGGGTGTAATGAGGGTCCCTCCTTAGTGACTATGATGAGTACTTGGGTGGATACCGGTGTTGAATTATATAGGGGATCATTGTTTGATTGATCCCGACTGTTGTCATGTGGGCTTGTCGCCATGATTGATATTATTTGTGATTGTTCCTGAAATTACTCATCACTTATGCCCTGATATGAAAATATTGATTATGTGGAATTATGTGCTATCGATAATTCTTAGGCATGTGCTATTCATTTCCTAAATATGATTTCATCTCATACTTCATGATTACTTGCTTATTTACCATTGTATCCATACACTCATGTTATTTTGATATTGAAATGGAGTCGTATAGAGTGTTTTTGGTCTGATGAGACTCCGAAACGAAGGTTACTGGTACTGTTATGAGATGGTTTGGAATACTGAGATGATGTTAATTTATGTGGCTCGATAAGTAGTATGTGATTGATTCTCTAGCCAGATCGATGAATCATTCTGGTCAATTTTGAGCAGTATATGGACTTTGCGAGTCCCCCATGGGTCATAGCTACGAGGAGAAGTCTGGTGGCATATGTATATTATGTTGATTGAGAGGTGCCATTTCATTCATACATATCAATCATTATCATACATTATAATCATGATGATGTGTACTTGATTGGAATTACTATTGTGATAAGTTTATTAAGTGTTGGGTTGTATTTCTATGATTCTTAATTAACTTAAGTGTTGAGTTGTACCTATTAGTGAAAGTGACTTATGTGCTTAATCAGACTGTGTAGGTTAGGAATACTTGTGTGTCAACTTGATATTTATGTCTATTACATACTATCCATCATTTTTGGCCTATGATGCTTACGTGGGTACGTTGTGTACTCATACTACACTTGCTACATTCTTATTGGATGTAGTGACATCATCATCGAACAATGCCGGACCTCGTGGATAATGTACTTGAGCATTCAGGGTGAGACTTCCCATCATTAGCAGCCCTGGACCCCCCTTTCTTACTTCATGTCTTTGTTTAGCAATTACTAGGCAATATTCAGACATTACTTCTATAATGTAGTAGTGGCTCTTGTATTGACCAAACCAGATCATTTGGGAATGTAATAAGTAGATATTAAGTATTTTGTAACTCCTTTTATTTATATAGCAAGACAGTTTCATATATATCCTTCTATTTCCGCTTAAGTTATTATTATGTTTTCTTGGATTGGGAAATGGTTTGCCTATCGATGGGAACAATGTAGATTCCACCATCACACCAAAAGGAGTCATGACAAAGTTGGTATCAGATCTCAAGAGTATAAGAGTAATGTCTAGTATAGTCTTGCGGATCAGTACGAAGACGTCTGTACTTATCTTCAAGAGGCTATGGGACAATTAGGAAACTTCACTTCATTCATTCCTTTTGTGCTAGATTGATTAAATTGGTATCTGACCTTGTTTTCCTATTCTCACACATACGGTAAGGACCCATGCTAATCCAGCTAGAGATGAGACACCGGCGCTAGCCCCTATAGTGTGCAGTCATGGTAGTGGTCAAGGACGGGTAGAGGTAGACCCTGAGCAGCAGCACTGGTAAGAGGTGTTCATGCTAGATCTGTATCCCTCGAACTAGAGATGGAGCATCAGGATGATCAGTATGAGGAGGAGCTGGGAATAGCTAAGGCTCAGCCAAAGGTTATAGGCATACCTATCGTACATGACACTATGGTTCATATTTTGAGCTTGTTTGATGGGTTAGCCCAGGTGGGTGTTTTACCGGTTAGTCTGGATGGGTCACAGACCCGAGTGGGAGGTCAGACTCCAAATCAGTTATGTACACCGAGGGCGCAGCCTACAGCTGATATGTCAACTTATATTGGAGCAGTTATAACCCGCAAGGAGAGGAATACTTGGAAGTAGTTCTCCAACATGAAGTCTCCTTGTTTCTATGGTATGCCCGAGGAGGATGCATATGAGTTCATCATGAGTTGCCATGAGAGACTCTACACTTTTGGTATTATACAGTCGCATGGAGTAGATTATGTTTCTCTTCAACTGATTGGTGATGCACAACAGTGCTGGAGATCTTATATCGAGTGTTGGCCAGTTGGGTCACCTCCCTTGTCTTTGACCAATTATATTAGGTCTTTTTAGAGAAGTATGTTCCCCTAAGTTTGAGAGTGAGAAAGAGGGATGAGTTCTCCAGGATAAAGCAGGGAAGGAAGTATGTTGTTGAGTATGACTCTCGATTTCATGCTTTGTCTCACTATCCATCGCCATTACTTCCTACTAAGACCGAGAGGTTTAGGTGCTTTGTGAGGGGGATTGATTGTCACGCTGCAGTTGGAGGCCTTACATTTGGTAGCTTCTGAGGAATCATTTTAGATTGTATCAGATTGCACCAGGATGGTAGAGTCAGTGAGAGGTGGACTCCAGAGGGGTGGGGCCGAGAAGAAGGCTCACATATTTTTCCACAATAGTGGATATTCTTCTAGAGGTTGGGGGTAGCATGATAGACCACAATAGTCTCAGTCCAGTTTCCCAATTCAGTCAGCGCTTTCGACTTCAGATGAAGGCTCTACTGGGAAAAGTCGTTACTGCGCAGGGCAGACCTCCAGGAGTTCTTACTCTGATTCTCAAATCGCGGAGGGCACTCAAGTTCTTATATAATAGTTCAGCAGCCCATGTCGATCCAGACTTGGTACAATTGTGGTGACCTTAGGCACATTCAGAGAGATTGTCCCAGATTTATATCAGGTGGTGCTCAGCAAGGTTCTCGAGCTCAGACACCTAGGACTCTATCACAGTCATCTAGAGGTGGTAGACAGTCTGGTAGAGGGGGTTCTCAGTCGAGCATAGGTGGTCATTAGGCTAGTAGAGGGGGTTCTTAGTCCGGTAGATATGGGGTGCAGCTAGGCCACTGTCACACCCCAACCTTGGGGGTGTGGCTAGCACACAACACCCAGAAGCCTGAGCGAACCACTGTGGTATCTGAAACCTGTAATACGAAACTTGGGCCGACAAGGCAGCTATATAACCATATAAGACAAGAATGTATGACAACTTGCATGCAGGAGAGTCCCAACATGATATATATAGAGATAACCAAGGCCGACAAGGCCACAAAAGAGTACACTACCAACAAAAAGGGGCCGACGAGGCCACGACAAACATACACCCACTATACATAAGTTTGCAAGCCTATAAGAGTGATCTAATACATCAACAGGTTGGAACAGTGCCCCGCCATACCTAAAATGCTAGTCATATATGCAACAGTACCTAATGACTCCCTTATAGCAACTCCGAGAGAGGGGAGTGCGACAATTACAGCTTGACAGGCAAACTATTGAGGAGGGACGTCACTCTATCTATCTATACCTGCAGGCATGAACACAGTGTCCTAAACATGGGCCGTCAGTACGAAAGATGTACTGAATATGTAAGGCAGGGAATATAAACAAGTAAAGATGTAATATGAGCAATATGAGTACAGAAGTCAACCTGAAACTGATAACGAGCCTCTGAGGGCATAGACTGTTATAATCATGAGTATGCATATGTATGTCTGTAAAAATCAGGCCACTCAATGGGGCCATATAATAAATTATCTAACCGCTCTATGGCGCAAATCATATCATAGTATATCGTACCTGGCCTCAAAGAGGACTTGGTCATAGCCAACGTGAATAGGACTCGATAATACCATAACCAACTGCAGTGGTGTGCGTATTTAAGTGCCATTCCCAGAAAACTATAGCACGGCTCGGTAGGAGCATAGATACATATATAAGTGAAATACAAAACAGACACTAAGAGATATTATGAACAGAGTCAGAGTGACCTATGGTCGTTATTCTCCGACTATCATTATTGTTGCAATGTCTTTCAATCTTAACTACTCATCAATAAACATAACGGATATGGAAATTATGAATAAAAAAGACTTCTCAAGAAACATGAATAACTCAACCCAAGGGAACATAGAGATCTTGGACCTCTTTGTATAAACTTGATTCGGGTAATTGTTAGTATCAAATCATGCCAAGGAAGGGATATTAGCCTTACATACCTTATTGATGAAGCTAACTATGTTCCGCAGAGCCTTGCACATTCTAGGGGAAATTGTCTACATTAAACGAGGGATTCATAGTAATATCAAACTCATAACTTATAGGATTTTTCATTTAGACAATTTGCCGAACAACTTGTATGTAATACTTTATAAAGTTGTTTCTAGATCAAATTCAACATATCTCGGCCGAACAACTATCATCGTTACCTCTACTACTTCCTAAAAAGATATTCATACTTGCACAACTCCACTTAGTAGCTTAGACCATGTCAAAATAGCCCACGCAACATAACTTAGTTTGAAGCTTCATTATCACTAAGTTCTCTAAGAAACCTCTTCAAAAATCCCACTTAATACTTGTATCGACTTGAACTTAGAATAAAGAGAATGAAGCTTACCTTTAATACACTAAGGAACCTCTGTTTCCATCTTACTTCGACATTAAGGTACCTTCCATATTGTTACAACGAACAAGGAAAGATGTTAACGATAGCCACGGGTTCATTACGATGATTTAGCTAGGTTTGGCCTTGGATTTAACCCCAAATTAATGGAGAGCCTTAGAGAGGAGTTTGGGACTGATTTAGAGTTTGTAGGAAGGGGAAATGAGGACCCAAGGACGAGGGCTTCATATATATATTAGAAAAAATGAAATAAAAATTTGCACCGCCCAAATATACGGGCCAAATTGATAGACCATAAAATTTTGTATCATCCGTACATTTGGACCGTCAATGTCAAAACAAAAGCCTGACATTCTGCAGGAAATTCTACGGTGACTCAGTCCAATTTGTACGATCCGTACATTTTGGCTGTCAAATTCGGAACCTTATAGATTTCACCTAATCTCATTTTCTTTGACCCGTCTAACTTCTATACACTCCAATATATCTGTAATCAACTTATAAACTCCCATTGTCCTTTCGTAAGGTCACGCAACCTCCCGGATACTGGTATCAATCGATGACACGATGGAATGTAAAACTACGGGTTGTAATAGTCGTAGTGGTCATAGGGGTACTCAGTCCGAGGATGGACGCGCCCGCTTCTATGCTTTCCTAGGTAGACTAGAGGCCGAGGCTTCTATTGTAGTTATCACAACTATCATCTCAATCTGTCATCGATCTGCATCCATATTATTTGATCCAGGTTCTACATTCTACTATATGTCTACATATTTCTCTGCGAGTCTAGATATGTTATGTGATATACTTGTTGTACCTATTCATGTTTCTACCATTGTCAATGATTCTGTGATAGTAGATCAAGTCTATCGGTCTTGTGTGGTTATATATATGGGATATGATAGATTTTGACATCATATTGGGTATAGATTGGTAGATTTTGACATCATATTGGGATAGATTGGTAGATTTTGACATCATATTGGGTATAGATTGATTGTCACCATATCACGCGATCTTGCGATATATAGCAAAATGCAAAGATTTTGGGCACCGTTACAACAGATCGCATTGCAATAGGTCTATTGCAATGGTTTCATGCGACAATATTAAAATCGTTGTCATAGACTTTCTATTGCGACAGTTCACCAACCATTGCGATAGTTTTATCTATTGCAACGGTTAATTCTTCAAATGGGATGGGTTCACAACCGTTATAATAACCATTTTAGATAGTTTGGATTATGATTATGTTGATGAATAGTTTCCTATTGTAATAGATACAAACTTCAGTGTACTATATTTTTATTAATATGTAGGCATCCAATCAAGGTTATATAAATTGTTGGAATATACCCAGACAGCTGTTGCAATAGCCCAATCAGTCGTTGCAATAGTTTAAATAATTGTTGTTGTAGCCTCGAGACACGTTATATATATATATATATATAGCTCTTTCATTTTGATACCTCATGTATTCCATCTCAATTCCCAACATGGTGGAATTCATGGTGGGAACAATTTGGATCCACCTTAGATATATTAAAACCCCAAATCATTCAATCTTTTAACCTCTTTAAATCCCTTTATAAACTTACTGATGAGGAAAAACAATTTGTGCCCCTACACCTATTTCACACCAAATTCCATCTGTCGTGGATATTCACATGGTTCGTGGATTATTCTGACAATAAAATTCCAACAGTCCGAAGAAGGTTCAAAATAAGATGGTGGGACAGCTATAAAATACCAGCAAGTTTAACCCTATCAAAAGTCCAGGAATGGTTAAATACCTAGAAATTCATTCATGAACAGGTACCACTATAAACAATGGAGCACACCAAGTTTCTTACCCAAAAATCTCAAATGGCCTCAATGCTTGTAGCGACTAAAAATTCATAAGAAATGCAGGCGATAATTCTAAAGTTTGCGCCATCTTCATCAAAACAAGGTTCTTCATCAGAGGAAGAATAACCGGGAATTGACTTGGAAGATGATGCAGCTTTTGGCAATAGTGAATTCTAAAAAAATTGTCAAGGACTAGACAAAAATATCGACAACAGAAAATGCCACAAAAGCCACTTTTAAAAATGTAACAAGTAAAAGTAGAAAATTCCAGCAATAATTCAAGAAAACCAACAACTTGCACGTGGATGGTGTCATCGATGATGTAATTCCTCACTTGGATGATGTCATGAATGATGTAATTCTTTTTTCTATTTACAAAAATGTCATGTAAAATTCCAATAAAAGGAGACTATCTCTCCTTCATTTGGGATAAGTTTTTTTAGATGAAAGTTTCAATTTTCAGAAAGTTTAGAAAGAGAAAGTCTCTCTAAACTAAATTTCCCTTAGAAATTCTAGATAGAGGAAATTCCCAAAGCCATTGTAAATTTCCAAGATCTCCTTGAAAATATTCAACTCTAAATCTTTGTAAGTTTTAAATACTTTTAATATATATGATTATGAATGATAATATCATCTAATCTTTTTAAATTCTTGCATTATGTTTAAATTCTTGGCCGGTTCTACCGCCTTAAATTCTCGCATTATGATGATGGTCGGTTCTACTGCCTACTTTATTAAATTCTTGCAGATCCATTGAATTATGGATTCCCTCTTGGGAACCTTAGTTTGTAAGTTAATCTTATTTTACTTTCTACATATCCCCTTTAATTTTTCAATCCTTTATATATCAATTATTTCCTTTAGATCCTCGGGCGTAGTTTGGTATCAGAGCCAAGGGGGTAGAGATATAGAAGAATGTTGTTCAGATTTATGAAATTCTTGTCTAGATATTTAGGCTCTTCTGTGTTTTCTTGCCCAGGAAGGCCCGGGTAGTAAGTACTCAAGGGAAGGCAGTTAAGCCCGTGAATAGCTTAGGATTGTAGGAAGAATTTAAATTTCAAAATAAGATTTTATAAAAATAAATACGTTTTTCGATAGATCTACTTCTTCGAACTTTGGTTCAACATCTTCCATGGATTTCAAGAAGATAATAAATTCAGAAGAAATAGTTATACAGGATTTTAAAAAATCGATAGATAATTGAGAAATACCGAAAGTAAATAGAGATCAAATTTACAAAAAATCCAAATATGAATTTTTCAAAACTGATTTCACAATTAAAACAGAAGAAAGAGATATTCAATTAACAAAACCATTTGAAACAATCCAATTGTTTTCTCAAAATTCATTGAAAAAACATAGGCAAAGAAATTATAAATACATTCATATTGCCTTAGTTCAAGTACGGATAAAACCCTTAACCAAGAAATGATTAAATACTTCAATTCTTCTTATCTTAAGAGATGTCAGATTCACTAACTTTGAGGACTCCTTATTAAGTTCTGTTGAATCTAGCCTTTGCACGAGGCCAATATCTTTTGATTGTTACCCAAACTTTTCAGTATCCCTTAATGATAAAAATATTCTGAAATCCCTTGTCTTATAAATAAAAACTCATAATTACCAAATGCTTGAATGATCAATTCCGCTAGCAATAATATTTAGAATCCATTATAAAGTTATGCTTTCTTCTTTCGCTACAAAAGTTAGATACCATAGCAAAAAAGGTGAAACGCTGCTATTACAGACATATCTTTCCAGATCTAACACTGTAATACCAAGACCTATTAGATAGAAGGATATTACCTTTCCAGAATAATGGATCTTGGAAGGATTAGTCAAACGTGAACTCATAGAAACTTCCCAACCAAATACTCATCTTAAAGAAATAACTCAATACCAGGATGGTAGAGTTAGTTTATCATTCCTTACAAAATCTACAAGTAGTAGATATGATGATACATGTTCTGTAGAGACCCAAGATTTAGGAAGAGTGTCACAAATTTCTTCAGTAATAAACACACCTTATAAAACAAAACCCAGACATTCTACGTCAGATCTACCCAATGTAAGAAACGTAGACTACACCAAGGAAATACCTAGACCCGTATATGAAAATTCCACCGCCAGAGAGAAAATGGACGACCAAGAACCTACTAGTTCAACATTTTCCTCAATAACAGAAAATATGATAAATGAAATTGGAGTTTTAGAAAAAGAATTTCAAGTAGATAAAAAATTCCTACAAAAAGATTTTTATGGAGATCATAACCTAGAACAAAGAAAGTGGTTCTTTCAAAACTTCTTAATACTAGGAAACAAATACAAGAAACATTCTATGAGTTTATAATAGAATAAACATTCTATTTTTTTACTGATTTGAAATATATTCCTCTCAAAATTTCATAGATTATCCTTTTTCAAAAACAGTAAACTCTATTACAGCTATGAATAAAACACCAGAATGGAAGACCCTAGCTGATACTAGGAAAATCCAATCTATCCACCCTCCTCTACAAGGCATTAAGCTTACTATACATGGTAGCCCTGTAGAAGCAATTCCTTTTAAAAATTCAGCAAATGATGAAAAACTAATATAAAATTCATTCTCACACAAAATAATTTTACAAATGTTAATTTAAATTTCATACGTAAACAATTAGATAGAGTGAAAAAACACATAAAAAACCAACCCTTAGTCACTATAGATTCCCCAGAAAAATCCGCAGGTCCAGTCTTTAGACTTTTTCAGGTATCTAAGGATAGTGTCAAAAATATCCAACAAAATCTGAATTTATTAAGGCAATACAAAATCAGTTAAGTAGAACTGGGATGTCCAGTAGTTCTAATACAGAATCTATTGTCCCAGATACACCACAATCAAGTCATTAAATAACAACCTTGACTTGTGATTTTGATAATAGTGAAGCCTTAGAACAATTCCAAAATACAACACCCTTAGTCAATAAAATGGATTGGAAACAACCCACACAACAATAATGACAAATAATTCCAGCTCCAGATCTAGAAATAGTAAAACCCTTAGCTCAATCCCTATTTAATGCCTCTTCCATCTATGATTGGGAACATAGATGGAATGACTGAATACAATATCATTAGCTTTCTCCAACAAATGATCATGACCGCAAATACTTATAAAATACAAAATTGTGCACAAGATAGGACCATAATAGAACTGCTTATCGTTGGATTCTCTGGTCAATTAAAATGATGGTGGGATAACTATCTCACTAGCCAACAATAAGAAGATATCTTAAATGCCATAAAAACTTATGAAGAAGGAATACCAATTTTAGATGAAGAAGGAGAACCCCTACAAGATGCAGTGTCAACTTTGATACTGACAATCTTATTAAACTTCATAGGTGATTATTCTCATCTAAAAGATAAAAATGCCGAATTACTTTCAAATATAAAATGTAAAAAATTAAGTGATTTTCAATGGTACAAGAACATGTTCTTAACCAGGGTAATGCTTAGAGAAGATTCCAATGAACCATTTTGGAAAGAAAAATTCCTAGCAGGATTGCCTACCCTTTTAGGAGAAAAGGTTAGGAGTAAAATTAGAGAAATATATGGAAAACAAATAATACCATATAATGAATCCAAGACCAGTGCATCAATAATAAATGATGAAGTTTCTATAGCAACATCATTTGTCCTAGTAAAAGACATACATAATTCAGTCATTTTAGGAACATCTTTTATGAATTTTATCACCCCATATAAGGTAGATAATGATTTCATATCTTTTAAATTCAATAACAAAAAATTAAAATTTCATTTTATAACAAAAACAAGAGACCTCCATCTAATAAAAACATGTTCAATCCATGAAGATAGTATAAATGCAAAAATACAAGAAAATCATATCAGCTACAAGAACTGAGGAATGATTTTTCTTTTAAAAGATTAAATACACAATTAGAAATACCTGAAGTTAAAGAAAAAATATCTAAACTTCAAAATTCTCTTGAAAAAAGAAAAATATCCCATTGCCTCCAAGCAACCCACAAACTCCACCACTTCCATACCTACAAAACCATCCAAAGAAGAAAAGACAAATTTCCTGCCAAAACTCTTGCCGAAAAAAACATGACATGGTATGATGCAGTCATGAAATAAGAAAATGAAAAATAAATACCGCACAATCTGTGCCTAAAACACTAGAAGATCCCGCACAGGAAACAACTGCTAAAAACCTTCTGCAACTCCTTGTCAAATTGCCGGAACTACAGAAGACATTGATGCAACTACAGATTTCCAAAGAGGAAATTATTCAGAACTAAGGAGAGGTTAAACACTCAAAGTTTTAGTAAATTAGAGAAAGGAAAGGAGAATCTTCAAAAACGTTTTCTCAAAAACATTTTTCAAATTCCCAAAAAAACTCATTGCTGGATTTTTCATAAAATCTTTCTTTCAAAATATTGTGACTATTGAAAAGAAATTTTTCGATAAAGACCCTTTTTTAGCAATACAAAAATATTTTGGACAAGAATGATTTTACAAATCATTGGATATTTTAATAACCCCATATTTTTATCAGGCTATCCTAGAAATAATAGGATCAGCCACAATAAAAAACAATTTCTATAAAAATAATTAAGATCCTTCATACTCTATTTATAAAATACTTGGAATAATTGCTCCAAGTGATTGGGGAATTGATCTGTATCAACTCCTTAATTTCCTGATACATATAGAAATATCCCATTTTTTGATATTCCATTTAATTACTGGAATTACCAACAAGCTTGATTCAATTCCTTTCTGGTCTATTATCCACTTTAGATCATCGGGCGTAGTTTGATATATATATATATATAATTGTTTGACATTTAAGAAGTAGCATACATAAGTTTGCAAACAAATATAAAATAAAAGATCCTAGAAAATGTGAAGGTCTAGAAACTATCAACAAATACTCCTAAGTAAGGTCTTCACTGCTTTCGTCACCCCTTGTTCAGATCTTCGCCTACAAAAATGTTTAAAAAATTATTAAGCAAAATGTTCACAAAAGATATATATATATATATATATATATATATAGTGAAGTATAATGTACATTTAAGAAAATTCTAGCTTCAAATGATCAAAAGAAATGTGCCTATTGTCCAGTAGAACATCCACAATTACATTTGAACTTTCTCCATATATAGATCAGCTGCCCAATCATTTTACATTTTTCTTTTGTAAAACAACTCAACCAAATATCTTCCAAACAAAATTAGAAGTTAAAATCCACAAACACCATATTCTAGGCTTTTCTATTCAGAAGCTAAATCCAAATAGAAAGACTCTTCACATAACCATAGATGATAAGTTGTTTCAGTATTCCCTGTAAACACAACGAGAAAAATCTCAATCATTCTCCAATAGGATTAGTTGTGAACAGATTGTTCACCCAGACAAAGTTATTGGTCATTCTAGAAACCTTCTCCTTTTTCTTCGTTTCTCTTTATTTTTATAAGCAAATATGTATCAATATTTTAAAAATAAGAGCTACGAATATTCCGAGAAGTATGAACGATGTCAAAATTTATGTCAATTGTTTGATGAAGTAGTAAAAAATGTAGATGCATTTGAATGCGCAAGGACACTTGCAAAATGCAGATAGTCCCTGTGCCAGAATCTCTGACCCATTTCATTCCTGGCAACGTACAATGCTGAATACGCAATAGCACACTAGAGATGCCATTGTCTTAATTGTTAATATCACTCAAAAGGTTCACCAGGAGTCAAAGACCTATACCTTAATACCATATAGTTAGTCAGGAGGTTCCGAATAATAACAATATGTCCGAAGAATATTTCTCATGATTTCCCAGAATCAACATCCTTTTTATTATGTTTCAACGGTTTCTAGGGCCACCAAAGCAACCTACTTCTATTTTACCCAACTTATTTCTGCTAGTTCTTTTTGTCCTTGTATTACATGTTGATACTTATTATCACACATAAGAGAAATCAAAACCAACAATGTATGAGGATCAAGTTATTGTTCTTTGGAAAAGAAGAGAGGTTTCGAGGAAAAAATTGTACTTCAATTAGATAGTCATCTAACAATTTAGAAAAAAACTAATAAAAACAATGAGCATACATCAACTTATATCAAATGCCTCAGTTCTAAGATACTAAAACCAAACCTGCATAAGTCTTCAACTTGAAAAATGAAAGCTAAGAACTAGCAAAGTAAAGTGAGCAAAAACATAGAGTTTCCTTTAATTACCCCGTCGAAAGCAATAGTTACGTAGCCTCTCTTCTATTTCTTCTTATATCCCTGTGGCAGAGTCACAGCTTAATCATTAATCATTGTATCTTAAACCAAATTAAATTTAACAGAGTTCTTACACCTTTTAATTTTCAAATCTCAAATATAATTGCACACTATCTACCCTTCTTAAATGTGTATCCCAAAAAAAACTACCTAACTCCTTGATTGAAAACACTTTCCCATATTTAACAAAAAACAAATGCTCAAGTGACTCCTGATCTTCTTGACGTAGATAGTATCTGTTGCATAGGACAAAATCTTTCTTCTGCAAGTTCATCTGAGTTAAACATGCCCCCCCCCCCCCAAGTAGCTATCCGCCCAAAGCAAGCTACGTAACAGGAGCTTTTGTCTTCCATATCATTTTCCATGGCCAAAGAAGCTTCTCCTGACTGCTATATCAACAGTCTGTAGCAACTCTTAATTGAAAATTTGTTATCTTTGCTTGCTAACAAAATCAGAGAGTCCTTTCTATTATATTCAACAGAAAACTGATTCCAGTTGCTGAAGTAACTGACATAAATGCTCTATTTCCCAATCATTTAATTTTCTCCTGGTCAATTTGCCAACCATTATTTGCATGACAATTAGCAGCAATACCTTTCTGGTTTGTTGAGCAATTGAACAATTTAGGAAATTATCCTTCAAGCACTCATCTCCATTCTGCAAATTGGTCCAGAATCTAACTAAGACGTTCATGTTAGTCCACCCAAGATAGAGACTGCTCGGAGTTGGACCGAGAATACAAGTGTAAGTAAGATAAGGGGCTCCCATTATTCGGCTTTGTTGTATCATTGTTTCATTCAAGGTTGTAGCACCCTTGTTGTGCCCATTATGTACCTTGAGATACCAATTGACATTGACTGTGATATTAGAAGAGTTGGTACCGAATTAATCCAAAAGAAAGAGCCTGTCGCTTTCTCTAGCAAGAAATTGAGTAGTCCTCGGCGTAATCCTCCCATCTATGACTCTTTGATCGAATGGAAAAATTATTTGGAGTGTGGTACTTTCAAGCTATTTGTTAGGTTCCGAGAAGGCACCTACAAGGAGGAACCCCCGATTGATTATGGAGGTTCAAGGTTTCGTGGTAAAAACTTGTCCTCATATTTTGATGACGAGAATTCAAGGACGAATTCTTTTGAAGAAGGGGAGTATGATGTAAAAATCCCCGTGAGCTTAATGTTCTAATTTGATCCTCAAGGTAATAAGCTCGGAGTTCCAAATATGGTTGATCAACCAATGATAATATGCTTGAAAAGGCATGGAATATGGAGCGGGATTGAAGATTGGACTTGAAGATTTCAGAAGAAGTCATTTATTTTTCAGCTTTCTTATTGGTCTTGGCCAAGACCATGTTTTTCCTTTATCCTATATTTAATTCCTAGCTTAGATTTTAGTTATTATTAGGACCTCATTAATAAGACATGTAATAGGAAGGGATGACTAGGCCATGTAATAAGAGGACTAGGCCGAAAATCCTTCCAAGAAAGTGACTAGACCGAGGGTAAGAGGACAAGATCGCAATGACAAGAATCATCTATAAGATGAGGCTTCCAGGAGGAGAATTCATAAACTAACTAGTTCATGTATTTGAGACATCAAGATCGGCCTAGGGGAGATGAAGAGTTGGCCGAAAATAACTCACCAAGGCACACATGCAAGGAATGGAAGGTTCCAAACATATTCCAAGAAGATGAGATTTTTTAGGAGCCAAGTTCATGCATTCTTCTACATGGGAACCACAAAGGGGTGTGAAAGAGATTGAGTTCATCCTTGTCCCCAAGTAAACTCGAAACCTTTCCCATTGATGAAGTTGAAGCCGAGAACTTCCTTGTTCCCCAAGCAAACCAAGACCCTTCCCACTTGTCCATACTTGGCCGAGAAGTTCATGTAGTTTGTGTCCTTTTGTTATCCTTCTAGAATAGTCCATGTACTACTATAAATAGGACCCTTAGGATGTTGTAAAAATCAGAGTTGATGAAAAGAAAAACTTGAGTTTTACTCAAACGCTAAAGTATTCAACTTGTGTGTTGTCTACCTTAGTTGGTCCTTGTGTGGGCCTTCGGTTCTTGTGTGAACCAACCCCTTAGTGTAAGTTGAAGCTAGGACTTGTGTGACCTAGTTAAATCCAAGCTAAGGTCCCTTCGGCATAAGTCTTGGTTAGAACTTGTGTGATCTAATCAAACCCAAGCTTAAGGAACCCCCTTGGTGCGAGTGGATGTTGGAACTTCTGTGATCCAACCAAACCCAAGCCTGGGGTCTATCATAAGGTTACCGACCACCCTCACTTATCTCACTTTTGGAGATTGCTGCAAAAAGAGTTGGGTACTCAAGTGGAGCTTAGCACCGCTTTTCACCTTCAGATAGATGGTCAATTCAAGTGAACTATTCAGAATTTTGAGAATGAGTTGCGAGCCAGTATGATCAACTTTATTGGTCACTGGGACTAGTTCTTGCCCTTAGCGGAGCTTGCATACAATAACAATTATTATTCAAGCAATGAAATGGCTTTTTTTGAAGCTTTATATGGCAGGAGATGTTGTTCTTCGATTGGTTAGTTTGATTCTTTTGAGGTGAGGCCTTAGGGTGCATATTTGTTGAGAGAGTCATTGAATAAGGTCGAATTAATTCAGGATAGACTTCTCACGGCTGAGAGTAGGAAAAAAAGTTATGTGGATCTAAATATTTGGGGTTTGGAGTTCATGATTGGAGAGTAGGTGTTACTGAAAGTTTCGCCCATAAAGGGTATGATGAGGTTTGGGAAGAAGGGAAAATTGAGCTTGAGGTTTATTAGGACTTTTGAGATTATTCAGTGTGTTTGAGAAGTGGCCTATGAGTTGGCTTTGTTTCCTGATTTGTCAGGTATTCATCTTTTATTTCATATCTCAATGTTGAATAAGTACCATATAGATGGTTCTTATATGATTCAGTGGGATTCGATGTTAATTGATCAGAATCTGACTTTTGAGAAAGAGTCAATAGCCATTTTGGATCGATGAATTTGGAAGTTAAGATTAAAAGAGATAGCTTCGGTGAAGGTTCAATAGAGGCATCGTCTGGTCAATAAGGCGACATGAGAGATGAGTCATGCGTAGTAGATATCCTCAGCTTTTTGTTAGTTAAGGTACATTCTTATCTTTATCATTAGAGGATGAAATTTTATTTAAATGGTAGATGGTGTAAAGACCCTCTAGGTTGTTCTGAGCTTTTTGAATTTTTTCCCAGAATACCCTTCCTATGGCTTTCAAATGGTATTCATGACTTATGGGGATGAGTGGCGCAGTTACTAAGGCAATCAGGTGAGTATCAGATCAAATAGAGCAAAATTGGATGCTCTTACCTTAAGAAAATGAGGAAGTTTGACTAATGTCAACATCGGAGGTAAATGGGTCCATGTCAAAGTTTCTTCAAATCCATTAAGTCCTGAACGTGATTTATGTCTTAGTCTAGTAGTTGGTTTGGGTCCCGATAGGCTCGGGTGGATTTTGGACCCTTGGCGGAAAATTAGTTAAGTTTTAAGATTTGGATTGACCACGGTCAATATCATGTCAACATGAATATTTTCAGTGTTTGAGTGTTCGAGTAGGTTCGTAGCTTATTTTATACCTGGAATACATATTTGGTTTGTGTCCGGGAGGTTTGGGATAAGTTTCGGGTGTCAAAACCAAGTTTCGAACTTGGTTGGTTTTGTTCAGCTACTGGTGTGGCCATATTTGCGACCCCTCCCTCGCAATTCCAAAGCCCTGGCAGCGTTTGTGAAGTTAAGAGAGGTCAGAGGGTCTCACTTTTATGAAGGAGGGGTCGCATATGCGACGCTGCATTTGTGAGTGGTGTGTCGCAATGTGATGCTTGCATTTGCAGACTAGGGGTCGTTTTGTGAGTCCACTGGCAGTGTCGAGTATTTCAAAAATGAGAAACCATTTCTTTTCTTCCATATTTCAAGTTCTAGAGCTCGGTTTGAGGTAATTTCAAGGGCTACTTGCATGATTATATTGGGGGTAAGATTCTAAGTCTCATCTCGATGTTTTCTCATGAATTCTTCCTTTAATTTGGTATTTAGTCCATGGTTTGGGTCAGAAAAATTGGAGGGTTTTAGTTCTAAGTTGAAATTGAGTTTTTCTTGAAATTGAAGGTCAATCCATGGTTAGTTTTAGATGATTTTCTATGATTCGAGTAATTAACTCATAGGCAAACTGATTTTTCAATAAGATTTCAATTTTGTCCTTTTTGAGCTCAGATATGACTTTTGAGGTTTGTTTTTTGGTTCCAAATTAAAGTATAGCAACATGAGTGTCTACGAACTAATATACTCATATAGATCACGTATTGGATAGACTGGGTAATTCTAATGCCTTGAGGAAAGGAAATGAGATTTCTTGAAGTTTGTGGAACGTGCTCGGCTTTCAAGTACGAGTATTGGTGCCATGTTTTGGAAATTAGTATTGTAGTTGAGTCATTATACATGTGGTCTTAATGCCAATGCATGTGGGCATTAGTTGTTATGTGTTATGTGTAGACTTGATTGTTATTGTAATTGGCATGTGAAATAACCCTACACATTTATGATAATTATAGATATTCACATGGTGAAGGTTATTGGCTAGAAGGTTTGTTTGTTGATGAATTTACTTGAGCATGACTGCTATTAAGTCCGAGTTATTAAGATGTGCATTCTCTTAATTATTACCTTGTACATTTTAATTGGTTGGCTTACATGATCTACGGATCATGGTTTGAAAAAAGTTGATGGATTTTAGAACTATAAGGCGGGTCATCGACCTCTTAAGGTCGGGAGCGTGATATTGATCCTGGTAGGCCTGGACCGATGAGATCTAGAATATCTGGTATTTCAGGTGGTATATGTACTTAGAGGTTCCCCATGGGTCACATCTTCTGTACAGTCCTGAAAGCTCCGTGTGTTTAATGAGCATACTACATTGCATTACTTTTCATTCTCATTCCTTAATTACTATTGATTGGTTTTTACTTGATTCCCCTTCTAATTAACTAAGTGTTTATCCGGCTATTTGACTTATTGACATTTATTTTATGTACTTGGATAATGGTTTGGTCATGACTTAAGATCAATTAAAAAGGTAAAAGAAGGATAATTATACTTGCTTTTTAACTACGTCTTTCCTTATCGATCTATGAGATTTACTGAGTACACATGCTTCCCATACTCACACTACACTTGCTGCACTTTTTGTGGTTCATATTCGACTCCGAGTACTAGCGGATTCCGTGGACCGGAGTGAGTCTGAGTTGATGCTATTCGAGAGATTGTGGTGAGTTGTCTGGTTATTCCACAACGACCTCTCCCTCTATTCTTTATTTTCTATCTTTTTTATACTCAGACAGTGTATTAGTGGATTAATACTTGTACTATTCACTTATTGGAGGCTCTTATACTTGGATGGATATATGTTGTTTCCCGTACTCTTTATATTATTACTCATTATTATGGATATTTGACTATTATTATTCTACTTATTACTTTTAATCATTTGTATAAGTATTTTGGGGTTGGCTTGCCTATCAGGTCAGAATAGGCCCCTATCACGATCTTATTTTATTTTGGGTAATGACAATTACAACACAAGTCCATATTATTCCTAGTAGATAAACAAGAGTTCTTAGCAAACAAATCAATATTATTGTTACAAACTGATGAAAAAGAACGTGAACTTAAAGTTCCAACGTGAGCCGCGAGGTGATATGCTCGGAGTGCCAAAGATTATCAACCATCCTATGATAATATGCTTGTTGTGGCATGGAGTATGGAGTGGAATTGAAGAAAGGACTTGAAGATTCAAGAATACAACATTTTCGGCCTTTATGTAGGTCTTGTCCAAGACCACTTTCTTTTAGCTTGTTTTAAATTCCTAGCTTAATTTCCTTCTAGCTTAATTACTAGGCCTTGTAATAGAATGAGATGACTAAGCAATCCGTGTAATAGGATAAGGTGACTAGGCCGAAGAACAATCTAGAAAGGGGAAGCTTTCAACGTTCCCCAACGAGGTAATTCATTAATTAGCTAGTTCTACATGGATTACACAAAAGGGTGGCCTAGAGATAATGAAAAGTTGATCTTCTCCCCTCCCCCAAAAGAACCGAACCCCTTCCCCCTTCCCCATTCGGACGAAGTGCTTGTGTGTGTCTATATAGTTGCTCTTCTAGAAAGTTCTAAGCACTAGTATAAATAGTACATGTAGTTGATGTAAATAGACATTGAAGTTATATGAAATATATTTGAGTTTTACATAATTTGCTAAGTTATTCAACTTTTGTGTTGCTTATCTTAGTTGGTCCTTTTGTGGGCCATCGGTCCTTTTGTGGTCCGGACCTCGATACTTTTGTGGGTCACCCCTTGATCCTTTTGTGGTCCAAACCCTCGGTGCAAGTCTAGTTAGAACTTTTGTCATCTGACTATACCCAAGACAAGGTTCTATCCGGTTACTTGTCACAAATACATTGAAGGTCTTCCCGGCTTTCATCACCTTGTTCATACTCGAGTTTGTCTAACAATCTCATGTTCGATCCTTATCCAATTTACCTGATAACTTTCACCCCAATACACCACAACACTTCACCAACCTCCACCGAAAAACACATTAACAGAAACCTCCCAAAACCACAAAAAAACACCTCCACCAACTACTCCACCGTCCTTACTGAGTTCCACCGTCATACCTTACTGTCCCGACCAGATTCCACTACCTTACCACCATCAAACCACCAAGTACTGACCACCAACATATCCCACAATGTGTCTAGAACACCCCCTCCAAATGCCTTAACCCGACGTCACCCTAAACTACCTGCACAACCCCCCCCCCAATCCAACACTGCCTGGTAAACCGTCCGAACCCTCACTTGACTCCCATTTTTGTGTCCATCCGGTTCTAATCCAACTTTGCCCAACTACCCACATATTCCCCTCCTTATATACATCAGATTGGTATCATATCAAGGTTTTCCCATCCGATGCCTTGACGCTATGGCTAACCTAAACGAAGAACTTCGGAGAACCATAAGTGAACTTGTGGCGGAACAAATGCAACTCTTGAGAAAAGAGTTTTCGGAGCGAGTCATAATTAATGATGCCGAGTCTGGAGAAGTGGTTGCACAAAACAACCTAAGGCATGAAAGGGAAGATGTCAAAGATAACCCGAGGTATGAAAGGGAAGATGACCGAAGCTTATGGTTGGAACTTCCAACCTTTGAAGAAAATATGGACCCGGAAGAGTTTCTTGAATGGTTAAGGGCCATTTAGAGGCTTTTCAAATACAAACAATATGATGGCCACAAGTGTTTTAAGGTTGCTACATTGAATTTGAAGGAATTCGCTTTTGTGTTGTATGAAAACCTCAAAACAAGCCGGAGGAAGAATGGAAAAACCAAGATTGAATCTTGGGAAAAATTAAAGAAACATTTGAAGAAGAAGTTCTTCCCAAGGGAATATGTACAAGACCTATACCTCAAGCTCAACAAACTTCTTCAAGGAGTTCTTAAAGTTGAGGAATACGTCCGAGAGTTCGAGAAAGTCACCATGCTTTATGACTTAGAAGAAAAGGAGACTCAAAAGATTGCCCGATTCATTGGGGGCTTGAACATGGTGATTCAAGATAAGGTTGAAGTTGCAACAAACAACACCTTTGAAGACGTATGTCATTTAGCACTCAAGTTTGAAAAACAACAAAAGAAGAGTACCCTAAAATCCTATGTAAAGCACACTAGTGTTAACGAAAAGAGCAGTAACTCTTTTTCTAACCCATTGTATAGCCAAGAAAGTGTAGAATGATAATGGGGAGAAAGTAGAGGTTATAAAGGGGGTAGATAGAAGTAGGAAGAGATGTTTTAAATGTCAAGGATTAGGACACTTTGCAAATGAATATCCTAACCCTCGGGTAATGACTATTGAAGAGTATCAAGAGTGGGGGGATTCATTTGCTATTGAGGAACCCAAAGTCGAGGAGGGCCTAGATGAAGATATTGATCTTACGGAGGTGGGTGAAACTTTAGTGCTCCGATGTGTGTTGAATGTTCAAATTGAAGAACAAGAGGAGACATAAAGAGAGCAACTATTTCACACTCGATGCAGGGTGAATGATAAAGTGTGTAACATGATCATTGATGGAGGAAGTTGTACTAATGCAGATTCCGTGGAGATGACAGACAAATTGAACTTGCCTACTCACAGCCATCCTAAACCATATGCTCTCCAATGGCTAAACAAAGACAAAGGGTTAAAGGTAATGAAACAAACTTTTGTTAGTTTTCGGATTGGAAGGTATGAAGATGAGATATGGTGTGACGTCCTACCTATGGATGCTTTTCATATCTTGTTGAGGCGACCATGGCAATTTGATACGAAAGCACAACATGATGGAGAAAAGAATGTCTATTCTTTTCAAAATGATGATAAGAAAATCCAGTTGATACCATTGTCACCTAGTGAGGTGAAGGAAATGAAGATCCAAAATGACAAGAAACGCAAGGGAAAAGCTGAGGCCCTATTTCTTAATGCACCGAAGATAGAAGAAGAGTCGAATAAGGGGGGAGTTCTATAGATGCATTGGTGTGCAAGGAGAAGGAGAGTCCTATGGGAGATGCGGTCAAAAGTGCCAACTTGAAGGAACTCTTGATAGATGTATTTTTGGATGATCTTACACCCGGATTACCATCAATAAGAGCCCATAGCTACAATCCAGAAGAGGCTAAGGAGTCACAAGAACAAGTGCAAAAATTGCTAGACAAGGGCTTTGTCCAAGAGAGCCTTAGTCCATGTGTGGTACCCACTTTGTTAGTGCCAAAGAAAGATAAAACTTGGCGAATGTGTATGGATAGCCAAGAAACTAATAACATCACCGTGGTGTGCAAGTTTCATATTCCGAGATTGAAAGACCTTTTGGATGAATTAAGTGGGGCCAAGTTGTTCTTCAAGATAGATTTGAGGAGTGGCTACCATCAAATGAGGATCCGAAAGGGAGATGAATGGAAGATGCTTTCAAAACTAAGTATGATTTGTATGAATGACTTGTGATTCCATTTGGATTGTGTAATGCTCTGAGCCCTTTTATAAGGCCTATAAACAAGGCACCACGGCCATACATGGGATACATAGTATCATCTGAGGGCATTCATGTGGATGTGGAAACTATCCAAAGTTGGCCCGAGCCTACAAATGTAAGTGTGGTAAGAAGTTTCCTTGGTTTGGATTCTTTTTCTCATTGTTCCATTCAAGATTGTTGTACCCTTGTTACCCCTATCACTGAACTAATAAGAAATGATGAGTTTAAATAGTCTCAAGGAGCACCAAGAGCTTTGGAATCCTTGAAGGGAAAGATATGTAAAGCACTGCCTCTAGATATTCCAAACCATGAGAAGCTATTGAAAATTGAATGTGATGCTAGTGAAATTAGTATTGGAACCTTCTTAATTCAAATCAAAAGGTCCATTGCATTGTCTAGTGAAACATTGGGTGGCGAACGGCTCAATGACAAAGAATTTTATGTCGTAAGATCATTGGTCCATTGGGGGCAATATTTGAAGTCAAAACCTTTTGTCTTGTCTTCGGATCCTTTCTACAAGGTGGAACCTCCTGACTAATACAGAGGTATTAATTCAACGTTTAATGTTGGAGACTTATCACCATACATAGATGACGAGAATTTGAGGGTAAATTATGTTAAATAAGGGGAGATTGATGAAAAAAGACCGTGAACTTAAAGTTCCAACATGAGTTGCGAGGTGATATGCTCTGAGTTCCAAATATTGTCGACCGTCGTATGATAATATGCTTATTATGGTATGGAGTATGGAGTGGAATTGAAGAAAGGACTTGAAGATCCAAGAAGACAACATTTTCGGCCTTTATGTAGGTCTTGGCTGACACCACTTTCTTTTAGCTTGTTTTAAATTCCTAGCTTAATTTCCTTCTAGGTTAATTACTAGGCCTTGTAATAGAATGAGATGACTAAGCAATTCGTGTAATAGGATAAGGTGACTAGGATGAAGAACAATTAAGAAAGGGGAAGCTTCCAACATGCCCCAAGGAGGTAATTCATGAACTAGCTAGTTCATGAACATATCTACATGGATAACACAAAAGGGTGACCTAGAGAACATGAAGAGTTGGTCTTCTAGAAAGTTCTAAGCACTAGTATAAATTGTACATGTAGTTGATGTAAATAGACATTGAAGTTATATGAAATATATTTGAGTTTTACTTAATTTGCTCAGTTATTCAACTTTTGTGTTTCTTATCTTAGTTGGTCCTTTTGTGGGCCAT
The DNA here is from genome assembly GCA_029783415.1 of Anisodus acutangulus. Classification (NCBI taxonomy): domain Eukaryota; kingdom Viridiplantae; phylum Streptophyta; class Magnoliopsida; order Solanales; family Solanaceae; genus Anisodus; species Anisodus acutangulus. Next base: position 23,111,670 of record CM056508.1, read on the forward strand.
CGGTCCTTTTGTGGTCCGAACCTCGATACTTTTATGGGTCACCCCTTGATCCTTTTGTGGTCCAAACCCTCGGTGCAAGTCTAGTTAGAACTTTTGTCATCTGACTATACCCAAGACAAGGTTCTATCCGGTTACTTGTCACAAATACATTGAAGGTTTTCTCGGCTTTTATCACCTTATTCGTACCCGAGTTTGTCTAGAAATATCTTGTTCGATGCTTATCCAAATTACCCGATTCCTTTCACCCCCAATACACCACAATACTTCACCAACCTCCACCCAAAAATACATTAACAGAAACCTCCCAAAACCACAAAAAAACACCTCCACCAACTACTTCACCGTCCTTACCGAGTTCCACCGTCATACCTTACTGTCCTGACTAGATTCCGCCACCTTGCCACCATCAAACCACCAAGTAATAACCACTAACATATCCCACAACGTGTCTAGAACACCCCATCCAAACGCCTTAATCCAATGTCACCCTAAACTACCCTCCCCCCAATCCAACAATTCCTGGTAAACCGTCTGAACCTGCCAACCCCCACTTGACTCCCATTTTTGTGTATATCTGGTTCCAATCCAACTTTGACAACCTACCCACATATTCCCATCTTTATATACATCACAAATAGAAATAGGTAAAATAGGAAATGAAACGTTATGGGAAGGATAGTTGCCTTTATTACTAAGGGACATGTTACTACATTTTTCTGCAAGACAAGTTTTATTTTTAACAGATAATTAATCACTTGAGGCCTCTCATTGGAGGGACCTATAATAGACACAATGTATTAGTGAAGAAGATCATATATTTCAATAAGAAAAGAATGAACTAAAATGAGATTGTACTTGAAACTAGGCACATATAATACTTTGTGCAATATGATCTTAGGTGTAATTGTTACACCACCAAATCTATCACCTTGTCTCATATCCTTTTGGGAGAGAAACTAATAAGCGATAAGTCAAGGTCTTAATGTTGGTTAAAGAGGTTTTGTTAAAGGTCGTGTGATTGGATGCTCTTGAATTTATAATCAATAAGTTAGCTTTTAATTCAAAATATTTGCATGAATGTTTGTCAAAATCAACAGAAGAATTGTAGTATATAATACTTACAAAATTGGCAGAACCAACATTGACATTAGAGTTGTTTGGATCTTCTCTTGCATTCTCAACCTAGAAATGTTGCAGCATGTTCATAATTTATTCATATTGCTCATTTGTGAGGTTAGCATTCCGATGGATGGAATTCTGAGTGTCATTTGGTGGATGTTATTCTCCACAAGTGGATATCATGTCACTTGGCACACCATGTACATTGACTACATTCCTCTTCCCTTTATTAAACCTAAATTTTTTGTAAACATGTAAATATAGGAAATAATATATTCTCTACCCATAATTAGAATATTTCCATATATTGTGTAAATATAATTATGGTAAGACTAGGATTCCTCTTTTGTATAGGCTTAGGATTCGTATTGTATAAGGGATGAATATTGTACTCTATATATACCTTGATATTAATGAAAGACTCCTCAAGGGAGATTAATATCATCTTACATGGTATCAAGAGCCAAATAAACAAAACCCTAAAAACCTTTCTCTTCCACAGCCGTCGGCTGCCTCTCCTACGTCGCGGCCCTCCCGAATTTTCTTCTTGTTTTTCGTTTCTTCCTTTCTTCTCTTCTCTAAATGGCTATCCCTGATTCTTCCACACTTTCTGACGCCTCTACCTCCACAAATCCCACCACAAAGTCATCACCACCATTTCATCCCGCCCTTACTGTTTTCAACATCAAGAACCATATTCCCATTATTCTTGATCAAGAAAACAACCAGTATTCTCCCTGGGTTGAACTTTTTCGCAATCATGCATGTCTCTATAACGTGCTTGATCATATTGATGACACTATTCTGCGCCCTTTCGGAGGTTGATGATTCTATCTGGCATCGTCTCGACGCCGGCGTCAAACAATGGATATATGGTAGTATCTCTCAGGATTTGCTCCTTACTATCATGAAATCTGACTCCACAGCCCTTGACTTGTGGAATCGTTTGGAGGAAATTTTTCAGGACAACAAGCACACTCATGCCGTGTATTTGGAAGAACAGTTCAACAAAACACGTCTTGAAAACTTCTCTAATGTCTCTGAGTACTGCAAGCAGCTTAAACTTCTAGTGGATTAACTCTCCAACATCGGTACACCTGTCACTGACGATAAAATGGTGCTACAAATGATTTCTGGCCTTACTAAGGGCGAATATAATACTTTGGCCACCATTATTCAACAGGCAGATCCGCTACCGAGTTTTAACAAAGCTCGCTCACAATTGTTGCTCGAAGAAACCCATCGTGCTAAGCAGGATGAGCACGCCCAACAGGTGTTAGCTGTCGACATGCAACCCCAAGATCAGACGCCATCGGACAACTCCCAACAGCGGCAGGGCCATGGCGGTAGAGGAGGCCGTGGTCGTGGCAAGGGTCGCGGTCAACAGAACCAACAGCAGCAATAGCAACAGAGATCGCAAAACAACTGGGCCACGGCTCGCCGGGTTCGTCTCTGGCCAGCGGCGCCCAAGATCTGAGTCGCGGCGCCCGATTGAGTTGCGGCGCCAAGTCCATTCCAGCACAGCAGCCATACAACTGTGATTCTTACCCCGGTTTGTTAGGCCCCGCTCCAGCCCCACAACAGGCCCACTTCATGTAAGGTCAGGTCCCGCAGCCCTCCTCCGGCATGACACCCACTGAGTTGGGTCAGGCGTTCAACACCCTATCTATGCAACAGCCTGACAATACTTGGTACATGGACTCAGGCGCCACATCTCACGTCACCCAGTCTGCAGGTACTATTCCTAAACTGTTTTGTTTAAAGCATCCTCAATATGTTACAGTTGGTAGTGGATAACGCATTCTAGTTAAGGGTTATGGTACCTCATACACACAACATCCTCATCCACCCTTCTCCCTAAAAAATACCCTATATGCCCCACACATGATTAAGAACCTCATATTTGTCCGCCAATTTACTCGTAATAACTCTGTCTCTATGGATTTTGACCCTTTTGGTATTACTGTAAATGATCTTCATACGGGGATACCTCTTACGAGATGCAATAGCACGGGGAATCTTTATCCATTCACTTTCACCTCCGCTGCCAGATCTTGCTCTCCCGTCACTCTAGCGGTTGTTTCTTCTTCAACCTGGCATAATAGGCTTGGTCATCCAGGAGTCCCAATTTTTAATTTTCTTAGAGGCAACAATTTCATTGCCTGTAATGGGAAACTTGCCCAAAATTGTGTTTCTTGCTCTTTAGGCAAACGTATTCGTCTTCCGTTTAAATCATCTACTAGTGTTACATTTGCTCCTTTTGATATCATACATGCCGATTTATGGACATCTCCTATCTCTAGTTCTCTCGGTCATAAATACTATCTTGTGTTGCTTGATGATTTTTCACACTACGTTTGGTTATACCCTAAATTTAAATCGGAAGTGTTTGTCAAATTCCTTGAGTTTCGCAATTTCATTCAAACACAATTTGGAAAAGGCATAAAATCATTTCAGTGCGATAATGGTCGTGAATTCAATAACTCTATGTTTTACCGCTTTTGTACCAATAATGTCATGGTCTTTCGCTTCTCCTGCCCTCACACCTCACCACAAAATGGTAAAGCTGAAAGAATCATCCGCACCATTAACAATATGATTCGCACCCTATTGATTCATGCCTCCCTCCCTCCACCCTTCTGGGTCTATGCTGCTAAAATATCAGAATACACTTTAAATATTCTCCCTACTAGCACTCTTCACAATATGACCCCTACCGAAATCCTCTACCATAGAATCCCCTCTTATGATCATCTACGAATTTTTAGTTGTTTGTGCTATCCCAACCTTAGCTCCACCGCCCCTCACAAGCTCGCTCCTAGGTCCACTCCATGTGTCTTTCTAGGATTCCCGCCGAACCATAGGGGCTATCTATGCTTTGACTTGTCGACTCATCAGATCCACATATCTCATCACGTCACATTCGACGAGACCACATTCCCATTTTCGAATCTTCCAAAATTTCAAAAACAGGACTACTTATTTCTTGACGAGTCTGGAATCTCTCCCCTCATAATCGAACAACTCACATCCTCTGTTCCATCGTCAGAGACGCGGCACCCAAACTTCAGAGAAGCCTGTCAACCTTCTAGCGCCGCGACTCTCGATCTAGGAGCCGCGGCGCCTCCGACGGCTTCGCCCCCACCCTCTCCTTATCCGACTTTACCCCCCGTCTCAGACACCACTCCGCCACCCACTGTCCCTATCCATCCAATGGAAACTCGTTCAAAGCATGGAATCTTCAAACCCAAAGTCCATTTCAACTTGTCTGCCCAAACCATCTCTCCACTTCCAAAGAACCCAAAATTGGCCAAACAAGACCCTAATTGGAATGCGGCTATGTATGAGGAATTCAATGCTTTAACTAAACAGCACACGTGGGATCTAGTACCTAGACCTGAGGGGGTGAATGTCATTCATTGTATGTGGCTATTTCGTCACAAGTTCAGAGACAATGGGGATCTTGAGAGGTATAAGGCCCGTCTTGTGGCTAATGGCACAAATCAGCAGGAGGGCATTGATTGTGGTGAGACCTTCAGCCCGGTTGTCAAACCGGCTACCATCCGCACAGTTTTGAGCATAGCCATGGGCAAACACTGGCCGATCCATCAGCTTGATGTGAAGAATGCATTCTTACATGGGGATCTGAGAGAGACAGTCTACATGCATCAGCCACCAGGGTTCACCCATCCAGCAGTTCCTCACTATGTGTGTCGTCTCCGTAAGTCACTATATGGCCTGAAGCAGGCCCCCCGTGCGTGGTATGATCGCTTTGCCAGGTATATCTTGCAGATTGGGTTTGTATGCAGCAAGAGTGATACATCACTTTTCATTTTTCATCGAGGTAGTAGCACTGCTTACTTATTACTTTACGTGGATGATATTGTTCTTACTGCCTCCTCCGACGGATTGAAGAATGAGATTATTGCCTTGCTCAAGTCTGAATTTGCAATGACTGATTTGGGAAAGTTGAGTTACTTTTTGGGGATATCAGTGACCAGGTCTGCCAATCATATGTTCTTGTGTCAGCGTAAGTATGCAGAAGAGATTGTGTACAGGGCTAAGATGGCGAACTGCAAAGAGGTGCCTACTCCAGTTGATTCCAAATATAAGCTCAGTGCTATGGATGGTGCTCCAGTCTCTGATCCTACTTTGTATAGGAGCCTTGCAGGTGCACTTCAGTATCTCACATTCACCAGGCCAGACATAGCTTATGCTGTTCAGCAGGTGTGCTTATTCATGCATGCCCCCAGAGAGTCTCATTTCACTGCTCTTAAGCGTATCATTCGATACATTAAGGGCACTTTTGATTATGGTTTGCACCTATACCCCTCTGCACCAGACAGGTTGCTTTCATATACGGATGCAGATTGGGCAGGGTGTCCGGACACGCGATGCTCCACCTCCGGCTTTTGTGTTTTCTTAGGGGATAATCTGATTTCTTGGTCTGCCAAGCGACAGGCTACCCTATCTCGCTCCAGTGCCGATGCTGAGTACAGAGGCGTTGCAAATGTTGTAGCTGAGATTTGTTGGCTCAGAAATTTACTGTTAGAACTTCAGTGTCCCGTCAGGCATCTATTGTGTATTGTGATAACATCTCTGCCATCTATCTTTCTCATAATCCGGTTCAACATCAGCGAACCAAGCATATTGAGATAGACCTACACTTCGTTCGTGAGAAAGTTGCGTTAGGCGATGTCAGAGTGTTACATGTTCCATCATCCTATCAGTATGCAGACATATTTACCAAAGGACTTCCCAGACAGTTATTTCTTGACTTCAGAGCCAGTCTCAGCGTCCGGCCTCCTCCCGCTCCGACTGAGGGGGTGTGTAAACATGTAAATATAGGAAACAATATATTCCCTACCCATAATTAGAATATTTCCATATATTGTGTAAATATAATTATGGTAAGACTAGGATTCCTCTTTTGTATAGGCTTAGGATTCCTATTGTATAAGGGATGAATATTGTATATACCTTGATATTAATGAAAGACTCCTCAAGGGAGATTAATATCATCTTACAGTTTTGACCATCGTTGAGTGTAATTCTGATGATTTATTTTAGAGTAATATGATTGTTGTTATGGGGATTGTTGTTATGAGGAATGTTGGGGTACCCATGTAACTTTTGGAACCTATCTCTAGTGTGACCTGGTTTCTTGTAGAAATTACAAAAACATCTATTTATGTTGTTTCCTGAGTAACTATTGTTTCGTGAGTGAGTGTTGTTCCTGAGTAATTGTTAGTTGAGTAGTTTGTTCTAGAGTTCTTTCTAGTTGAATTCATGTAGTTCAAGGTACTTGCATTCAGTGAGGTTGACTCCATTAGTAGTCAATTGTTTGGGCTAAATTCTCTTTGTTTCTCTTCTTAATCAATAAGGAAAAAACTTGTGTCATAATTGGGAGAGGGTTCATCATGAAAATACTTCTCTCGCCACAGTATATACCTCATTTATCCTCATTAGGAATTGGATCAATCGCTTGTTTTCTACCTTGTGAAAGCATTTCTTTGCTCCACGTGTACATTGGCAACTACACTGATTTCTGATGCTCAATGTGTTCATCTCTTCCACAATTTTTTTATTCTCATCTAGTATATAGTGATGTCCATAGCTTCATGTGTAAGGTCATTGATTTCTTTATGAACTTGGTATAACTTTGCCTCATTGGTCTGGTCATACCTATATTCCTAATTAAAACCCCATGGGGATTATTCTTCAAAATAAAAATCAAAGGATCCAACAGTAAATAAAAAAGCTAAAAACGGTAAATAACAAAAAGAAGGAAATATATGTATTGATCTATCCCTAATATCTTGATAGTTCTTGAAAATTTTGGCCTTTTGATCTGGTGGTTCCATCAGTTAAACCACGACATCTAGCTCTGCCACCAGTGAACGGAGCTCTGTAGGTCCATTTTTACTCGTGGCCCATGCCTTCAGCTGCATTAGTGAATTCCCTAACTCCGATTCAAGTTGTTGTCTGTTGGAATACTCAGGTGAAAACTACACATCTTCCCATTTCTTTCTTGTTCATTGTATATCACCTGATGTTTTTTCCTTATCCTTCGTCTTAGCTACATTGAATGCTTCATGTTCATTTTAATTTATCACCAAAGTTGTTGATGAATTATAAGGTATGATCACTTAAAATCCTTTCCCTTAGTTGTCTCTTTAGTACTTTTCCGTTTTGCTTTGATTTTGTTGAGTTTCTTCCTGATTTGTGTGTAAATAGAAGTATTGAATTTGTTTTCTATTGAATCAATGTTATGCATGACCGCAATAATTACGACTGATATGTATCCTCCTTGTTCTAGATCCCCTCTTTGATTTTTTTTTCTACATATGTGATTTTTCTGTCATTTCTTCCATTTTATGTTGTGTATGTGTGGGTATTTTTTTTTATCATTTGCATCTCTCTGCTTTGTCTCAATATGCCTTCATTTTCATTTCAATGTGTTTGTATTTCATAAATTTCCTCATTTCATAGTTCTACTCATATATGGTATTTGCGATTTATCACTGTTGAATATCTTTCTTTATTCACTCTCCAACTCCATAAACCTTTGACATCTAGCAGTCCTTTTATCCAAAGCCGAATTTGCTAATATATTTGCTAGATTATTCCTTTCCCTTAGGATGTGAGTATATCTGAGCTGCATATCTCTGTTGACTTCTAAAATTTTCTCAATCCAAATCCATAAAACAACAATCCAGGGTGGTTTCCATTAATCTGTAAGAATCTATTGTACCAATTTTGGTGTTTTTCTGTATTATGATGCAATTCAGGTATTTGTGTCTACAATACTTGATTGCCTCTAGGATTGCCAATGTCTCTACCTCTGTATTTAATGTGTATTGAATTTCTTCTGCCTGAGCATAAGCCTTTTCTTCTGTATGAATCGATATTATTCCATTTCAAATCCTTCCTGATACCTCCCAAGGAAAATATCGAATTTGGATCCCAAATTGACGGGTTAGTGTGAGTTTATCCATGCGGTTATGCACTCTTTGAATAGAAATCCATTTTCTGAAAGATCCTGCCTTTCGTACTTTGGTGGGTCTCCGAGATCCTTTCAATGACCTATGTTGAAGGGATATCTATCTAATCCGATCGATTGCGTAAAGCCCGCGGTGGCAACGGAACCGGGGAAAGTATACAAAAAAGACAATTCTTTTCTATTATATTAGTATTTTCTATTATATTAGATATATTATTATATTAGATTAGTATTAGTTAGTGATCCCGAGTTAGTGAGTCATTTCTTCCTTGATGAACTGTTGGCACCAGTCCTACATTTTGTCTTTGTGGACCGAGGAGAAAAAGGGCTCGGCGGGAAGAGGAGTGTACCATGAGAGAAGCAAGGAGGAGTCAAATCTCCTTTAGAATTTCTCAAACAAAAAGCATAAGTACTTCTTTATGGATTTCCTCGTGTAGCACCATCAGTGTTGCACAACATCCATCCCTCTGGAGAAAGTTCCATAGTACCTAAGTGACTTTTAATCTAGATGTACCTCCTTCAAGAATCTAATCATATCCTTCTATCTGCGTGGGACTTTTTAAATTAATGGATTTATGACATGTACTAGCCTCTGAATTGATAAGTACGTCTGATATATGAATCTGCCCACAATCGTCTTTTGTTCATAGTTTATTGCATTTCTTCTCTTCGACAGTTCCCATATAACTATAGCAGGTAATGCTTGAAGAAAATGATTTGAGCCTATCTGTTACAGGGGATTGCCACCATTTCAAAATTATCTGTTATAATTATGTTGTAGTCCTTCCAGTTTAAAACATGCAAAAGATCAAAAGTAGGACCAAGTCATGTTAGTTGAAATTGACTTGGCATAGATGTTGGATTGTATGCTCCTGAGGATTTGAACAACATCAACATCTAGAAGTCATGTTATAATGCATCCTCTTTAATACATCATCTAATGGCAACTTGTATTTTCAACACCTCTACAAAAAGAATGAGATTTTAAATGGAAGACCCTTAATCCAGATGTGTTTATAGATCTCATTTTTCTTCCCTCTCAGCCTCAAGTACTCCCAAGCAAATTTCACTGCAAATTCTCCCTTTGTGTCAAGCAGCCACCAAGGTGTCTATCCTTCCCCTTCTCCCAGCATGGTGGGTGAATAGTATCAGTAATGTGTTGAACTATGTCTTAGGGTAATAATTCATTTAGCAATTCAGTATTCCACCTTCCATTCTGATGGAGTTTATTGACAATTTGAATTCTCTCATCATAGTACTCATTAGATGTAGCACATTATAGATCCTCCAAGCATGTCCAATTATCAAATCAAAACTATGTGTTTTCCTTTTTTTTTGCCACCAAATCTGATGCGCTATTAAATCTCTTGCCTATAATATTTTCTTTCAAGTATGATACACATACTTTCATTGAGTCATCACTGAATTCACTTTCTTGCAGTAACTATTACTCATAAAAGCACTCCATAATGATGGTTTAGTCTTGAAATTTCACCATATTTCACTGTATAAAGTCATAGATACATCATGCATAGATCTAAACCCTAAGCCTCCTTGTTTCACTAGTAGACATAGATAAGGAAAATATTACCAGTGTCTAAGCCTCCTAAGCATTTGTTCAATGACACAAACTGGAGGAATAGTAGAGTAATGAGGGTGGCGACTCACAAGGGGAGTGTAGACCATAGCAAGAGGGAGCCAAGCGAGCTACTGTGGTTGCGTCTTGTGCTGCAGGGTGCATCTTCCTCTACATTAGTCGCAGATGAGTAGTTGGGAATGAGGATTGAGAAGTTGGAGCAGTTCCCCTTTATAAAATTTGAGTCCTATCTTCCTTAATCTCTGTAATACATCTTTAATCAGTACAACCCTACCTTCAAAGATAACATCTTTCCTATCCAGGATTGCAATCTGTTCAGAATCTTAACCATAGTAAGATTATAGAAATCCTTCCTTCTTCTACAATAGAAAATTGTACAACCTACGTAGATAACATGGAAATCATTTCTACCTATTTTGATTGCCACTTCAACAGTAATACTTATATCTCATGGAACATTATGATGCATGTACACATAACTCTTCTCTTTTTATCTTTTGTCCTGAAGTTTTCTCATAGTTCCTTAGTAATTTCATGATCAACTATAGAAAAATAGATTAGTTGATGAAAATTTTATTATGTCATCTTCATAGGCTAGGTGAGTAACCTTAGGACTCCATTTAGGCATTCCATATCCTTTGAATTGTTGTATCTGCTGTAAAGCATTTATATTTCTTATTAACACCTCAGCTTCCAAAATAAATAATGTAGGGGATAGTGGATCTTTAACCCCTCTGGATGATTGAAAATACCTTGTTGATGTCCATTATTTAAAATAGAGTACCAATTGTTGCTGATTATTTTGAAACTCATAGCAATTAGTTAACATAAAAACCCATCTTTCTCAATACTTTGGTAAAAAATAATCAAGATACTCTATCATAGACCGTAGACATATCCAATTGGAGTACCACATTAGCTGTCTTGGTTCTTAGTCTAATTTATGATATAATTTCTTGAGTAACTAACACATTCTCCACTATACTTCTCCCTTTCACAAAACCATCTTGATTCAAAGATACAATTTCAGAAAAACCATTGACCAGTCTTTCATGTATCAGTCCTGAAAAAATCGTGTTCACTAAGTTGCTCAAATTTATTAGTCTCATATCAAAAAAGGTAGTTATCACATCCTTTTTTGGTAATAAGACCAAATTAGTGTGAGTTATGAACTTTGCAAGCTCTGGCCCATAGAAAAAGGCTTGAACCATGGTAGTAATATCTTCTCCTATAATTTGCTAACATGCTTGAAAAAAAAGACTAGTAAAACCATTTGACCCTCCTGCACTTTCCCATTAAGGCTGAAAACTATTTTTTTAACCTCTTCATGAGTTGGCATCTCTGTGATGTTTTTACTTTGGCCATCAGAAATTATTTTAGGAACATAATCCAGGATTTCAAACTTCTCGAGATCATTCTCTTTGGTGAATTGTACCCTGAAAAATCTGGTAGTTTCTTCTGTCATATATTCATTAGTCTCTATCAAATTTCCATTTTTATCTTGTATTCTCTTCCACTGTAATCTCTTCCTCCCCCTGCACATAGGCATGAAAAAATTTATGTTTTTATTACAATTCTGAAACCACTGCATTTCTGCCTATTATTTTCAAATTCCTCTTCAAGGTGTAGATACATGTTTAAATCTTCGTGAACCATTATGTGATCTCTCCCTGTTACTTGGAGTGGGCTGCAATTCAAATTGAATCTCATGTACTTTGATTACATCTTCAAGGGTTTCTATTCCCGAAAAATATTTTCAAAAGTAGCTCTACTCCATTGAGTCAAAGTTGCTTTCACTTCTTCAACTTATGATGGAAAATAATAAAGGGGTTTTCCATGAAATCTTTCGTCCAATGAGGCTTGAAAATGTCAATGAAAGTCTCATTCTTAATCCAATAATTTAAGAACTTAAAAGTTTTTTTAATTATTGTAGAGTTACCAGAATAAGATATCAATAGTGGAGCATGATCAGATCCAGCTCTGATCAAATGAATAATTTTAATATGAGGATACTGATTTTGTAACTCTTTATTACTCAAGCATCTATCCGGCCTTTTAAAATGCAATCATTACCACTCTGCTCATTCTACAATGTATACTTGTTGCACATTAAAATTCTATAAAAATGTGTAAAGTCCTGTATTTCATTTATTCCAACAGGTATACCTCATATTTCTCCTCCCCTGTTGTTATAATATTGAAATGGCCTCCTATCATCCATGGCAGTGTCATGTTAGCAGTTACATCCTCCAATGACTCCCAAAGATCCATTCTTTCACTGTGTACATTTAGTATATACCAAAATTATAACTAGTTCTAATTGTGTAGTTTAATAATGATGTGTTGTGCAAGATCCACCATCACCACTATTTCAAACATTTCATCTATAAAAGCCTAGATTTTTCCTGATACATTGACAAGGGCAGTGTGTAACCCTAGTCTCCTTTATAATTCAATCTCGTCAGCATCGTGAAAAGGTATCATCAATCCTATAAATTCAAATTGATATTTCAAATGCACTTTTTGTAATTTTTGAGAAGATTCCTTTGTATTAACATATCCAATATTCCATATGATAGCATTTGTTATGAAATAATAGATTTATTAAGAGTTCTAATTGTTTGTACTCCATCTCCAAGTGGAAACTACTCTCCATTTGATTCTTCTTTTTGCCTTTTTCCATCTCTCTCAAGTTGTTTTGGTGATATATCCCCTTCCCTTGACACAACTTGAACATTCGAATCAATGGAATGCATATCCGAAACCCCTTTTTCTTAAACTCGTGGCATAATTTCTTCTCTGATCTTTTCAGAAGTAACCAATTACCCGGTATCTGTATGTTTGAGAGCCAATTGCATGTTATTTTTTCTTTTGTATTTTGAGTTGTTTATATTCTGCATATCAATATTATCAATCCCTTTCTCTTAATCTGACTTTGTGTTCTCTCCTTTCTACTATTTTTATCATCCTTTGACATTTTGTTGTCATTAATATCAACTTGTTATGCTTGTGGTGCAAGTGTTTCTTTTTTCTTCTTGTTGCATTATTTCATTTATTTTCTCATGTTCTTGTGTATCCATGTCCTCCTCTTTGTTCTCTACTTGTGTTCCACTCTATGTTGTTATTACTACTTCTGGTTGTGAACTTTGTCTTTTTGGTAGGTTATCACTTGATATACACCCCTTCCTGTTGTTGTTGGAATTGTATCCCACCCCTATCGTTGTACTGTTATGAATTGGACTCTTTTCCTTTTGTTTGTCTACTAAACTTCCTCCTTTTATTTGTTTGCCATCAACAACTGAAAAACTTTTTGTATTCCAATCTTTTGTACTGGGTTGTTTCTCTTCTATCGTCTCATCAATTTTTATTTTCTCTTGATTTGCAGGTTTCTGGGATGATCCTGAGTTGTTACTCTCCACCCCATTCTCCTCATTACTATTATTTTTCAAGATTGCAAAGGTATTTTGTGTTACAACTTTATCTCCACTAGTATTGTTTGTATTGTATCCCACTATTATCCTGCCACTTTTATATTGTTGGTGCTCGATCACTTTCATAAAAATCAAATAATTTACTGTGATGTCAAGTGTTCAAATATTTTTCTGACTAAGGAGCACGATATACAACTAGGTGATCCTGGTCTTTCTAAGAAATTATTTTCTGATGAATAATTTTCTTCCTCTATGGTGGGTACTCACACATATATGTGTCCTGAGCTATTTGCTAATATACCATATGATTACAAATCAGATATTTGGTCTCTGGGTTGCTGCATGTATGAAATGACTGCTCACAAACTGGCATTTGACACATCCAGTTTGGAAGATCTAATTAAAAAGATTAAGAAAGCTAATGTCCCCTTCCCATCAAATATTCTACTGCCTTCCGAAGCCTTATTATGAAAATGCTAAAGACTAAACCAGAAACCAAGCCAAGTGCTGAAGAGTTGGTCAAACATCCCCATCTTCAACTTCAACCCTATGTTCAGAAAATAACGGATCAAGTCTCTACAGGAAACATAGACCACTCAGAAGATTTGAATAACTTCTATTTTTTAGCAGCTCAAGTGCTTCTTCAGCTGCTGAGATCCCTATCTGAATGTTGGCCTCATTATTCCAGCTGCCTACAATATGTGGTCAAATTATAAGAAAACAACGCCAATTGACAAAGCTCAAACAACATAAAGATCTCTTAACCTTCAACAGTCATGCCCCAAATAGGAGGGGCACGAGTGCCTACTCAACCGAGCACCAATGTGATGTATGTTAAGCATCATGTAATGACATACATTGAGAGCCATATGGGACATCTATATCAATTTAAGTATACATGGAAGATAATACTATAATAAGTGACTCGAGATGACATAAGTGAGCATATCTATGAGACTACGGGTAGACAAGGCCATCATAACCAACTATACAATCGAACATAGCTCAACACAACCGTACAAACATCTGAACACATGACATTTGTCTACAAACCTCTAAGAGTACATAAACGCCATACAAGTCGGAACAGGATCCCGCCATACCCATCAATATATATACAAAAACATATTAACTTGAAAGGTAACTCCAAAGCAAGTGGAGTGCACCAACACCTTCCGTTGAGCTGATAGCCTACTGGGAGGATTGTAAACCTGTCTATCGGGACCTGCGGGCATGAAACGCAGTGTCTCTAGGCAAAAGGGAGGTCAGTAAGAATAAAGTACCGAGTATGTAAGGCAAATAAACAATATCAATAAAAGCATCAATGTAACAAGGGATAAGAAGATCAACCTTGGCTCAAAATTGCCGTTGAGGGCTATGAGATATATGAATACAATATATATATATGTATATGATGTCAGTAGAGCCACAGACGGACTCGTCTCAATATCATAATCTCTAACTACCCAACTATCAATAGTAACTACCCAACAGGTCGTCGCTCGATGGTAAATGTATAACTGCCTAACCGGGCGTAGCTCAGTGGTAAATATATAATTGCCCAATTGGCTGTAGCTCGATGGTAAATAGGATTATATACGTTTTCTTACTTGTGTACAATGCATGAAGAGCCATAAAAAGATATGAGGAACTTATCGGAGTGATGTAAGGTCGTTTCACCTCCTATTATAGTTATGGAACTTACATCATCAACATACGTTTCAATAAGATCAAGGATCAATATTATGAATCAGAGAGTTCCTTATAAGAGTCAATGAACATGTACTTTCTATCTTCTACTAAGAATAGAGTCATCTTTGATTATCGTTCGTTCGTTTACATTTCGTTTGTTGGAATCATGCCAAAAGAATGAAATAATGTGCCTTGAAATACCTTTAACATTTACTTAACAACTCAACGTATACTGCTAGTAGCCCTTTAATCTACATTAATGACAATGAAACTATGGTCAAGCTACGGAAGAACCAAAATATTACCTATTAAGCTACTACTTTGTCTATAGAAAATTGGGCAGCATCTCCCCTGATTTTGTTACATTCCCCCAGTCCATAATAACACCAACAAAAACAACAAAAACAATGACAACAATGAACAACCACATGTTCAGCCCTTCAATGATACAAGAACAGCCTCAACAGTCCATTAGAACAACATACAACATTAGATTATGACTTCTAGTCGCCATTTTCAAGTTATTAACAAACCAACATACTTAAAACTTCAGCAAGCTCATATACATAAAGTGGAAGGTAAACCTTACCTTGATTAGAAGCCCTCCAATAAATCACAATGACAGCAGCTCCTACAAGCTTACTCTGCACAAAACGATAATCATACTAGTGTCAAACAACATGAAACGTAACGATGAGCTACTAGCCCACTACCCCACCATTATGTGGAATTTTTCCACCTCATTTATTCTTCCAAACTCCATACAAACAGTATCAAAAGAGATAAATCATTCACAATACGAAACAACCCACAAAATAGTTCAAAATAGTTCACTACAAGTTGAACAATTTGAACTCACGGCTTCCAATCGCAATTTCGTGAGTTCTTACTACTATGGAAAGAATTTCTCCATCTTTCCAACAATAAAAGAGGATAAAATAGGGAAGAATACTCACCTTACTTGATGAAGAGCTCAACTCTTGATTTGGGTTCTTCAGCCCTTAGGTTTTCCCCCAACTAGAACTTGAAAAGAAGATAAAATCACTTTATGCTTGAGGGAGCTTGGGGTAGCCAGCCTTGAAGGAGATTCTATGGAAAATTTAGGTGTTATGGTCGTGGATATAAAGTGAAGAAGGATGAGATATATATCTGATTCATAAGGGTCTCGTTTGGGCTGGCCCATCCCTTTAAATTTGAAAACATTTAGGCCTTTCCTTTTAAGAAAGTAGGTGACAAGTAAGGTTTGAAGGTATAGCTTTATTAGTCGTGAATCGATCTTGTCGCTTGTCATGTTATTCTATTGAGTTGTTGGTTGTGTTGTTGGGTTATCTTGCTTGTCATAGGCTTGAGAAAGTGGTAAGAACAGGGGAAATATTGTCCGTTCGTTATAGAGTAAGTTAACTTTTATTTTACGATTAAGAGAATCATTTGTACATTTGACGATTGTGTCATTTTTGTTATTGTATAGAGCAGGAAGCGAATACAAGTTGAAATCTTGAGTTGTCGAGCTGAGACATGTATGTATGTCTATCCTTTTTTCCATCTTGGCATGAGTTCTTATCGAACTAATTTCAAATAGTCGCACAAAGAAGTGCTAGTCATAAATATTGCATTTGGATTCACTATAACCCTTCTGTAGTTGTATCCCTTGTCGGGATTGAGCTTGTAGTTAGTATTATTGCTTGTATAGATAATATGATTGAGTACTTGACTATAGAACATATAGAGTTGCACCTTTGCCTACGGGGATATATAAATATATATATATATTCCTTCGGGGCTATGCACTTGCCTTTGGAGCTATATTGATTGTCTTTGGGCTATACAGCTTGCCTTCGGGGCTATATTGATTGCCTTCGGGGCTATACACTTGCCTTCAGGGCTATATTGATTGCCTTCGGGCTATGTACTTGTCTTTAGGGCTATATTGATTACCTTCGGGGCTATTTTTACACTTATTAGATGCCTTATATGAGACTAGATAGCTTACTAGGGTTTGTATAGATTTGGGAGTCAGAGACCGGTAAGTACGACTCCAAATTAGTATTAGCTCCTCAATTATTTCAGTCGCCTTACATACTCGGTACATTATTTAGTACTGACGTCCCTTTTATCAGGGATGTTGCATTTCATGCCTGCAGGTCCTAATAGATTACTAGATATAACATTATGGAAGATATTACCGAGTATCATATTGAGCGGTGAGCTCCATATCTTCCCAAGTTACCGAGTCTAGAATATAGTATATAGATCGTGGTTAGGATGAATTAATAGTAGATAAATGAAAGTTTCAAAGTATGAAATGAGATTGGAATTTTTCACCTAATATGGATTGTAACGAGGTGACTTGAGAGGATATAGATCATAAGTATGAGTCACAAGGAAAAATGAACTACCTAGGTGTAGTGATACCCTTAAGAGAGAGCCATATAGGCTACATGACATATGTAATAATAGTCGTAATCTCGAAGAGTTTCAAGTGATATGCCTCAGCAAAAGAATAAGGTCTAAAGAGATAGAATAGCTATTTAACTAATGGTTTGACGAGTCATGAGAGTAGTACAATATGCGGGTAAGCCTAGCATTCGAGGATAAATATTTCTAAGGAGGTGCTGATGTTACACCTTACACTTTTGATATCGATCACCTCGCTAGTTAATTAACATAAGCTCGGAGAGGTTAAGATCCCTCTAAAGTGTTAAGAGAGGTTTATTGAAGTGATAATTAAGTTTCATAAGTATTCGGGGTTAATCAGATCAAAAGAAATAAGTTTCGATGAAGTTTGTTGAAATTAAGGTCAAATGTCTCTGAGGTATTCTCTCAATCTACTAATAATTATGGGATGATCCACCTATAAAATTGAAGGTCTACGAGTCTAGTTTTTGGGGCATAAAATGGTTCATCAATACGATGTCGGAGTAGAGAGATATTCACATTTTCATCAGACTCCACAGACAGTCGGGTAGATGGTACGGCTAGCTCGTCGAGCGAGCTCCATAGCGCAACTGTTGCTTACTTTGGGCTTAGCTCAGTGATCCTCCAACTCTCAAGGCTATCTAATGGTTTCTTAACCATCCAAGCCATGTTTGAAAGTAATCAACATCAATCCTTCGCCGGCAAGTTCGTGGTGGTAGTCTACTGCTTATCCACCCTCTTGTGTTGAGTTGGAGGCTTGGTTGCTTGATATTAAGGTGTGAAAAAAGCTGATTTTGAGTTTTTGATGTAAGCTTCATATTCTTCTCCATGTATATAAGTTCCTATGAGTTTTGGAGTGTTGTTTGTTAAGAGCTTGTGAAGTTCTAGTCGGAACTCGTAGAGTTGTGTCATGTTGTTGTTGTATTGCACGTATAAGTCTATGGACATGGTGTTAAGTTGTTGGATATTGTTGTATATGTTGTAAGTAAAGAATATGGATAAGGAAAAAGCTCGTTGGGTTGCTTGAATGTTGATTCATCATAGATGAAGAACATAACCCCTTATGCAATCTAGGTGTTTGATAAAAGGTCTAAATGATATAATTCTAAGTTATTGATGTTTTGGGATTAAGAATGAAGTAAGTAATAAAAGAAAGATGAAGATTTTATTAGAAAGTTGAGCTCATCGCTCGTTATATGTATTATAAGTTTTCCATTAATTTGATGATAATAATATTAGTATTATTGTAGATTGAGGTGCGTTGAGGATTGAATACGGTATGTCGACGAGTAGCTAAACGAAAGGTATGTTAAGGCTAATCCTTCCTTCTTTTGGCATGTTTCAAGTACCATGAAATGTAGACATAATGTATCTCATAGACGGTTCTACTCATAGTAAGTTAAGGATGTCCATGTTATTCATTCCTATGAAATGTATTTCAAAGCATGACTAATGAGGAACATGATAAAGATGTTAATGTTCAAAACGTAATCGGAGAGTGAATGACTATAGGTCACTCCGAAAGATGTTCTAATGATCCTAAGTGGCTCTTCATGCATTGTAGGCATATATGTAAATGTATAATGGCGATCATGTATATATAGAATCTATGAGGTCATGGCTATGATATTCTTACCTTACCACCGAGCTACGATCGGTTGGGTAGACATGGATTTACCATCAAGATACGGCTGGTTGGGTAGACATAGATTTACTATCGAGCTACAACCGGTTAGGCAGTTATGTAGTTACTACCAAGATATGGTCAGTTGGGAAATTACCGCTGATCAATTGGGTAGTTAGAGCTTATGATATTGACGTTCTCCTTTGAATGGCATTATATATATATATATATATGTATATTCATTATGTATGTCATGTCCCTCAATGGAAATTCAGATGTTTCAGGTTGATTCTTATCCCTTTTATTGATAATGCCTTAATGTTATGTTTTAGTTCTGCCTTAGATGTTCAGTACATTCTTCGTACTGACGTCCCTTGTTGGGGCGATGTATTTCATACCCGTAGGTACAGATAGACGTCCAGATGCTCCCCCATAGTAGGTGACCTAATCTAGATGTTGATTGTCACTCCCCCTTCTTCCGGAGTTGTCATAGGGTGTTGTGTCTAGGCTGCTTTGAACCACAAAATAAGATTAAAATATTGGTTAGTTAGATCACATATGAGACTGTTAGGGTGGTTTAAGGTTAAATTATACATGAGTTACTTGAAATAATGTTAGGATGACGATTTGAAGTTCATTTTTAGCTATAAATAGATTGTTGATATGCTCTGATGTGTAGACTAATATGTTTAGCTTGGATATGTTGTTAGTGTCCAGCATGTCACCTTGACTTTGTTTAAATCTAAAATGAGTTAAAAGAAGTAAGATATCATCATGTTCATGTGGGTATGAAGTGTCTTGATTAATATGATAAGTTACAAGATGCCTATTAAGTTAATTTTAAACTTGTTTAGATGTGCATGTGATGTTAACTGTTCCAGATTGGTTTAGGCAAGAATGAGTGCAAATTATCATGTCTAGGAGTTATACATACCTTGCTTAGCCTAAATGTCTTGTTTGTCTAATCAGAACATCATAAACTTAGTTCAAAGAGGTTTGAAGTCAAAATCAGTACAACATGGAATTATCTTTACTTGTGTAGTTTAACTTATGTTTAGCTACATTTTTTGCAATTCTGAGTTTCATTACATCAAGAGATATCTTTTATACCTAGTTTAGAACATGTATGAGCCTAGGGATGACTTAAAATTAGTTGTTGTGTAGTGGTCATTAGGAATGGAAACTTGTTTAAACTCTGATTTACATATACACTTGACCAAGAATGGTATAAGTCCGTGACAAGGTTAAAATGAACCCCAAAATGATCTATTGTTGCTGCTATGCTTGTTTCATAACTATAGCATGACTATCTCTTGCCCAAAATGATTCACCTAGTTCTTGGACTAATATGTGACTTGTTTGACTGTTTGTTTAGCCCATGTTGCAACTTGTTCCACTCATATTGGTTAGCCTATGCGAAGTGAGGATAAGAAGGTTGTTGTTGATTGTTTCCAGTCTTAACATTGGATTATCTAATTTCTACATGAGTGTTTAAGTCAAGTAGGGTCAAGTTATAACGATTGTTTGGGCCTCCTTACCTTCAATATATTATTCTTGGGCCGGCATCTATTTTTATGTGGATTGTTTCATGTATTATTATATGCCTGCATAAATTGATAAGTCTCGGGTGCATTCTAATTAAGTTCTTTCTTTCCCCCTTCCTTTTCCACTACCGACACACACGAGACAAGCCCTTTAGGCCTGTCACTTCTGTCATTTCTTTGATCGACCAGTTAGGCTGAGGCCTAACAAAAGAATAATTTCTTTATCGAATCCGAATAAAAAGGAAAATTAATATATGTATGAAGGCCCAGCTATGGGTGAAAATAGCCAACTAGTGGGCTTCGGTAGGCCTACCAACCTAAATTCCCTCCTTTTCATTTTATATATATATATATATATATATATATATATGTATGTATGTATATATATATATATATATATGTATGTATATATATATATATATATGTATGTATATATACATATATATATGTATGTATATATACATATATGTGTATGTATATATATATATATGTATGTATGTATGTATTTACTTGTAGTAAAACATACTTTCATTATTGGAACCTTTTACTTATGGTTACGAATCTAGGATAGGCAAACGATGTGTAGATCTTTTAGCTCAGATCACCAAAAAGTGAATTTTAAACTTGTTTTAAATCTGAAAATTAGATAAAGGAGATTGTTTTGGTCATCAATTTTAGAGACAAAGGAACTGAATTTCAAAATAAAATCAAAATTGAGATTAATTTGGATTTTAAAACATGTTAAGTCTTATCATAAATTGAATTAGGCTATAAAGAGCTATTTGACATTAAGAATGACCCAAATGGGCCTGAGTGACTAAATATTAATTGGGCTGCTAATTTTCCTTAAGTTAGGCCGAAATTAATGATTTTGAAATTGTGTCACGGGCTAAGACCAAATCGGATAAGTTTTTACTTTAAAAACTATCTTGGACTTAATTTTGGTTTGTGAGTTTTGGACAAGTTAGAATATGGTTTGATTTGGAAGATATAGCATGCAAAATTAAAACAAAAGAAAAACCATTTCATACTGCTTTACAAAATCAAACTTTGTCATTCTAAGGAGTTATATCATTTTCTAAACTTATAAAGGATTTCAAAGATACAAGTGTGAATTAATCAATATTGGTGGACTAAATATAGAGTTCTATCCAAAATTATATTTGGGTGTTCTTAGTCCGAAAGCATATTGACTAAACTACCCCTATGCATACTATTTTGGCGGAAGTCTAGCTCTTTGTTTTAAAATAAAACTCTTGAGTTTGAATGAAATGACAAGTATTTTTTGCGGATTTTTAAACTTTAAGGAATTTGAATCATTTTCAAGCATGATATAGAACATGTAGGTCAACCGTATGCTACGGATCCTTAATATCGGGGTGCTAACACCTTCCCTGAGGGATCACCAGAACCCTTACCTTGACTTTGTTTTAGATAGGATTTTTCAAACTTTTAAATAAATTCTTTCACACTGGTTTTCCTAATTTACCTATAAATTAGGTGGCGACTCTAAAGCTAATTATCCGACTTAGAGCACCATCCAAACTCTTAGTAGCTTTTATGCATTCACCTGCGTAAAAGCGAACCGTAACATTGCTCCTATAAGAGATATATGTTCTTCTGTGCTTGAGATAACTTAATTGTTAAACCATAGATGTTATATTCTAATGTAATTAAGTGTTGAATAATAATTGGGTAGCATCTAGGATACATGTGAGTCTACTTGATTTTTATATATGTTACATGTTATCCATTGTTGTCGGCCTATGATTCCTACGGGGGTATTTTGTGTACTCAAACTACACTTGCTGCATATTTTACATGGAGCAGGTTCAACGATTTGTCCAAGTTACAGTTTTCGTAGTACGCGGAGGCTTACGGAGGGCCACACATCTTATTAGCAGCCCTGATCTTCATCTATGGTTGTACCGACCTTATTAATTCAAGGCAACTGTTAGCATTGTTTCTCTTTTTCATTTGCACTCATAGTAGCTCTTGAACAAGTCAGACAATGTTCTGGAAAAAGTTTTATTGTAAAGGATAATTGATATTTATAAGTTTACTAATGAAACAATTTTTACTTCTTCTACAATTCCTATTATTTCTGCATTATTTGAAGGATTTGTTAAAGACTTTTGTGGATGGTTCGCCTAGCAAGGGGATAGTGTAGATGCCATCATGACCCGTGATTTGGGTTATGACAAGTTGGTAACAGTGCTCTAGGTTCACCGGTCTTACGAGTACAAGAGCAATATCTAGTAGAGTCATGTGGATTGGTATGTAGACATATGTACCCATCCTCGAGAGGATATAGGACATTTAGGAAACTTCTATTCTTTTATTCCTTTTGGGCTATTTCATTCAAATTAGTATTTGGTCAATTCTAGTTGGTATCTGAAACCTCTTTATCCTATTATATCATTGATTATAGGAACACGCTCTTAAATTCGTACGTGAGTGATTTGATATGGCGTCGCGCAGTAGGGTACAAGATGTGTCACTATGATACGGGCGCGCGACCAAGTTCTATTTCTAGCTATGATTTGAAGGTTTAGTTGTGTGGGGTTGTGATTGAGACTCATTAGTTCGGTAATATTCTTTGAAAATGGAAATGATAATACAGAGGAATAAAGGGAATGAAATTGAATGGATTAATCTCCGCTATATGAAGGGAAAAATTGGTATTTGACGTGCTCGTCAGGACAAGGTTGGAAGATGTATGAGAGTAGATGTCATATAAGGTTATGAGAAGTTAGATTGGGCTTCGACTTGGCAGAATTGTAGTGGTGGAGTAAGTACAAGTGGTTGTGAGTTTCTTTAAGAAATGACTATTTGTTCTAGGTCAGGTGGCAAGGTTACTTGTGACGAGTGAAATTTAAGGAAATGGGCAACTGTGATCCTTCAGTAAAAGGTGTGTTTGTAGGGTCGTTGGTATTATGAGGTTAGTGATAAAAGGGATTCGCTTGAAGCCAAGAGCTTATTGATATATGAGTGATATTGTAGTTGTTTAATGTAGAGTGGGTGTAAGAGATCATATATGAGGTGGTACGTTGGACTACGTCATAGTCTAATAGAGAGGTCAGTGGTTGATTGATAGGAATGACTCCATCACTGGGTCAGTGTGAAGTTTATTTCTAAGGAATTATCGGATGTTGCATCTAGTTTTCGAATAAGGCTTGTGGGCCTAGTTTGTAAGGGTTAATATTTAAGAAGTTTCTATAGTTAATGGCGGTGTGACTTTATGGAGTAGACCTATTGAGAGGAATAGTCGCGTGATTTGTTGGAGGTGTTCTGGTTCGGTAAATAAGGCAAAACGTGGTTCTTCATGGGAAAGAATCATTTAAGTACCCTCGAGTAAGGTGATGGTAATTGGGGACATTCTAAAGAATCATTTAAGTACCCTCGAGTAAGGTGTTCGTAATTGGGGACATTCTAAAGAATCATTTAAGTACCCATTTGAGTATTGATGAATGGGTCAGTAAATTCATAAACCAAGATGGAAGAAGGATTATTTCGGTTAAGGATTTCGGGAAGGGTACTTTGGTGAAACCATATGAGAATGTTAGTAGGATTATAAGTTCGGTAATGAAGGATCAACTTACGGATTATGGACTAGCTCAGTGGTAGTTTGGGTTATTTCTTTGGTAATAATTGATTATGTTTAGATAACCAGAGTTGGTTGGTGCCTTTCTAGTCAAGAAACTTTATAAAGGACTATGCATAGGATGTGTCGGATTTAGAGGAGCTTTCAGTTTAAAAGTTCAAGTGAGGCAAGGGAAACTCTCGGTTGGTTGGGCATACAATATTCTACTATCTCCAGGATCAACTCAATTATTTTGCGAGACCTATGACATTACAGTACACTCTTGAGCAGGTTTGAGTAATGATTAGTTGTGAGTGGTGAATGTGATGTGAAATGAAATGTGGAAACTGAACAATTAAGATAAATTCATGGTTGATCTATTTTGGAATGAGTAAGGTACCTCTTCGATAAATGAGAGGATTTCAATATTAAGCAACGGAATTTCTTTGGTCGGGTGTGAATTATGGTGGAGTTGTTTTGCAGCACTCAGATGGGGTTTAATTGTTAAGTACACTTGAGAAGGATGTCTGCGGTAATTGACTAAGAGTAATGACAAAGTTCTATGGGTGTTTCACAGTTGGTGTACGGTGAGAGGAAAATTTCGGGTGATTATCGTGATAGAATTAATGGATAGGCAGCTTGTGTCATATCGAGATGGGTAATCTCACGACATTCTTGAATGAATGATTTGGGGTGGATTAATAAGAGGAAATCTTGAGAACCCCTTCCCCTGGAAAGTTAAGGTTAACGTTTTTGAGGTAGGGTTGTGATCGTAATAGTAAATTGCATTGAAATATTGCCGACTAGATAGCATGAGTGTAAATTTCAATTATTAAAGGCTTGAGAGTTTTGGTGTGTGGTAAGGCATGTGGTTGTAAGATTTGATGTTTCTGGATTGGTAAAGGTGTAGTGAGGTATTTCAATTAGAGATTCAATAGTTGAAAAGAGGTGTACAAGGCTGCAGGCCTAACATCAAGTGTTCAGAGTCATGAGCGAGTTAAGGTAAAGCACAAGGAACACTTGATGGGCTTAGAGTTCATAGAATTCTATCATATTTGCATATTGGATATGAGTTGAGAAACATGAAGATTTCAATCATAAGGTACAATCTTCGGTACTACGTGGACAATTTGTATAGAATTCAGCTTTTGGGGTCGAGATTACGACACATGAATGATTTTTCAAGAGAAAGTAGGTGAAAGAGGTTACATTAGGCTTATGGAAAGCTTACAATTTATTTTTGGAATCAGTTCAGGGATTATAGATGATTTAGGAATTTGAGAAGTTTATTTCGAGTCAGATGGCCTAGGGTTATAATACTAGAAGGACTTATAGGTACCCCAGTAAATCACCGACATGAATTTGATGTATTTCAGTTCAGAATTTAGGTATGAAAGCATTACTGGGTCTCACTGAAGTTTTCAAGTAAGATTGATGATATTTTACGGACGGCAACTATTTTGGAAGTTCTAATAGGTTGAGCTGGTACTTGGCAGGGTATTGAGGAGGTACAATTAATTATGAAAGGTTCTTAGAGTTGTTAGTGGATTTTTCTACGGATTGGGAATGGTAAGGTAATTAGTATCTGTGTATATTGTATGGTGATTTGAAGACTTGAGTAGAACTGGGTGACGGGTTTTGGACTAAGAGGTTTCAACTACGGGTTACAAAACTAACACAATTGAAATTGGCACAATCAGCTTTAGATAAGATCAACTTGATGAAATGGCTTAGGATTGTCTCAAACAAAGCAAGAATTCCTTTCTAGCAAGAGAAAGTCATTATTTGGGCGTGCGGTGTGTTTCTAAGGAATATTGGTATAAGGAAGACCTTGATAGTTTTGGAAGAAGATGAGTAAAATCAGACTATTCTATTGGTACGGGTTGGACTATAGTTTAGGGCTACAGCTAGAGGATTATGGTTATAATAGAAGTATATGCAGAATTAACTGGATGCATTTAGAGGTATGGTTATGATCACATCATTGAATTCAAGCACAATCAGTTATTACATTCGAGAATCAACTATGAAAGGAATTCCAGTTATGAAGAAATACAAATTTGGGTCTTTGAGCCAAGTTAAAGGTAGTTTTGACTGATAAAGTGTACAAGCAATACTATCGGTATATTTATTGCCTGCTGAGACTATAATGGAGACTCATTTGTTACTCGTGGGCTTTGTACTTCCCTTTCTCCGTTCGAGGACGAATGTTTGTCAAATTAGTATTTGATGTAATGATTCATCCGGTCATTTTTGGGTAAAGACACTTAACCAAAAAACCTTTTTTGTAGACTTTTATCGAGGTTTTTGATTCGTAGGGATGTGTAGCACGGTTTCTGAGGTGAATTAGATAGGTTTCAGAAGAAAAACCTATGTTTGAAGTTTTTTAAATAAAAAGAGTGCACCCGAAGTTGACTTTTGAGTATACATGTTCATTTCCAAGTTTCGTCGCTTCCGTTAGGTCCGAAATATCATTTATGATGTAGTCGAGTCTTTGGTTCGCTTCCTGAGGTGTTCAGATATGTTTTGAGTCCTTATTTGCTAATTTGTAGAATTTAGGAAATTTGAAATCGTAGAAAATTGTACCTTAACTTGGTCGAATGAGTATTATGAGTACGCAAGCAAGTTTGCAGCGTCATTTACACTTGGGTAGCATAGTTGGTATGTGTCCGAGAGGTCTCAAATGAGTTTCGGGTGTTGGATGGAAGTTTTATGATTTTGCTATTGCTGCTGGTTCTGGTCCAATTGCAACACCGGATATTGGCTGCACCTACGAGGCTGCTTCTGCGGAAGTTAGTTCGCACATGTGAGCCTTAAAAGACTTTCATCTCTGATTCGATGCATTTTTGGTACTTTAAGTGGGGTCGCTTTTGCGGTCATAATTCCGCAAAAGCGAGGCCACTCCTACGAGAAAAATTTTGAAGGAGCGGGATCGATGTATCAAAAATAATAAAAGACCCTAAGTCCGATTTGACTTCTCATTTCTCACTACTTTCAATTTCTAAGCTCGGTTTGGGGGATAATCAAAGGGGTTTCGACCTTTTCACGTTGGGTTAAGCTTTCAACCTTGATTTAATTATTATACCATGTGTCCTTCCATTATTGTTGAATAGAATCATGTTTTGAGTAGAAAAGTTTATGGTTTAAAACCCAAGTTGCCAAAATGGTTTGTTCATAAAATTTGTGTCAAGATTTAGACTTTTTATGTTGATTCTTCATATTTAGATTATGTAATCCTTGGGAAAACTAATACTGGCTTTAGTTTCTATTTTGAACCCATGTTTTCTATATGAGATTTAGGGTTCTTTGAAATTGAGGATTTTTTATAGAAAGTTAAATTGAAGATCTAATTGTGATTAGTTTTTTATCAAACTTAAGAATATGTCTATTTAGACTATGGGTAACATATTCTTAAACTAAAGTTCTAATTTTTCCCCTGTGAGCCCAGAGTTATTTTTTGAGTTGCGATTGGGTTTAGAAGCTTATCTTTGTGGATGTATTTAGATTGTGTGCTAACATAGAATCAATAATATCTAGACAACGGTCGATCGAAATCGCTCCGAAAAGGAAAGGCCTTGGCGTGATAGTTCGTGGCACCTGTTAGGCCAAGAGGTAGGCTACAATTTTCTCTTTTAGACTCCGATATATGCATGTAATTTATATAAACATTGAGGGTATTGGGCATGTTGGGGGTCCCACCTTAGTGACTATGGTGAGCTTTTGGGTGGGTACCGGTGTTGAACTGTTTGGGAGATAATTCCCTAGGGTTGATCCCGACTGTTGTTATGTGGGCTTATCCTATCATTAATATTATTTGTGTTTGTTGTTGAAATTACTCATCACATAGGCCTCCTGATATGTAAGATTGATTATGTGGAATTATATGTTATTGATAATCCTGAAGCATGTGTATTCATCTCTTGAACTTAACTGCATCTCATACTTCATGATTACTTGCCTTATTTACTATTGCATTCTTACACTCAGTTTTCTGATACTGAAATGAAGTGGTATGGAATGTTGTTGGTATGTTGAGACTTGGAAATGAAGATAATGGTACACTTATGAGATGGGTTGGAATATTGAGAGAATGATGATTGATATCACTCAACAAATAAGTCTGGGGTTCTAGCCAGACCAATGGATCATTTCGACTTATTGTGAGTGATATATAGACTTTGTGGGTCCTCTATGGATCATGAATATATGACAAAGTCCAATAGCATGTGTATACCAGGTTTGAAAGATGTCTAGTGTATTGCATTATATCATATTCATATCATTGCATTTATTTTACTTGCATCATATTCTTAATTGGTTGTTGATGTGTTTGATGTTATGTGCTACTAGATAATATGAATTGGTAATGATTGGTGTTTACATTGTAAATTGATGTGAGGAATAAGTTTTGTATTGGTTCCTAATTTATGAAGTGAAGATTTATCCTAATAAGGATAACAGCTTTAGTCGACAGAAAGTCTAGACCATAAATGAATACCTTTCTAGGTGGCGTAAGTATCATCACATATGTGTTAGCTATGTTAAATTAATCCTAAAATGTGAGGCTCATGACTATATTCACCTATTCAGAATAACAAACTTAAATAAGAGCTTGTATACACCAATATGCATAGTATATAGATAGTAACATGTTGTGGGGAGTAGAGGAAATATAAGACTCGTGCATCTAATACGTGTCGAATATGTGCTTATCTGAAGGGTCTGTGACTGTCCATACTAGGTGACCCAGTAATGTTATGGGATTAGATTAAGTATAATCCAGAGCACTGAATACAGTGTATTGGACTTGCTCCTAAGAGATATATGTTATTCTGTGTTTGAGATGACTTAAGTGTTAAACCATAGCTGTTATATTCTGATGTGATTATGTGTTTAGTAATTACTATGTAGCATCTAAGATACTTGTGTAAAGTCTTGTAAAAAAAACACAACACACACGACACAACACCTCACTCACCTTAACTCCTCCATTTCCCATAACTCCCTCACATCCCATTTATCATGGGCACTTTCTGCACTTGGTTACAAATACAACACATACACATACACACGATACAACACATCAAATATACAATACAACAAAAAGGAAGATTCAAGAAAATCAGAAACAAAACTCAGAAAAGAAAAAAAAAGATTAAAGAGAGCTACTAAGGAGTCCCAAAAAGGTTTGGTTGAAGGATAAGTTGAAGTTAAAGTTCATTCGCAATTACGAAGCAACAAAGGTGAGTTTTCTCACTCAAAGTTCTTAGTAAAATCCTTTATTTTTAAGTTACAATACATGTTAGAATATAATCCGGTTATTGAAAGAATGAGCATGAAATTTATGATTGTTTAATAACTAGTTTGGATTGTGCAATTGTAATATGTTATACTGGGCTATACTTGTTAGAATTGGATGTAATTTTACAGAGTTGTATATATTTCTGTTACGGTCAGTTTGAGACTTTACAGGGATAAATCCAACTTACGGCTTGAGAGTTATCGTTGTTTAAACATTCTGCCTCTGATCAACCGAAGTCTGGAAGGGCAGAATGTATAACGTTAAAAAACTATACAATTAGGTAAAGCATATGAAAGATTGTGCTGAATAAAAGTTATAGATTACTCTGTCCTCGACAGTTTGAGACTTTACGGGAATAAATCTAACTTACGGTTTGAGAGTTAGCACTGTTTAAAGTTTTTGCCTCGGATTAACCGAAATCTGAAATGGCAGAATGTATAATGTAAAAAAAACTGTACAAATCAGTAAGGAATTTGAAAGTGTGTGATGAACAAAAGTTCTAGATTACTATGTCCTCGACAACTTGAGACTTTACGGGCATAAATCCAACTTACGGTTTGAGAGTTGTAACCCTTACAAGTGAAAAGGGCGAAATATTGAAGGAAGAAAATATTATTTGAGCCTTTTGAATATATGACATATTTAAATAAATAAATAAGTGCATTGGATCGGATTGCACGGACCGCAACAAATAAGTGCATTGGATCGGGTTGCACGGACCGCAATAAATACATAAATGCATTGGATCGGGTTGCACGGACCGCAACAAATATATATAAATGCATTGGATCGGGTTGCACGTACCGCAATAAATATATAAATGCACTGGATCGGGTTGCACGTACTGCAACAAATATATAAATGCACTGAACCGGGTTACACGTACCGCAACAAATGTATAATATGTTATATGGGAAAAAGCAGGAGTACTGATTAAACTAAGATGTTTTTTTTTAAGACGAGTGGGGAGAAAAGTCGGGGCGTGACAAGTTGGTATCAGAGCTAAACCAGGTTAAGAGATCTTAGGAACTTTCTTTGAGTTGGGTGTTTGAACGATTACTTATTGCGACGGTGTGCGCTCCACCTTAGTAATAAGTGAACGGAATAACATCCTAAACAGTTTCCCTTCTTTCATACTCTTCTCGTGCTTATCTTGAGTCTTTTTAAAGACTTGGTTCTTGTACTACCTCGTTAAAAGGGTCTTGGGGAAGGAGATTGTACAACGATAAACTAACTGACAAGTGTTTTGTAGATGGTGGTTATAAGACGAGCTCCAACAAAGAAGGAAGTGCGCATGAAATAAGAAAGGGCAATGAGAGCTCAGAAGAAATTCATGCGCCGTAAGATGGACTCGAGAGACGATTTTGACGAGTATATAGACGACACAATCGTACTTTGTACGTATTTGCTTAGGGCTAGACAGAAGAGGCGTTCATACGACCCGACCTTCTTCAACATCTCAATTGGGGTCATATTACAGATAATAGTCAACTCCGTTCCGGAAAATTTCCATTCCTCATTCAGAGGGGCAAGGATGCTAAGAGGAGATATTACAGAAGATTCCTTGTCCAAATTTCTATGCCAGGTAAGAGGAGTAAGGGATAGAATGAGCGATATGGAAAGGGAAGCAAGAAAGAAGGTTCACACGGAGTTGAATGCCAACCTGCAGAATAGGCGAATCATGCTGTTAAGCCCTTTAGAACATGTTGTAGTAGGTGCATGTTTGAGTGAGAGAGCTATAGTGGGTGGCAGCGAATGATCTGATGTGATTTATTGTAATGTCATGGCATATATATATATATATATATATATATATATTGAATATGATGAATGAAGTGTTATGAATGCAAGAAAGAAAAGATATTCAATTTGCATATTGTGGTGTTGCATGCTTATGAAGTATAAGAAGATTTTGAGGAATTAAAAGTAGACATATTGCCTTCTAAAATATGGATGTGTTGTATTTACAGAAAAAAAATGGAAAATGCACAAATACCAGTGGTGCGCAGGTCGACTAGAACTACTCGGGGAAGAGGGAGGAGACAATGGCAACCCCAAAGAGTCCGGGTACAGGAACCAAGGATTGAAGAGGAGATTCACTACGAAGCTCCTATACCTCCAGTTGAGGTAGCAATGTCTGAAGATATCATGGAAAATGTGGAAGAAAATGAGAGCCAAACGTCTCAGGAAACGGTAGGACAAATGTTGGATAGACTTATAATGTTGATGACAGCTGCAGTTCCACAAATGGTTCAACCTACACCTGGTGTCTCAATCCCAACCCAAAACCTGCCGGCCCAGGAAATAGTTGTGACTGCACCACTAGCCGAAAATGTAGAAGCTCAGGTAGTCCCGGATAGGCTATGGGCGAATTTTATGAGAAGAAGGGAACCTATCTACTCAGGGAAGGACTCCAAGTCCGACCCGATAGTGTTCTTCGACGAGGTAGAAGATCTAATGTTTACCCTAGGATGTGTGGAGACGTATGGCGTTAATTTGGTGAGTGCACATTTAGTGGAAGATGCAGGGGTGTGGTGGAGGAATTTTAGAAGAAATCGTCCCCCGATGTCACCACCAGTGACATGGGGGGAGTTCAGGGTTGCATTCATTGAAAAATTCATGCCTAATACGCGCAAATATGCGCTCAGATGGGAATTTGAACAATTAAAGCAAGGGGACCTTAGTGTGCAAGAATATGATACGCAGTTCGTTAGGTTGTCAGCATACAATAGACATGTCATTCCTACAGAAATGGAGAAGGTCAAAAGATTTGTTGAGGGTTTAAACCCAAACTTGGTGGAGAAGGTAGTGGCATAAGCCAATGATCGGACCTATCTTCAGGTCGTCGACATGGCTATGAAGGTAGAAAGTTTTGCTAAAGCAAAAAGAGAGTATTCGTAGAAGAGACTTCGATCGTTAGGATCCTTTAATCAGAATCAGAACCTGAGGCAAGAGGGCAGCAGGGGTTCGTCAAAACCGAACCAGTCAGTAGGCCAGTCTCATTTCAGGCCTCATGGGTATAGATGGGTCAATCATCAAGGTGGTAAGGTCAAGGCCACCGGCCCTAACACAAAAGGTGACAACCAAGTTTGTAAGGTTTGTCAGAAGAAACATATTGGAGAATGTTGGTTCTCACCAAAAGAATGTTACAACTGTGGAGAACCAGGCCACCATGCAAGGGATTGTAAGAAGAGAGTCCAAACTCAATTTTCTCATGGGAGGTCAGAAGCAACCACAGCCGCCTACAAGGGAAATCAGGGAAACCAGTCCCGACAGGGTCAGGGAGGTCAACAGTCCAACAATTCTAATTGGCTCTACGCTTTGCCCCAGAGGAATGAGGCGGAGGCATCTAATGCAGTGGTCACAAGTATTTTCCTGGTCTCGAGTATTCCTGCATTTGTATTATACGATCCCGGCTCTACATTTTCGTATGTGTCAATGGGTTTTGCTAAGAATTTACATGTAGAACCTTCCTGTTTAAGTGAACCTTTTGAGGTTATGACACCCGTAGGGGCCTCAGTTTGGGCCTCTCTAGTAGTTAAAAATTTCTCATTAGAAGTGAATGGCAGAGGAACAATAGTAAATCTAGTACAACTTGATATGGTAGATTTTGACATCATTTTCGGTATAGATTGGTTGTCATCATGTTATGCCATGTTAGATTGCCGACGAAAGATAGTGAAACTATCTTTTCCCGGGGAACTAGAAGTTGTTATAAAGGGTAAGATTGGAATATCCTCACGTCAGCTTATTTCTTATCTTAGGGCTCAAAAGTTATTAAGAAGTTCACAAAGTGGAGTACGCATATCTGGCTAATATAGTAGATACCCAAAAAGAATCCCCAGCGGTGCAAGATGTCCCTATTGTTCAAAATTTTCCGGAGGTTTTTCCTGAAGATCTTCCAGGCCTTCCTCCGGATAGAGAAGTGGAGTTCGCTATAGAGTTAATTTTGGATACAAGACCTATTTCTATTCCTCCATATCGAATGGCCCTAGCTGAATTGAGAGTGTTAAAAGAACAGTTGAAGGATCTTATGGATAAAGGTTTTATAAGGCCTAGTGTTTCCCCCTGGGGTGCACCAGTCCTTTTTGTGAAGAAGAAAGATGAATCGCTCCGAATGTGCATTGATTATCGACAACTCAATAAGGTCACGATTAAGAACCGATACCCATTACCAAGAATCGATGATCTTTTTGACCAACTTCAAGGAGCCGGTTATTTTTCCAAGATTGATCTTCGTTCAGGATATCACCAGCTGAAAATAAATTCGGATGATATAGCCAAAACAGCGCTTAGAACCCGATATGGTCATTATGAGTTCTTGGTCATGTCTTTCGGGTTAACCAATGCTCCAACAGCTTTTATGGATCTCATGAACAGAATCTTCAAACCATTCGTAGATTTGTTCGTGATTGTATTCATAGATGATATCCTAATTTACAGCAAGAGTGTTGAAGAACATGAAGAATATCTGAGGGTAGTGCTTCAAACCTTGAAACAAGAGAGACTGTACGCTAAATTTTCAAAGTATGAATTTTGGTTGGAAAAAGTAGCCTTCTTGGGCCATGTTGTATCAAGGGATGGAATTATGGTAGACCCCCAAAAGATAGAGGCAGTGAAGAACTGGCCAAAACCTACCACTACGACAGAAGTTAGGAGTTTCTTGGGTTTGGCTGGGTATTATAGAAGATTTGTAGAAGGCTTTTCTAGTCTTGCTGCTCCCTTGACCCGATTGACTCAAAAAGCGATTAAGTACCAGTGGTTAGATGCATGTGAAACAAGTTTTCAGACTGAAGGAGTTGTTGACTACTGCACCAGTCCTAACCTTACCATCGGGACAAGAAGGGTTCACAGTCTATTGTGATGCCTCTAGGGTTGGGTTAAGATGTGTCTTGATGCAATTTGGAAAAGTTATTGCGTATGCATCTCGACAATTGAAGATACATGAGAAGAATTATCCAACTCATGACTTGGAATTGGCCGCGGTAGTGTTTGCCTTACGAATATGGAGACACTATTTGTATGGGGTGCATGTAGATATATTTACAGATCATAAGAGTTTGCAGTACATAACCACGCAAAAGGATTTGAATCTCCCACAAAGAAGATAGTTAGAGTTACTTAAGGATTATGACCTTAGCATTCTTTACCATCCTGGAAAAGCTAACATGGTGGCTGATGCACTCAGTAGGAGATCAATGGGCAGTTTGGCCCACTTGGCAGTACAAAAGAGAGGTATTGTTCGTGCAGTACAAAAATTGGGGAACCTCGGGATTAGTTTAACTGAGGTCGGTGAAGGTAGGGTGGTGGTACGTGATACCTCATGATGCCTTAACCCGAGAAATAAAAGAGAGTCAGTTTGAGGATATGGAATTTGTTAGGTTTCGGGAGAGGATTCAACAAGGAAAACCTTCACAATTTACATTAGGAGGAAATGATAGTACCCTTCGGTATAAGGGTAGGTTATGTGTTCCTAAGGTAAGGGATCTAAGAAGAAGGATCTTAGACGAAGGTCACAATACTAGGTATTCCATTCATCCAGGATCAATGAAAATGAATCATGATCTCAAGGCAAATTACTGGTGGAAAGGAATGAAGAGAGATGTTGCAGAGTTTGTCAGAAGATGTCTTACGTGTCAACAGGTGAAAGTCGAACATCAAACACCCGGCGGCCTACTTCAGGACATTGGCGTCCCCATGTGTAAATGGGAGGCGATTCATATGGATTTTGTGACCGGTCTACCAAAAACACAAGAAGGTTATGATTCTATATGGGTGATTGTAGATCGACTTACAAAGTCAGCCCATTTCCTACCAGTCAAGACTACATATCGGGCACTGCAGTATGCACAAATTTATTTGAAAGAAATAGTAAGGTTACACAGGATTCCATTGCAAATTATTTCAGATAGGGGTTCTCAGTTCACCTCACACTTTGGCAAAGTTTCCAGCAGGGCCTCGGGACAAAGGTCAAGTTGAGTACGGCTTTCCATCCACAAACCGACGGACAAACTGAACGAACAATTCAAACATTGGAGGACATCTTGCGGTCTTGTGTGTTGGACTTCTAGGGCAACTGGTTGGACCATATATGTCTAATTGAGTTCGCCTACAACAACAGTTTTCATGCTAGTATACATATGGCTCCGTTCGAAGCATTGTATGGGCGAAAATGTAGGTCTCCACTTGAGTGGTTCGAGGTGGGCGAAACACTACTGTTCGGACCCGAAGTCATTCAAGAAACAAATGATAAAGTTCAGATAATTCGGGAGCGGATCAAGATAGCTCATAGCCTCCATAAGTCTTATGCGGATCATCGCAAAAGAGATCTCGAATTTCAAGAAGGGGAGAAAGTGTTTTTAAAAGTCTCTCCAATGAAGGGAGTGATGTGATTTGGTAAGAAAGGAAAATTGAGCCCAAGGTTTATTAGACCATATGAGATCTTACGAAGAGTGGGAAATGTGGCTTACGAACTAGGCCTTCCACAAGAATTAGAAGTGGTGCATCCGGTGTTTCATGTGTCAATGTTACGAAAATACTTGCATGATCCAAGTCACGTCATCCAACCCCAAGAAATAGTCCTGAATGAAGAGCTTCAATATGAAGAAATGCCGGTAGAAATACTGGATAGACAGATTAAACGTCTTAGGAATAAAGATATTGTATCCGTGAAGGTCCTATGGGGAAATCACTCCACAAAAGAAACAACCTGGGAAGCTGAAGACGCGATGAAAATCAAATATCCTTTCCTGTTTGAGTAAGGTAATAAAATGTGTTTAGTTATGTTAAATGTGTGTGCAGTTTGTGTGTTTATGTGCATGTGTTACGACCTTATTCACATTCGAGGCCGAATGTTGTTTAAGGAGGGGAGAATGTAAAGTCTTGGAAGTTGTGGTTCATGTGTGTGCAGTTTGCATGTCTATGTGCATAGGTTACGACCTTACTCACACTCGAGGACGAATGTTGTTTAAGGAGGTGAAAATGTAAAGTCCTGTAAAAAAAACACAACACACACGACACAACACCTCACTCACCTTAACTCCTCCATTTCCCATAACTCCCTCACATCCCATTTATCATGGGCACTTTCTGCACTTGGTTACAAATACAACATATACACACACACACGATACAACACATCAAATATACAATACAACAAAAAGGGAGATTCAAGAAAATCAGAAACAAAACTCAGAAAAGAAAAAAAAGAGATTAAAGAGAGCTACTAAGGAGTCCCAAAAAGGTTTGGTTGAAGGATAAGTTGAAGTTAAAGTTCATTCGCAATTACGATGCAACAAAGGTGAGTTTTCTCACTCAAAGTTCTTAGTAAAATCCTTTATTTTTAAGTTACAATACATGTTAGAATATAATCCGGTTATTGAAAGAATGAGCATGAAATTTATGATTGTTTAATAACTAGTTTGGATTGTGCAATTGTAATCTGTTATACTGGGCTATACTTGTTAGATTGGATAAAATTTTACAGAGTTGTACATATTTCTGTTACGGTCAGTTTGAGACTTTACGGGGATAAATCCAACTTACGGCTTGAGAGTTATCGCTATTTAAACATTCTGCCTCGGATCAACCGAAGTCTGGAAGGGCAGAATGTATAACGTAAAAAACCCGTACAATTAGGTAAAGCATATGAAATATTGTGCTGAATAAAAGTTATAGATTACTCTGTCCTCGACAGTTTGAGACTTTACGGGGATAAATCCGACTTACGGTTTGAGAGTTAGTATTGTTTAAAGTTTTTGCCTCGGATTAACCGAAATCTGAAAGGGCAGAATGTATAATGTAAAAAAACTGTACAAATCAGTAAGGAATTTGAAAGTGTGTGATGAACAAAAGTTCTAGATTACTATGTCCTCGACAACTTGAGACTTTACGGACATAAATCCAACTTACGGTTTGAGAGTTGTAACCCTTACAAGTGAAAAGGGCAAAATATTGAAGGAAGGAAATATTATTTGAGCCTTTTTAATATATGACATATTTAAATAAATAAATAAGTGCATTGGATCGGATTGCACGGACCGCAACAAATAAGTGCATTGGATCGGGGTGCACGGACAGCAACAAATACATAAATGCATTGGATCGGGTTGCACGGACCGCAGCAAATATATATAAATGCATTGGATCGGGTTGCACGTACCGCAACAAATATATAAATGCACTGAATCAGGTTGCACGTACCGCAACAAATATATAAATACATTGGACCGGGTTGCACGTACCACAACAAATGTATAATATGTTATATGGGAAAAAATAGGAGTACTGATTAAACTAAGTTGTTTTTTTTAAGACGAATGGGGAGAAAATTTTGCTCGTGAATATTTATTGATTTATTTAATAAAAGGGTTGTAATTTGTTTATTTCAACATGCTTATGATTTTCTTATAATGTGATTGTAATTAAAAATATTGTGAGGTTACTTTGGACTGTAAGGTGAGATTCCCACTCAGCCCCGGATGGTAGGGCTGACTCTTTTATTTAACATATTTCAAGAAGGCGCGATAGAAGAAAAGCTCCGCAAGAGGGCTAGCGATCGTCCCGCAGCCTCATCGTACCACCAATCCATTATTTCGAATTTGGTGAAAGTTACTCTAGACTAAGTTTGTTTAAAGAATTAAGTTTTATTATCTCGGGGAATGCCCCACATGAGATTGTTCTTCGTAAACTTCAAATTGATTAATATGTATATTATTTCCACAAATACCTGTCTAATTTAGAAAGAAAATGAAGTAAATGGTTCGCCTGGAAAGAGATAGTTGTCCAGGTGCCATCACGTCCTAAAGAAAGAGTTGAGAAAAGTCGGGGCATGACAACTTGTGAGTCTACTTGATATTTATGTATGTTATATAATATCCGTCGTTGTCAGTGTATGATGCCTACGGGGGTACGTTGTGTACTCACACTACACTTGTTGCATCTTTTATGTGGATGCAGGTTCAACTATTAGTCTAGGTTATAGTTTTTGGAGTACGAAGAGGCTTAGTGCGGATCACACATCCTATCAGCAGCCCTGGTCTTCATCTATGGTTGTACTGAACTTATTACTTCAAGGCAATTGTAGGCATTATTTCTCCTTTTCATTTGTACTCATAGTAGCTCTTGTACAAGTCAGACCAGGTTCTAGGAAAAGTTGTAATATAAAGGATAATTGATATTTATAAGTTTTCTAATGAAATAATTTTACTTCTTCTACAATTCCTATTATTTCCGCATTTTTTGAAGATTTGTTAAATGATTTTGGGGATGGTTCACCTACCGGGGATAGTGCAAGTGTCATCATAACCCATGATTTTGGTCAAGATAAGTATTGTGTTTGAATTAAAATAATAAATTCATATATAAACTCTAAAAAGATCTATATGTGGAGCTCTAGTGGCATCTTGCCTCAAGTCAGGTATTTGCCCCTATAAAGATCTCTTAAGGCGTGAGAAATGGCCATTGTAGCCTCATGCTGATTGAAATTGCAAAACAACAATTAAAATATTACAAGTTAAATTAAAAAGGAGATAAACATAAACAAAATATGTTTCTAAAAGGATAAATCATACTTGAATCCCTCAGGCTCGATGATGAGTCTATTGTACATGTCCCTCAGGCCAGGTTGTGGAGCATTCTGACCACGTGTAACTAAGTAATTCATGGTAAGAGTGTCGGGCTCAAAGCTACTTTCTCGGAGGTGAAGACCCGATAGCCAGTGGTAGAGCCAGGAATTTGATGAAGGATATGCAAATTGTATTCTCACTTATGTTAAGGGTATTCAAAATTAAATATATACTCATAATAGCTAACATTTAACCTATATACACCGTGTAAGTTTTTGGCGAAGGGTGTGCATTAGACTACCCATCCCCAAAGATGGCTCCGCCCATGCCAATAGCCCAAACTATGGAGTAGTTGATAAAGAAGGATGTGATCCAATAGGGATAGGAGTAGCTGTCGGAGTACCAATAGACGTTGTCTTTGAGATTCGGGAGGCAACTGAGTGAAGCCTTGTGGAGTAGCATCAGTCGGTGTGGGCATCATCACAGGAATCAAGGAAGGCGACTAACTATATATCCCTAGGTGGACTTGTATAGTACGACGGAGGAGAGTCCTGTGTAGATAGTTGACTATATCCCTGGGTCAGCCCAGTATGGTGAGGCATCGGCGGCTGACTCCCATCATATAAAGGTCGAATAGTAGTATGTAAATGTTCAAAAAAAATGTCTAGCTTCTTTATTGGGATCTTCTTCAACATGGTCACCAGATTCAAAACTGAAATGCATCCCCTAAGCATCCTGAACCATGTCATGTGTTCTAAAATTTTGGATATTAGGTTCCGCCACCCACTACTTTCACCAACAATAAAGTTTTGACATCTATCAAAACTACTATCCATTTCTCTATGACTAGTCCACATTGTATAATTTTTTTAAACTACTTTTGATAGAGATAAAGCTTAATAATCTCAGGTGATATAGGAATTAGACATAAAGCTTAATAATCACAGGTGTTAAGTTATTCCTACATTAATATATCTCACAAGGACACTTAATCTCGTCATCAAGTAGAAAGGTTTAAGTGTTATTGCGTAGTTAACAAACCAATTAGCACCTACTAGAAATTCATACCTCATCCCGTAGACCAATATAATTCCTATTATACAGCCAACTAGAATATTCCATCTACATAAAAAATATAAAATTTGCAATTGGTAAACACTATATTAGATAATAATTCAACACTTACTAATATTGTTGAGATTCAAAATTAAAAAAGAGGAAAAAACCGACCTCAGGTCGCTTTGCGTGGTGCTCGGTAGGTAAGGCCCGGGTGCCCGTCATAGCCCTCCGGTTTGGGTCGTGACAAACTTAGTTTGTCAAAAGAGAAGAGAGTAATAAGAGGCGGCAGAGACGTGAGATATAGAAACAAGGTTACATGTATATCTTTCCCACTCTTGCATAGTTTACGTAAGCTGTTGTACATAAATTCCTAAGAAGCAGCAATATTTAAGAACGATTATTATGTGAGCAACAACAGCAACCCACTTGACTCGAATAATTAAGTGGAATCGAGGTATGTTAAGACAAATCATTTATTCTTTTAGGATGTTCCATGTAACGAAACGTAACCGTAATGTTGTTCCATAAATTATTCTACTGTTAGTAGTTAAGAATGTTCATGATATTGATTCCTGTGTTGAAAACATGTCTAAATATGTTCCTAAATCCTTATTGAGGTATATGGAGAAGATGTTTATATTCACAATGTTAACCGAAGGTACATGTTAATATTTCCAATGTTAGCCAAAGGTACAAGGATATTATGTCATCCGATAAGTTCAGAATGTTTGATTGTCATTTATGCATTTTCATTTGCATTATGTTCATGTATTACCTTGGACCCATATGTATTATATACACTACTATATGGTATCAATATATATATGTAGGGGATGGAGAAAAGGGAAAGGCGTTATATACGTGTCACCACCTGCAGGTGGTACAGTTATCACGAAAAGGAAGACGCCCATGTGAGGCCAATATTGATGCCCTTGTATGACCAATATGATAATGAAATGATTCCCACAAAGGATGTTATGGAAATGAAGATGCCCTTGTGTGACCAATATATATATATATGTATACTGTATTTGCATTGTGCATAACATTTAGGCATATTGTGACCCTCAGAGATGTTTACTACTGATCGACTGCTTCTGTTGGCTATTTCTGTCAGTTGTTTCTATTTCAGTTTATTGTTATTTTCCTGTTATACTATTGATCATGCCTTGCATACTCGGTACATCAGTCGTACTGGCGTCCCTTTTGTTGGGGACACTACGTTTCATGCCCGCAGATTCACGTAGGCAAGAAGACGATCCACATTAGTAGGTTACTGACCCAGTGTTTTTGGGAGTACTCCCCTTTATTCGGAGTATCCATCTATATTGGTACAGTAATTTTTGCTTGTATATATGGGTATGGCGGGGCCCTGTTCCGACCCTTATGATGTCATGTATTCTTTTAGAGGCTTGTAGATGGTGTCCTGTGTATAGTAGTAATGTATGGTCTGGTCGGCTTGGTATGTATATATATAAGTTGGGCTTTCTGGTTAAGATTCTATATAATTCTTTTTTGGCTTAGTCCGTGTTTAATTACGATTAGATGTTGAGTATATGACTAGTGGTACCCGATACGTAAGGTCCGGGTGCCCGTCGCGGCCCTCCAGTTTGGGTCGTGACAAACTTGGTATCATAACATGTTTGTCCTAGAGAGTCTACTAGCCGTGTCTAGTAGAGTCTTTTTTATGGGTATGTTATGCACCATACTTATAAGCAGGAGGCTACCTGACATTTAGGGATGGTTTCCATTCTTTCATCTCATAAATCGTGCAGTAAAGATGAGTTATAAGCATTTCATTCATAATCTGTCTCGTGTTTATGATTCCAACAGTGCCTACAGCAATGAAGAAGTTCAAAAGTATGAGGGCGTTTGATATGGCTGTAGGCGAAGGTACCAGCCGATTGCCACCGGCTAGCGAGGGCCAGAGTGAGACCCACGATGTGACTTCTTCGTTTGATTCTCTGACTTCACCACCTCCAGAGGAGATTAATGGGGCTGCAGTACCAGCAGTTCATTCACCTGATACTCCAGATGTGTATCTTGTTATTCGAAGTGTTGTACAGTTATTGACACGATTGGTGGCTGCTCAGGCTCAACATCAGGTTCCCAGTTCTTCTAATAGAGTTGCTAGTGTTCGAGATTTTATTAACCTAGACCCTCCGGTGTTCACGGGATCAGACTTGAACACGGACTTGCAGAATTTTCTGGATCAGATACAGCGTACCCTGTGGGTGATGGATGCTACCGATACTGAGTCAGTAATGTTTGCTTCTTATTGACTGCGGGATGTCTCAATGATCTGGTATGAAACATGAGAGCATTTTAGGGGACCTCGTGCTCCACCAGCTGGATGGAGAGAGTTTTCTGAGGCCTTCTTACAACATTTTCTGCCAGTCGAGCTCCGACGGGCGAGGCAAGATAGATTTTTACGTCTTAAGCAGCGCAACATGAGCGTTCGAGAATATATCTTGCAATTTAATTCATTGGCCAGATATGCTCCTATGATTATAGCTGAGATGAGTGACTGGTACATAGGTTTGTTACCGGCTTAGGGACGTACTTGGTCAATGAGTGTACTACGGCGTCTCTGAATCCAAATATGGATATTGCTTGTATTCAGGCTTATGCACAGAATCTGAAGGATCGTAAGAGGCAACGAGTAGATCGAGAGCGTGATAAGGGCCACTATAAATGGACTTGATCCATAGGTGACGTAAGAAAATTTAGAGGTGGGCCCATGCCATAACTTTATAGACTCCCATCCTATCCGGCAGCTAGCGCATCATTACATTTTTCAAGGTCGAGGGTTGATCGGTATGTTCAATTAGGACCAGGTCAGAGTTCCCAAGCGTCAGGGTCTTATTATAGAGGGGATTCTATTCAGATGAGGCCGTTGTTGGCTCGATGAGATCAGTATGGTAAGACCCATACAAGGTCGTGTCGACAAAGATCAAATGTGTGTTATTCTTGTGGTGAACCTGGTCATATTATGTGAGAGTGCCTGACAGGAGGCGAAGGTGTTATATCCCAGCCGGTTGGATCTGCAGCAGCTTCATCACAGTTAGTACGCCCGTCAGGGCAAAATCATCAGACAAGATCCGGTCGAGGCAGAGCTAGGGGCTAGAACTACATCTATGTATTGATGGGATGATAGGATCAGGATTCCTCACCTGATGTTATTACAGGTATATTATCGGTCTTTTCACATAATGTGTATGCATTGTTAGATCCAGGCTCCAATCTATCATATATTACCCATTTCATTGCCTGTAAAATTGGTATGAAACTTAAGTTGATAAGAGATCCATTTGTGGTATCTACGCCAGTTAATGAGTCGGTAGTTGCTAGACGAATCTATCAAGATTGTGCAGTGTTAATAGGGCAGGGAAGACAAGCAAGAGACTGATATAGACAACACCGGCAAGCGAAAAGCAAGGAAAGGGCAGATCCCTCGCCAAAGGAGTTTAAATTAGCCATCTCAGTGAGTATATTTTTCTTTCTTTCTGTGTGACTTTGCCTCACTTTCGTAGTCTCTCATTCAATTCATCCCTACCCTATTCATAGGAAATTGCGTAGGTAGCCGTCAGACCTTAGCCGACTTGGTAGAATTAGAAATGATTGATTTGATGTTATCATGGGCATGGATTGGCTAGCATCATGCTACGCTAATTTTGATTGCCGAGAAAATATTGTTAAATTTCAGTTCCCAGGCGAGCCAGTCCTTGAATGGAAGGGTAATACGGCATCACCAAAAGGTAGGTTTATTTCATACCTTAAGGCAAGGAAGATGATCTCCAAATGTTGTATATACCATCTTGTTTGGGTTAGAGAAGTCGATGCCAAACCACCTACTTCTCAATCA
Source organism: Anisodus acutangulus (assembly GCA_029783415.1). Lineage (NCBI taxonomy): Eukaryota > Viridiplantae > Streptophyta > Magnoliopsida > Solanales > Solanaceae > Anisodus > Anisodus acutangulus. The sequence continues at coordinate 23,155,470 of CM056508.1, forward strand.
ATTCCGTTGGTTAATGAGTTTCCTGATATATTTCCAGACGAACTTCCAGGCCTTCCTCCCTAAAGGTAAATTGAGTTCGGTATAGACGTGTTGCCAGACACTCAGCCGATATCTATTCCTCCTTATAGAATGGCTCCAGCCGAATTGAAATATTAAAAGAGCAATTAAAGGATCTTCTTGAGAAAGGCTTTATTAGGCCCAGCATATCTCCTTGGGGTGTGCCAGTATTATTTGTACGAAAGAAAGATGGCATGTTACGGATATGTATCGACAATCGGCAACTGAACAAATTCACTATAAAAACAAGTATCGTCTTCCCCGAATTGACGACTTATTTGACCAGTTATAAGGTGCAAGATGTTTCTCAAAGATCGACCTAAGGTCAGGGTACCATCAGCTAAGGGTTAAGGAGAAGGACATTCCAAAAATGGCTTTCAGAATAAGGTATGGGCACTTCGAGTTCTTTGTAATGTCTTTTGGACTCACAAACGCACCGGCAACATTTATGGATCTAATGAACAGCTTGTTTTTCCAATTTTTGGATATATTAATGATAGTATTTATAGATGATATTCTGGTTTACTGTCACTCGAAAGTAGAGCATGTGGATCATTTGCAGATAGTACTACAGATGCTCCAGGATCATAAGTTGTATGCAAAGCTCTCCAAGTGTGACTTTGGTTAAATTCAGTGGCTTTCCTTGGTCATATAGTGTCAGACGAGGGTATAAGAATTGACACTCAGAAGATTGAAATGGTGAAGAACTGGCCGAGGCCCATGACTCCATCAGAGGTTCGCAGCTTTCTGGGCTTAGCCGGCTATTAGAGGAGGTTTGTAGAAGGGTTTTCTACCATATCAGCACCAATAACAAAGTTGACACAAAAGGTTATAAAATTCTAGTGGTCCGATGCTTGTGAGCAGAGTTTCCAAGAGTTAAAGGATAGACTAACATCGGCACCAGTCCTTACTCTCCCAAAGGGTCCAAAAGTCTACGTTATGTATTGTGATGCCTCGGGAGCAGGTTTAGGATGTGTGCTAATGCAGCATGGTAAAGTGATTTCCTATTCTTCCAGGCAATTGAGGAAACATGAGTAAAACTATCTGACACATGATTTGGAGTTGGCAGCAGTGGTCTATGCACTGAAGATTTGGCGGCACTACTTGTATGGTGTTCATGTAGACATTTTCACGAATCATAAAAGTCGGCAGTGCATATTTAAATAGAATGAGTTGAACTTGAGACAAAGAAGATGGCTTGAATTATTAAAGGATTATGATGTGGACATCTTATATTATCCCGGTAAAGCCAATATTGTAGCAGACGCGCTCAGTCGTAAGTCGATGATCAGCTCGACTCTAGTGCAGGTCAAAAGAAAGGAGTTAGTAAGGGAACTCCATCAGTTATCTAGTTTGGGAGTCTGACTAATGATGAGGAGGATGGTGGTTTTGTGGTTCGGAATATGTCAGAATCGTCCCTTATATCTGAATTTAAGGAACGGCAGTGGAAAGACCCCAGTTTGAGAAAAACCAGAGAAGGCATTCAACAGAAGAAGACCACAACCTTTGAGATTGAAGAACAAGGGGTTCTCAAACACCAGGGCCATTTATGTGTTCCCAATACAGCGGGATTATGAGATAGAATTATGACGGAATTCCATTGCTCACGGTATTCTATTCACCCTGGATCTACTAAAATGTATCATGATCTCAAGGGTATCTATTGGTGGAACGACATGAATATGAGCATGGCGGAATTTGTAGCTTAGTGTCCTAATTGTCAGCAAGTAAAAATAGAGCACCAAAAGCCTGGTGGCTTGACTCAGAATACTGAGATTCTGATGTGGAAATGAGAAATGATTAATATGGATTTCGTTACGGGTTTACCTCACTCTTATCGTAAGTTTGATTCTATTTGGGTAATTATTGATGAACTGACCAAATCAGCTCATTTCTTGCCAGTCAAAACTACCTACACAGCCAACGACTACACAAAATTGTACGTTAAAGAGATTGTTCGCCTTCATGGTGTCCCTATTTGTATTATATCTGACTGAGGTTCTCAGTTTACAGCTAACTTCTGAAAGTCATTTCAAAAGGTTTAGGCACCCAAATTAATCTTAGCATAGTTTTCCATCCTCAGACGGGCAGGCCGAATGTACGATTCAAACGCTTAAGGAGATGCTACGAGCTTGTGTATTGGATTTTAAGGGAAGTTGGGATGATCATTTACCCCTTATTGAGTTCGCATACAAAAATAGTTATCATGCTAACATTAAAATGGATCCATACGAGGCTTTGTACGGAAGGAGATGTAGATCTCCTATCGGATGGTTCGAGGCAGGCGAATCAGAGTTATTTGGGCCTGACCTAGTACACTAAGCCATAGAGAAGGTGAAGCTTTATCCAGGAACGGATGCTAACCGCACAGAGTCGTCAGAAGTCATATTCAGATGCACGACGGCGAGACTTAGAATTCCATGTAGATAATTGGGTCTTCTTGAAAATTTCTCCTATAAAGGGTATAATGAGATTCGGAAAGAAAGGAAAGCTCATCCCAAGGTATATTAGGCCACATCGCATAATTCGACGAATCGGTCGAGTAGCTTACGAATTGGACTTGCCTTCATAGTTGGAGGTTGTTCATCCGGTTTTCCATGTTTCTATGTTGAGAGCATGTGTTGGAGATCCTTACTGGGTTGTACTGATTGACGATGTGAAGATTACATAGGATTTATCATATCAAGAGGTTCTTATTTCCATCTTAGATCGACAAGTCCGCAAGTTGAGGACTAAAGAAGTAGCCTCCGTGAAGGTTCTTTGGGGGAGTAAAAACATAGAAGAAATGACATGGGAGGCAGAAGAGGAGATGAAACACAAATATTCATATCTATTCCAGACCAACACCGAGGTTCCGAAAGAAGCATAAGGTGAGTTCTATTTTGTATTATAATTAATGCTTAAGGACCATGAGAAGTCTGATATTGAGGTAGTAAGGTATGTTATAATATATGACCCTATGAAAAAGTAGTTGTGTTCTCTAGATACGTGACGGGGATTAGATATGTTACTCCAACATTCGAGGACGAATATTTCTAAGGGGAAAGGATGTAACACCCCATACTTTCGGGTGATTGTTGGAGCATCTGGACATATGCAAGTAGACCCGAGCCTTGGAAAAATTATGCCATATTCACGTATGCGAATAGAGGGCTTAGTATATAAAAGGATGCGGTCCCGAATTAATTTAGGACTTAATAGTGGTACAACAATGATCGGTGAATTGATAAATTATAGCGGGAGGCAAGTCACTTAATTAAAGAAGCAGGGTGGCACGTTGGTGTGTATGTGGCATCAATTAGGATGCTCCACCGCCAAAGATTGGCTAAGTGGGAGACAATATGATGAGAATCCATTATGGTATTTAGTAATTAGTTAGGCTTATCTTTAAAAGGGGCAAAAAAATGTTAGGATAAGAGATCATTAAGTAGTAGTTTGTCAAAAGAGAAGAGAGTAATAAGAGGGGGGAAGGGACGTGAGATATAGAAACAAGGTTACATGTATAGCTTTCCCACTCTTGCATAGTTTACATAAGCTATTGTACATAAATTCCTAAGGAGCAGCAACATTTGAGAATGAATATTATGTAAGCAACAACAACAACCCACTTGACTCGAATAATTAAGTGGAATCGAGGTATGTTAAGGCAAATCATTTCTTCTTTTGGCATGTTCCATGTAACGAAACGTAACTGTAATGTTGTTCCATAAATTATTCTACTCTTAGTAGTTAAGAATGTTCATAATATTGATTCCTGTGTTGAAAACATGTCTAAATATATTCCTAAATCCTTATTGAGGTATATGGAGAAGATGTTGATATTCACAATGTTAACCGAAGGTACATGTTAATATTCCCAATGTTAGCCAAAGGTACAATGATATTATGTCATCCGATAAGTTCAGAATGTTTCATTGTCATTTATTCATTTTCATTTGCATTATATTCATGTATTACCTTGGACCCACATGTGTTATATACACTACTATATGGTATCAATATATATACGTAGGGGATGGGGAAAAGGGAAAGACGTTATATACGCGTTACCACCTGCAGCTGGTACAAATATCACGAAAAGGAAGACACTCATGTGAGGCCAATATTGATGCCCTTGTATGACCAATATGATAATGAAATGATGCCCACAAAGGATGTTATGGAAATGAAGATGCCCTTGTGTGACCAATATATTTATGTATACCGCATTTGCATTGTGCATAACATTTAGGCATATTGTGACCCTCAGAGATGTTTACTACTGGTCAGCTGCTTCTGTTGGCTGTTATTGTCGACTATTTCTGTCGGTTGTTTCTGTTTCAGTTTATTGTTATATTCCTATTATACTATTGATCATGCCTGGCATACTCGGTACATCAGTTGTACTGACGTCCCTTTTGTTGGGGGACGCTGCGTTTCATGCCCGTAGGTTCACGTAGGCAAAAAGACGATCCACGTTAGTAGGTTGCTGACCCAGAGGCTTGTTTCGGAGTGTTGGCCTATATTAGTACGGTAATTTTTGCTTGTATATATGGGTATGGCAGGGCCCTATCTCGACCCTTATGGTCTCATGTACTCTTTTAGAGTCTTGTAGACGATGTCCTGTGTATAGTAGTCATGTATGGCCTGGTCGACCTTGGTGTGTATATATATAAGTTGGGTTTTCTGGTTAAGATTCTACATAGTCCTTTTTCGGCTTAGTCCATGTTTAATTATGATTAGATGTTGAGTATATGACTAGTGGTACCGGGCAGGTAAGGTTCGGGTGCCCGTCGCGGCCCTCCGATTTGAGTCGTGACAGGTTTTACCCAATTCCACCCCCATTGACTAGGAGATTTTTTGCATGGTGGTTGAAAAAGAGGAGGAAAGGCTTGAGTATCCAGTGGAGATGGCTTTATTAATTTTTTCTGAAAATCTATGCTTATTTTAATTTTTAGCTTGGGTTAATCACCATGTTATTCTTGAAGTCATGGATAATATGGTTATTCATATTATAATCCGTCGGTTGATCCATTTGTTATCCGTGTTAAATATGAGTGATTCGAGTATTTTATCCGTTTTTATTTTACTCGTTTTTAGCCCACCCATATTCGACTCGATCCGCCCGTTTGCCACTCCTAATGGTGGCCGTATAGGATGAGCAAAGCGATCAACGATGAGCATTTTGCTCACAACACATTAGCCGTTAAGAGACGTTGAGAAAAGTACCAGAAAGGGTAGAGTTAGAGGGCAAAATAGGCGTTGAATAGAATAGAATGGAGAGAATGTCTATCATACAAAGTTGGGGAGGTATTTAATTTTAAAGTAAAGTTGAAGAGAAAAATGATTTTCAACCTTTCCTATAAAGAAATTTTCATAGCACACTTGGTTTTCAGAATTGTAAGTTTTTGGTTCAGAAGTTAATTATGCACTTTTTTTTTTTAATTTTCTGGAGACAGTTGTACGTGTAGATAGGAGGCGAAGAAAAGATATGAGAGGGGTCTTTGATGTGATTCAAACCTTATACCAAAGTAATTTTAGGTGTAGTGCGATTCACTATACTTCAATCCCTATGCAATACTTGTTTGTTAAATGTGGAGTTTGTTTTATGGAATGGACTTGAAAATGTGTTTCCTACAATGGCATGACTGTAATTGGTAACAAAATAATTAAATTCTCCATTTATTAACCATTACTGATAATTATAATAATTACCGAGAATTTATTAACTCACCCCCTAATCTCTCCACTTCTCTTTCCACTTTTGTCCTAAGAGGAAGCTCATAAGTTATATCCACCTCTTATTTCAAGCCGTTGGATGGGAAGCTTTAAAATCAACGGTTGGCATTGACTCAAGCAATTCCAAGGCGTACTATAAGCTCTTTGTCTAGCACTTGTTATGGCCATCTTTTCTAAACCAAGAGGAGAACTCAAAGAAAGAAATTTTCTAAGCACAAATTAAGTCCATTTTCCTCTTCTTACACTTGTTTCCCACATGGAAGGTGGAGAAGGAGACGGAAGTGGTTATCAACCATATCAAAATTTACCAAATAAGTATCCTATTATTGAACAAGGTCCTCCATTAACAGCCATTAATAGGTTTCTATGGAGTCACCAAAGCCAATTTTCTTCCCAACATGGTGGTTTCTATGATTTTTCTTCTTCAAGTGGAAGTAGTAGTCATGCAAATTGTTGGACAAGTTATCCAGAGCCAAGCTTAATGGATAGCATTTTCTTTAATGAACAAAATGTTGTTCACTGGAATAATTATCAAGAGAATGGAATGTCAGTACAAGAGATGATATCATCTCCAAAGAACTCAAAGGAGAAGGGAAAAAGGGCAAAAGAAGGGACTTCTAATACTCCTGTGCTAGTCAAGGGTCAGTGGACTGAAGAAGAAGATAGGTGACTATCGATGACATAATAATTAAATTCATATCTGGTCCAAAGCAACAAACGACAAAAAAGAATAATTTTAATTTTTATGTTTGTGTTATGTCCAAAGTTCATGATTTTTTATATATCTTACCCATAGTTGGAAGAAATAGTTTAATTACTGAATTTTCTTTGTGTAACACTTTATTTTGTGGATTACGAAGGAAATTGGTGAAGTTGGTAAAGCAGTTTGGAATGAGGAGGTGGGCTCAGATAGCTGAGAATATGGTCGGTAGAGCAGGAAAACAGTGTCGCGAGAGATGGCATAACCATTTGCGTCCAGATATCAAGGTTTTTCTTAAACAATTCTTTTTCTAATAATAATATGCTTTTGGTATTATTTTTTCTTTTTATTTAAGACTAACACTTCCGGAAGTGGTTTTTCATCTTTTATATCCTTTTAAGTGTTTAATTTCAAACTTATAATTCCAAAGGTAATCTTAGGACATCTATTTTTATAATCACTAAGATTTACTCCATCTATTATTCTTTGACCAGCCAAGCATCTAGATTTTTGAAGTTTTACCAAAATGTTTGCTTTCTGTTACAGGTCTAGATAAAAGTTCAATTTTGGGGAGATTGCTTTTCTTGTTGCACCTTATTTTTTTAAACAAAGTCTTTGACTAGTTTTTGCACTATATTTTATTTTATCACAAGATTTTCCTTCAAGAAAGTGTCTAGGGTTTGTATTTTTAGTATGTGCATCATGACATGTAAATTTAGAATATTGTAAACTACTATCTAGCACACTTTGCTTCTTAGACCGATTCCAGCCCCTATTTTCATGTGATTGTAGAAACTTTTCTTTGACGACAAAAAGAATCCAAAATTGTTATAAAAGTTATGCCACCTCATTGGAAAAGTTATTAATCGGATTTCTTGTAATTTATTAACACATTTTTTTTCCTCGTCTCATTTGTCTTTACATTCTCACATTTTTATTTTTGGGTTTCTTTATTGATTTACTTGTTTCAGAAAGACACATGGAGTGAAGAAGAAGAATTGATGTTAGTGGAAGCACATAAGCAAATTGGAAACAAATGGGCAGAGATTGCTAAAAGAATTCCTGGAAGGACAGAGAACGCAATTAAGAACCATTGGAACGCTACTAAAAGAAGGCAAAATTCGAGGAGAAACAAGTTGAAAAAACAAGAAAAAGACGGCCAAAGTCGGTCCAATATTCTCCAAAATTATATTAGAAGCAAGTACTTGAGTGATGATTGTCCTCCTCCTGCCAACACCATGACTCCAAGTAATAGTGCCAACATGACCAATGCAACCCCACCCTATCCCCATTCTGATGATGATGATTCTCCATGTTTGCTCACTAGTCAAACATATGATGAAGAAATGAACTTCATGCAAAAATTATTTGGAAAAAATTCATTGGTGGAAAACAATGGTAAAGTCCTAGACAATAATTCATCATCAGGCTCATATGGCTTGAATCAGATGGTTAGTCAAGATGGCTGCCCAAATATGTACATGGCTGCTCCTAAAGATCATCAGTCTCAACATTGTTCTGACCTTTATGTTCCCTATCTCCTGGATCATTCTACTCCACCTAATTGTTTGCCATATGCTATGAATTCGGGGATGCTGATGAATCAAGGTTCCTCTAATTCATCTGGAGGAAACAAGGAAGTTGATTTAATGGAGATGGTTTCATCTTCTATCTACCGTCAAAACACCTCCAACAATACATTCTTTTGATGTAATTGTTTTCTTCTTCGATCGAACAAGGATCATGTGTTACTAACCAGGCCACCTGTTAGTTTTCAGTTTTTTAGTTTCTGGAATTGCTATAATTCTTAAATGATAGCTTTACTCATTTCCCTTGTTTCTACATTAGACTATAGTTTCCTATCTGTCGGTTCATTTTTAGATTACCTTATCATTGACGATAACTTTGTTGGTTTTCAGTTGAAACAAAACAACAAACCATCTGGCTATTTATCCCTATATCATGCTATGCTGTTTCAGGCATGTTTGCCGATGAATACTTGTATTATGAGGTTTCGCTATAAAATGCTTTTCATTCATTTTATAATTCATTGTAGTCAGTGCATGATGTCACTTCATTGTTGGACTTGGAATCCTAATTTAGAGGCATATATATATATATATATATATATATATATATATATGGACATCTCTCCCCGTCAATGGATTTGAAGAAGGAAATGATTTTGCCATGAGAAAGTCGGTTAACTGAAATGTAGTGGTATAGTATATTTCTCAAAAAATAAGAGATACTCCATTTGTAGTTATTTATAATAATTATTACTTCCATGAAAGAAATAATCTCCTTCATTATTTTCATTGATTGAATAGATATATATATATAATGTACAAACCTTCTTCTACCATAATTCTAACTATACAATATGGTAAGTGTATATCCTAATTATGGTAAGTGTATAACCTAATCTAGGTAACAAATATCCTACAATATACACACAATATACTTTCCTTAATATATAAAACTTGTCCACTGTTTTGCTGCCCTAACTACTGCCATGGGCTGGACGTCGGGCCATCACGCCGATCGCCGAGAGGCCCAATCGCCATCGCTTCCGGATCGCACTGCTGCTTGCTGTTTCAGTCCACTGATATACATGTGATATACACTGATGTATATCACATGTATATTGCTCTGTTTAACACACACCCGCAGTCATAGCGGGCGGTTTTCGAACGCTGAGACTGTCCCTAAAATCTTCAAAGAGAACCGCGGGTAGACCCTTTGTAAAGATGTCTGCAATTTGATAACGAGACGGGACATGGCATACACGAACTTGACCATTTGCAACCTTTTCACGGACAAAGTGAATATCCATTTCGATATGCTTGGTGCGTTGGTATTGAACTGGGTTACCTGACAGGTAGATGGCACTAATGTTATCGCAATATACCAAGGTTGCCTTCTGAATTGGACAATGAAGCTCCAAAAGCAAGTTACGTAGCCAACATGATTCGGAGACAACATTCGCTACCCCTCGATATTCTGTCTCGGCACTTGATCGTGATAGAGTTGCTTGACGTTTTGCCGACCATGAGACCAAGTTGTTGCCAAGGAACATACAGTAGCCAGAAGTCGACCGTCTGGTGTCGGGACAACCACCCCAATCAGCATCCGTGTAAGATACAAGTGTGGATGTAGATGAAGGATACAAGTGCAACCCATAGTCCAGTGTCCCCTGGATATACCGAATGATGCATTTTATTGCATTCATGTGCTCAACTCTGGGATCATGCATGAATAAACACACCTGCTGAACCGCATACGCAATATCCGGTCTGGTAAAGGTAAGATACTGGAGAGCCCCTGCAATACTGCGATACTGGGTCGGGTCCTCGTATGGTGCACCGGCTGTGGCACTTAGCTTTAGGTTTGCATCAACTGGCGTGGAAGTGGACTTACAGGATGACATCCCAGCCCTCTCGATGATCTCAGCAGCATACTTCCGTTGAGACAGAAACAACCCACCTGAATGACGTTTGACAGCAATTCCCAAAAAATAACGCAAGGGCCCCAAGTCTTTCATAGTAAATTCAGAACTGAGCATGGTCATGATAGACTGGCGCAAAGCATCGGAGGAGGCAGTCAATATGATATCATCCACATACAACAGAATATAGGCCAATAACGAACCACGGCTGTAGATGAACAAGGAATTGTCTGACCTGCTATGAGTGAACCCAATAGTTGAAACAAAGTCAGCAAACCTCGTGTACCAGGCCCTTGGAGACTGCTTAAGCCCATATAAGGACTTCTTTAACAAACATACATGATGGGGACGGTTTGGATCCCTGAAACCCAACGGCTGATGCATATAGATTGTTTCCTTGAGATCCCCATGTAGGAAAGTATTCTTGACATCCAACAGATGAATTGGCCAAGTCTTTGAAAGAGCCAAGCTTAGCACAGTGCGAATGGTAGCCGATTTGACCACCGGACTAAACATCTTATCACAATCTATCCCAACCTGCTGAGTCTTACCATCACCAACAAGTCGCGCCTTATGTCGAGCAAAGGACCCATCTGAATTCTCCTTATGAGCAAAAATCCACATAGACCTGATAACATTAATACCATATGGATGGGGCCCCAACTCCCACGTCTTATTATCAATAACAGCATTATATTCATCAGTCATAGCAATTTTTCAATTAGGGTCATTTAATGCGGACACAGGATTGCGGGGCAAGAGAGATTTAGAGACATCAGAATGTAAATTAAAATGTATTTTAGGTGTAAAAATACCCTGCTGACTACGAGTGACCGGTCGATGACTCGAGGAAGAATTGAGGGAATTTTGGGAATTTTCTGGGCTCGGGACGGATCGCCAAGAGGCGATGGGCTTGGCCCAAATCGGTAAAGGTTGGACTCGCCGATCGACCAGCCTAATTGGGCTAGATCGCCCAATTCTTTGGAACTGTTCCAGTGGCTGGAATTGCTGGGTGTGGCGGTACTGTGGGTCCAGCGGGCAGTGGGCCTGCTAGAGGATTTTGGGTACGGGAGACGTCCGAAAAATTTCGAATAATATACGGGGATATTTGGTCATCCAAAAAATTATACGACTTAGGTTCGGGATAGACCGAGCCTGAAGTTTGTTAATTGTGGTGGATGGGAATAACGGATAACACAAGCACCCAAAAATCCGAAGATGAGAATAAGAAGGGTTCTTATTATATAAGATTTTGAGGGGAGAAGAATATGTCAGACCTTTAGACGGAATTATGTTAAGAAGATATGTGGCCATTTGTAGAGCATGATGCCAAAAATATGGAGGTATGGAGGCATGCATTAGGAGAGTTCGGACAATGTTATTGATGGAACGAATTTTGCGTTCGGCCTTCCCATTTTGTGAAGATGTATGAGGACACGAAAACCGAAAATTGATCCCATTTTTAGCACAGAAATCCCGGAACTCCCTATTGTCATACTCTTTCCCATTATCACATTGAATATTCTTTATTTCTCTTTCGAATTGATTACGAATGAATGCTCTAAATTGGATGAAGACGGAAAACACTTGTGATTTATTCGCAATTGGAAACGTCCACAAAAATCTAGAATAATCATCTAAAAAGAGAACATAATATCTATGACCCAATGAACTGAGAACAGGAGACGTCCATAAGTCACTATGAATAATATCAAATGGCATCGAAGTATGAGAATTGGAGTCTACAAATGGCAGCTTAACAATTTTCCCTAATGAACAAGACTAACAATCCCCTTCATTATTTTCATTGATTGAATAGATATATATATAAGGTACAAACCTTCTTCTACCATAATTCTAACTATACAATATGGTAAGTGTATATCCTAATTATGGTAAGTGTATAACCTAATCTAGGTAACAAATATCCTACAATATACACACAATATACTTTCCTTAATATATAAAACTTGTCCCTTGTTTCTTTGCCCTAACCATCGCCATGGGCTGGACGTCTTTGAGCCATCGCCATGGGCCGGACGTGGTCGGGCCATCGTTGTCGATCGCCGAGAGGCCCAATCGCCATCGCCGCCGATCGCCGAGAGGCCCAATCGCCATCGCCGCCGGATCGCACCGCCGCTATCGCTTCAGATCGATATACATGTGATATACACTGTTGTATATCACATGTATATTGCTCTGTTTAACATTCCATATTTAACTGCACTAGCTAGATCGTTATTGCTCTTTATTATTGTCCCTTAAGGTCGTGAAGCAAACCATAGTATAACCGGTTATGTCGTTAACATAACTCGTATTATCAACTACTATCACACTGCGAATCGCTTGTTCAATATTTTATTTCAAGAGTTTACATAGTACTTCTCCTTCTCAAAGTATTTGTCTTGATTTCTGAAATTATTAATTTCAAAAATTCAAGACAAATTTAATTATTTTTTTCGTTTTACCTTAGTGGCTTTTGTTCTTGAAAACTACAAACACCTCAATTGTGTGTTGATGACACATAAATATAGTAAATATTCAATGAAAAGAGATTATATCTTAAGACGTAAATAAGAATAAAATAGTAAAAAATCTCTTCTAATTAAATATTTTCTTAAGCAGTGTGTATAAGAAACACGATAGATAATTAGAAACGAGTGTATAAGAAACACGATAGATAATTAGAAATGAAGGGAGTACGTACATAGCTCAGTATGTTGCCACAACAATTAATACACATTTATTCGAAATTAAAAAAAAATCATCGGCATAAAGAACATATATTTGAGAGGGAGGATAACTACATCACCAAGAATTAAAACCTGTCTCTCTTGGCTCGATCTATTTTTCTTTTTACCTTGGGTCGAAAGAAAATTAATATCTAGTAAATATAAAAGCTCAAGTTTTATACACTGGGAGTGCGAAATCTCTTTTAATATTATTAAATAATATTAGGTAATTATTAGTAGTAACTTAGAAAATAAGTTAGGTTATTTAATACAACTAATTAATATACACCAGTAATATCTTTCAGACTTGCAGTTTATATAAGTTAAATTGTAAAATAATACTAGTTATATCGAGAAACAAAAAAACCAAATTCCAAAAGGGTGAGAACATAGAACCTGGAAAAGACAAGAAAAATAACTGAATTACATATAATATTGACCGAAATAGTTGGTGCAGAAGATATCACATGTTTTTTATAGTTGGGCAAGGGAAATAAATGTGAAAGATTTATAAGGAAATCTCCAAAATAATTTCACTTCATGGAAACCCTGTTTGTAAGTTTGAAGTGTGAACAGCTCTTACTTCGTTCTTAATCAGTCAAGTGTGGATCTGCATGTTTTTAGGCGTCTTTTTTGTTTTCTTCTACTTGTTCAGATTAGCTTTTTATGTCATTTTCTTCATAAAATTCCTCAATAGGTCATTGTTTTTACCTGAACTTTAACTCACAAGTTCAGTTGATGAACGTTTGACTGAGTGAAAAAAAATGTGCAAGAGGTAACGAGAAAAAGCTCCAAACGGCTAACATTCCATAGATTGAGCAAGTATGTTTGGTGTAGAGAGTTGAGCCTCATGAATAGGACTTTAAAACCCATTGTATTTTTTCTAATGACTCCAAAACGACCCTTATTCTATTAGGTATTGCTCCCAGAATATGCGTAAATGAAATCAAATCATACTTTGCTACTGAAGAAAACGAATGTCTCGATTTACCTATCTGTAGAGTCCAATTAATTTTTAAGTTCAATAAATATAGATTTAATTAGGATTTTTTAAAAAACATTATACAGTCCAACACAATATATTGCACTTACGTATCCATATTTTCAGTCACATGCATAGTCAAATGTTTTTCGTAATAATGTTTATACACCCGATATACTTAGTATAGAATATAAAACATTTACTTTTGATAATGTATCAATTTTGTATAAAAAATGTATAAGAGGTGTTTCTACACACTTTTATAGAGGTGTTTCTACACATTTTTACACTGTATACAAATTAGACAACAATTGAATTTTGTATCCTTAGAACTTCAATAGCGACTCCATCAGAATGTGTCAAACCTTCATCGAATAACTTCAAATTTTAACCACAATTTCAAAATAACATCCCCAATGAAGCCCGGTCATCAATTTATCAAAAATTTAAACAAATCACAAAAATCACTTGTCAGTTTTCAAAATTTTGCTACAAGTTTAATCTGAGAGTTCTCTAGCTAGATTCCCATGAACTTAAAAATGCTTATCAACAGACATCTCAAGCAAGAAGTCTACTAATGAAGAATGGGATCAAACACAGAGATTTTAAAAGGATATCATGGTATAATTTTGACAACATTCTTTATCAAGCATCTAACCTCTCTTTAATTCAAATATCATATTTAGATTCGGTTAAACTTTGTATTAAACTTTCATATTTAAACTCTGTACTCCGAAACATCCCTCGTGAAGAAATACAGGGTAAGACTGCGTATAATAGACTCTTGTGGTTCGATTCTTCTCTGAATACCGTGCATAGCGGGAACTTAGTACACCGGGTTGCCCTTTTTTAAAAACTTCATATTAAATTTCATCGCTTGCTAAAAATTTAAGAATTATCTCATGAAAGATCATTTAATTTGGAATTACATATGAACAAATATACATGTAATAACTGTTATTGTTTTCTATAAGTTTGTAAATAGCAAATAAAGCAACGTTTAACTAAATTTGTGAGGATAAATATAAATATTACTTTCGATCATTTTCTAAGCATAAATAAATGAAAACCATAATCACAAATTAGGTATCATTGCCTTTTCCCTAAGTATTTCAATTTATATACTTTCTTGTCCCAAAACGAATGACTCACTTTCTTTTTTAATCCGTTCAAAAAAGAATGATATATTTCCTTATTTGACAATAATTTTACCTTTTACGCAAAACGGGATGATCTATAACCACACAAATATTTTTGGATTATTTTAGACCATAAGATTCAAAAGGCTTCCATTATTTCTTAAAGTGTGTGTCAAATGAAAGTACATCACATAAATTAAGACGGATGGAGTATAAAATAGGCTAAATAGGATAAGATCTAAAAATATGAAATTATTCTTGTTATAAGCCTGGATCAAGTGGTATAGAATGTAAACATCTCTTTAATTAAAGTCCAATTCAATTGAGCTAATCCATTGATTTTTTAAATGATGAATCCACATTGTAAAGCCCAAGAAGTGTCAAATGACGTAGCACGCCAATTCAAACAAAAGAGTCAATATAATGATGCCACATCTTAAAATGAAATAGTATTACAAGTCAAATCAATGACCAATAAATATGTGTCATGTGTACAAGTGACGTGTTCTGACCAATTATATATGACTATGTCACTACAATCTAATCGGTCAAAAAATAGTTTGTCCTCATCACAACTCTCCCCTATTACAACTATAAATAGTAGTCTTCATAATTCAAAAAATAAACCAAAATTCAACCAAGAAGAAAGAGGGAGTTCGTGGATTAAACACATGTAACGACTTGTCTGGTCGTTCTGAATACTATAATTATTTTCTCTAAAAGATACTTTGCATGGATTTAAAATGTTCATTTTAACTAGCAAGGATGGGTGGCATGGGTCTTGAGGCACCCGAATACTTATTAGAGAAGAAACCAAAAATTAAAGGCTTTGAGAAAATAAAAGAGATGACCAAAACCAACATTTTGGGTAAACGGATTCAGAGTCGAGGTTTGAAAGATTCTATAAGTCCGTACGGTATCTTAGGACTTAGTGGAATGGTTTGGACGAGTTCTGAGGGGCTTGGGAGTGATTCAGATTATTAAGTTTAATATTAATGCTTTCAAAAAATAAGAGTTGACCACGATTAAATAGTTGACTAAACGATCTTGGATTCATGGATTTGAAAGTTTCAAAAGGTTTGTGTAATAATTTTAAATTTGTCCGCATCTTTTGGTTAGATTGGATGAGTATCAGACAAGTTTTGATCGTATTGCATTCGTATTTGATGGTTAGATGTTGTTTCAAGCATAAAAAATATCATACAAAGAAAAAGAACTCAAAATTGTGTTTTATTGAATCATTAGATTCGTATCGTGATTTTATAACAATAAAACAAGAATAATCGAATTCCGAGGTCGTATAAGAAAGTTATGGCATGTTTAGCATACAAAATGTTGGCATATTTTTTTATGTCTGGTGCCACTCGCGTAGGCACGGCTACGTTCGTGCATGGACTGGCACGATCGCGCATGGGGGATTCTTATCTTGAAGGAAAATCACGGCCGCGATCGCGTAGAGATATGAACAGTATTAAAATTCTGAATTTGCCCTCATATTCAAAGTTGCCTTTTAGAAGTTTTAGATTTTCAATTTTGACGGTATTTTTCTCCTTTCAACATGGGGGTAATAATATAACCTCGTTTTTTGTATTTTCACTTTATTAACCTTATTTATTACTGGATTAATCTGTGATTTGATTGGAAATTTGAGAGGTTTTCCCCTAAACTTAAGAGAGTGAAATTTATGGATTTAGAAGTCAATTCGAAGTCGTTTTGACCAAAATTTTAGACATGGATTCACTAAGTAATTGATAATCTAATTTTAGAAGAAATTTTCAGTAATTTTTGTTGGTTACAAAGAATGCAGAAAACAGAAATTACAAGTAACTGCTAATGTTAGAATTGAAATTACAATTCAACAAGAAAACTGAAATTACAAAGAAGTTGCACAAGAAAACTGGAACTGTTTTGTGTATGCTGAGTCGAGTGTTGCACTCTGTCTTTAAGACAATATTGCCCCGTATGTATCCTTTATACGTCCTGGACAATTGTCTCCCAAGATAAAACAGCAAATGAACACTTGAGCAAAGGAAACTCAAATGCTACCGTGAAGAATTTTGAGTAATGAAATGATGCTTGGAAGCTTGTAGGAAGAACTGAAAATCATTTCTGTTTTTCATCTGTTTTGTGTGTTGTGTGAGTAGCTCAACAATGGTGCAAGGGGTTGTTTATATAGGTGAGGGAGGGGCTGTTGAACTGCCTCCATAAGTGTCATTACTGGCCAAGTAATGGCCATTATGGAGGTAGTAATACCACCAAAATAAATGGTGGAAAAGAGCAACGGATTGGTCATTATAGGAGGAGTAATTCATCCAAAATAAATGGCTGAATTGAGTTCTGTGGCGTTTCTAATCTCTCTGCCCAATTCTGACTTTCTGGAAACTTCAGGGATCAAACTGTACATCTTGAAACTTCAGAGACCAAACTGTACATATGAAAGAATTTTGATCCAAACTGTACATCTGGCAAAGTTCTATGGCCCAAAAAGATAATATCAGAAGAAGCACAGCCCACAGCCCACGACCCACGGGCGGCGCGCGTGCGTGTGGGCTTTCTTCGAACCGAAGCACATCTAGGTCCTCCCTCCTTTAAACACATGGGATACCCCTTGGGGTCCCAAACCCCAAACCAATTTTGAGTCTTATAAACACAACAATTCTTTCTTCCTCTACCGATGAGGGAGAATTGATGCCAACCACACTTTTCCATGCTTCAAACACCTCACTTCGTGAACCAATATCTCTTTCATTTCTCAATGAAATTTGACGATTCTTGGCCCTACGGTTATCTACGTACTTAGTAGATCATGCACGTGTGAAGAACCGGATTCTCCAACATGCGTAACACTAGTGTTTAAGCCGTTAAAGTTGGTCGGTCGCAACTCCCGCCAAAGGCTAATTTCCAACAATTTTATCTCATTCTTTTATATAAATATATGGGTATTATTGAATTCGTTTAACATCATAGAGTACGTTTTGCATAGAACAAACTCAATTGAAAATTTTAGATGCGGTAGAGCTTCCATAAAACTTCGAACTTCACTCGGATTGAGGCAATTAAAATTTTTAGATTCCGATTAGAGGATATTTTCATAATTAAGATAATAGGATTAAGAATAAAAGAGGGGGTTCCACATTCATGATGAACGAGTATGCGGATATAGCCGTCATGTTATGAGTATTTTGTCAATTTACATGATTAGTTGATCAAAGATATATGGACGCTAAACAAATTTTCTTTTGACTGAGTTGAAAGATGATTAACTGATTATGTGTATAATATCACTCTAGATATCTCTTACACAGGTGATAATTGAGTTTTCTAGGTTCATTTTCTGTGCAATGTATATGCCTCATGTGTACATATGAAATTCATATTTTTTATATGATCAGCCATACTCGTTTCCTGTGATGAATCATAAGGTTATGACCTAGCGGGCATGTTGATATGATTGATTGGCATTCATGACCTTATATGAACATTCAATCTTACATTTTGTGATGATTCATAAGTTGAGATGATTAATTGGCATTCATGCTTTTATATGAAAACTCATATTTACATTTTGTGATGATTCACAATATTATGGCGAGGCTAGCCGGTTGATATGATTTACTTTTTATTCATGCTTCTATATGATAATCCATGCATATTCACTTGATGATTAATATGGTTATAGCCCAATGGAAAATAATTCTGAGCGGAGTAATTGGTAGCCTAATGGGAAATACTTTCAAGCGGAGTGATGTTATTTTAGCCCGAATCTGTTGATTTCCTGATGGGATATGATTCTAGACTGAGTGATGCATGCCTGATGGAAAATTATTCTGAGCGGATATATGAACTTTGCGGGTCTCCCATGGGTCACGCCTCTTGGAAACCCCCATTTGAGTATCTGTGTATACCGATTGCATATACGACCATTGCATCACATTTGTTTTTGTTTTATTTCTTAAACCTGATTAAACTATATATTGATTGGATTTGGTGAATTGTGTTAAGTCCTTGTATCTATTGATTTTGGAGATATTACCTAATTGACTCGAGTTATCTCACTATTCTTTTCCTGATTATCTATATGTGCAGACTTACTTTTGATTAATGCTAAAGCAAGTGTTTTCATCAATCAAACCTCGCTACTATTTCAATGGAGTTTGTCAATGATACTTACCAAGTATACGTTATTTTTGTACTCATACTACACTAGTTGCACTTTTATGTGCAGTTATATATATATATATATATATATATATATATATATATATATTGTTGGGTATTTTTGCTCTATGGTACTTTATAAAGCAGTACGGGAAGTATATAACTATTACAAGTATTCGAAAGGATAAACAAATATTCAATAGTTCAACTAGTAATTTGAAATTACAATTGCTACACAAGTAGAAACTGGAAATTCCAGTTTTGTAGAAGACGGAAAAATGTAAATCGTTTTTGCTGAGTCGAGTGTGGCACTCTGTCCTTAAGACAATATTGCCCCGTATGTATCCTTTATACGTCCTGGACAATTTGTCTCCCAAGATAAAACAGCAATGGAACACTTGAGCAAAGGAAACTCAAGAGCTACCGTGAAGAATATTGAGTAACGAAATGATGCCTTGGAAGGTGTAGGAAGAAACTGTTTTTGTTGTGTATTTTCGCAATCGCTTTGCTGCATCTCTTACTGTTTTTCGTGCATATATCTTAGTGCTCAACAATGGTGTAATGGGGTGTTCATATAGGTGAGGGAGGGGCTGTTTTGTTGCTTGAATCGCCTCCATAATAGCCAAATAATGGCCATTATGGAGGTAGTAAAGTCACCAACATAAATGGTGAAAGATTGCCAACGGATTGGCCATTATTGGAGATGTAATTCAGCCAAAATAAATGGTGAATTGAGAGCTTGACGTTTGCTCGACCGTCGAAATTCCAACTTTCTGAAAACTTCAGGGACCAAACTGTACATCTTGAAACTTCAGGGACCAAACTGTACATATTGAAACTTCAGGGATCAAACTGCACAACTGAAAGAATTCTGGTCCAAACTGCACATCTGAAACTTCTGGGATCAAACTGTACTTCTGGCAAAGTTTTCTGGCCCAAAAAGATAATATCAGAAGGCCCACAGCCCACAGCCCACAGCCCACGACCCACGACCCATGGACCCGAGGACCCGAGGACCCGAGGACCCGTGGACCCGTGGACCCGTGGACCCGTGGACCCGGAACCCGGAACTCGGAACCGGAACCGGACGGGCGGGCGGCGGCGGCGCGCGTGTGGTCTTTCCTTGAACCGAAGCACATCTAGGTCCTCCCTCCTTTAAACACATGGGATACCCCTTGGGGTCCCAAACCCCAAACACATTTCGAGTCTTATATACACAACAATTCTTTCTTCCTCTACCGATGAGGGAGAATTGAACACAACACCACACTTTCCATGCTTCAAACACCTTACTTCGTGGACCAATATCTCTTTCATTTCTCAATGAAATTTGACGATTCTTGGCCCTACGGTTATCTACGTACTTAGTAGATCATGCATGTGTGAAGAACCGGATTCTCTAACATACGTTACACTAGTGTTTAAGCCGTTAAAGTTGGTCGGTCGCAACTCCCGCCAAAGGCAAATTTCCAACAATCCCCTCTTGAAAGAGATTTTGGCGCACTCACATGGTGTCTTTTCATTTCCAGCAATATTTCAGTGGACCGATGTTGCATAAGGAGAGGTAGCCTCAGCTTTGAACCTTCCATAGTTGAATACCATCGGACTTACTTACTGCGCGGTGAACGTGATGTCTTGAACCGTCAGTGTTTAGTGTAAGCCAAGACAATGATACCAACACAACAAATTCCCTTACTCTCTTCTTCGTAATGTTTTGTCCGTTTTGGCCATGGACAACGTCTTGGATTCTTAAGTGCGTTCATTTTGAGGCGGCCCGTCCTCGCACTTAAATAGGTGGTCTCCTACAAGGTATTCTGCTATACCCCACTTCACAAGTGTTAGGAACCATTAAAAGTTTCCCAAAAACCTAACCTCAACTGTTGAGGAGCATTACAGGTTTTGAAAACTTAACCTTTACCCACACTGCAGATAGCACTTAAACGTCTATCGCGGGAACGGCTTTGGATTTGGTGTTTCTTTTCAGAAATCACTATCCGAAGTGCTCATGCTTCGACTGAAGCGATCAACTGAACCTTTACAACTTAGTTTTCCCATTGAACCAAATTACTGGGATCTCCAGTTCGTAAGGTTGGGTTTCCACTGTATTGGTTCGTATATTTTGGGTTTTAAGCCCATTCCCCTAGACAGGCAGAACACTTGATCTCCGGGTAGTCCCTTAGTTAGTAAATAAGGAAGTGACACCCGTGATGATCAACTGCCATACGGTCTTATGTCTCCAACAGATCGTGACAGATATGTCCAGACGCCGTCATCCGTGTCCTTCCTAAAGCCGACCGGCTAGCCACAGTGTAGAACTGCTGAAGGCACGGGTTTCTCCCAATAAGGGACGTCCTCTAATGAGTCGTGAAGTTACTCAACTTCTTTCATGCTTTGTATAAAGCGATAAACTCCGATACCATCATGAATCGGTCGATGCAAGTTTGCTTAGAGGATTTTCCAAGACCCACCATACACATTTACTTGTGACTTTGGTGTTCTTCAGATCTGATGTCCAGTTTGCATCACTGTGTTCTCTCAGAACCGCTGGACATCCAGAATACTATAATCCGTAGATAAGCGAATAATTCAGATATCGTCATATCCGACTTAACGCCTTCTATTGATCATGTATTAAGATCATCAGTGAACCTTAGTTCAACTGATCTGTTTGTTGGACGATACCAGGTCGGTTGTAGTGTGTACAATACATTGAACTACACGTGACCTGAGCATATCGCTCCTTGTCTATGGGTGCACCATGATTTCAATCAGTTCTATGATTCATATCCATTGGTGGCTTCAACGAGACTGTCAACTATAGGCCAGTCCGTTAGATGTCTTAGAAATCCAATTCCTAAGATGTCATCTGTGATACACATATCTTTCATATCAAGACTTTGTTTCAATATGAGTTTCACTCTCAGACCGTTGGTTTTCCAACTGTTGGCTTTCTAACTTCAGAGTTAATGTTTCTGTGGTCAGATTCATTGTTTCTGTTTTATCTGAGACTTTCAGGACCAAAATGTTAACATTTCAGGGACCAAAATGAAAGTTCAGAAAGAAGCCCAACAGTTCAGCAAACCAATTCTGATCCTCCTCTTCCAACTCTCCGGTTGGGAAGGCTAGTTCAACACCCATGCCACGTAAGACTACAATGGCCCTGGATGTTAGGCTACTCACAGGGGAGCACATTTTACAACCCAAAGGTTCTTTTCCCGGAGGAAGATTAACCATTACACATGTATGGTTCTATATATGGAATTTATTTCTCTCTTTAACTTATTTCCAAAGCAGCGCTTTTGGAGATAACAATTATTTGTTAATTGTCCATGGTTCGTTCTTAACCATACAAGCTAGAAGGAATGGAACAAGTCCTTGTCCCCTCTTTGCTCCGTCTTGGTTCAACATCTAGAATCCCTGAGTTCTGCAGATCTGGAATATTAAGTTCCAGATAGCCAGCAACTTTCGAGTCCTGTAGATACGGAACGTCTAGTTAGGACGGTCAAACCTCGCGGGTTCTTGTTAACCTTGAGCAATTACTCCTTTTTCC
This sequence comes from Anisodus acutangulus, assembly GCA_029783415.1. Lineage (NCBI taxonomy): Eukaryota > Viridiplantae > Streptophyta > Magnoliopsida > Solanales > Solanaceae > Anisodus > Anisodus acutangulus. Next base: position 23,177,954 of record CM056508.1, read on the forward strand.
TTTTCAAGAAAAGTTATCTTATAAGAATTCACATTCTTTGACGCCAGGAGGCGATAAGTACTCTTGTTATTCTGAGATCCGGTGGATATGCAATCTGATCTTAGGTCGAACTTGACCTGTTTCGGTAGTCCAACTTCTACCAAGCCACCCCACATCACAACTTTTGTATGTGAGATCCTTTCCATGTCTCACACGGAGAGTTATCCTTATCCTTATGCGGAGTTCTGTTGAGAATCACATTAGCGGTAAGGATCGCCTTGCCCCACATAATTTAGGCGTACGGGTTTGCGCTTGGCTAACACCGTTAGACTGAGGTGAGTAATGAACAGTCGTTTAATGAACGCTGTTTCACATTCTCCCCCTCTATCGCTATGAATTTCTCAATCCATAGGCTTAGTTGATTTTCAACTTCTGCTTTGTAGCGCTTATCCGCTTCAACAACTTCATCTTTGCTTTTTATCAAACAAAGGATTCCATACGTTGTATCATCATCAATGAAGATCACAACGTACTTGTCTCCCCCCTCTATTTTGTATAAACTTCAAATCACCCAAGTAGGTGTGACTAAGTTCTAGAGGAGCGGTGCTTCTTTCGCTATTCCCTTGACGGAATTTGGAAAGGTGATTTTGCCTCTTCGCCTACCTCACATTCATTTTGAGGGTTTATGTCGAAAGGATGCAACAATCTCAACATCGTTAGCTTTTGAATGACTTGCTATTTAACGTGTCTTAATCTATGATGGCATAGATGCACGGATTATAAATATATCATTCATTCGGCTACAGACGTACTGTACCATTCTCAGTTATTACAGACCTGTTGGAGTAGTATCAAACCAGCTTGACCAACAACGTCCCTTAAACCAAGTTAGGAATCTGTAACACCTCGTTTTAGAGTGATCTCATTCCTTGAAGTCCTATTGAGGACAACCTCTCCAGCCCCTTTGATTTTAGAGGTGGCGTTGCTTCACATGAACAACCTCTTGCCCGTGGTTAGGGCGCAACCGGATCATATGTGATCTCGATACTCTGGCCCACTCTAGTTGCTTTAGCAGACTGAGTGTCTAATTTCTTTACTGCCTTTCTTTAGGCCTTCAGATCATTAAGACCTGGAAACTCTGGCCCACCTTGCTAGGTGTCCATTACTTTTTCTATGAAATGAATTCCGGCCCCACTCCAGTCGCCCGGAGGCTTTATATGACCGAGTGTCCAATATCATCATATCAAAAAGAATTTTGGCCCACTCCAGTCGCCCGGAGGCTTTGTATGACTGAGTGTCCAATCTCATCCTATGAAGGATCTTCTGCCAAATAATATGACAGGCTCAACGTCATTAACTTTTAGACTTCTTCCGTTATGATTGGTGCCCAGATAATTCTTGGCGCTTACTTAAGTGTGGTAACAGTTTTCGCACAGTCAGTGGATCTTTCTCCATCGTATGTGCGAACATACTTTACACGCTTTTAATAATTTACACTTAAAAGAACGGATCTTTTTAAGTCGTTTACAAACTCCAATCTTTAAACGGAAAAGAAGATGAGATTAATCTTCTGATTTGTTAAAGCGTAAGGAATATAAATTATTTTCATATTCCTCCTTACTTTAATCTATTTTTAATCAGACATCATTTAATCTTTATTCTTGACAAGTAAGAAAAATACTCATCATCTAATCTTTATTCTTGACAAGTAAGAAAAATACTTATCCCAATTTCGGATTCTGGCTCACTTGGTCACTTCATCGATCGAGTGTCCAGTTCCTTCTTACCATTATTCGGACCTTTTATGCGGGATAGATACAGGCCTTCACGCAAGATAGAAGTACATCTTGATCTTCTCCTCTTGTCCCGATTGACATCCTCAGGCTCTCGAGAGCGCTTGTTCCCACGATTTTGGTAGCCGACACGATGAACACGTTCATCATCATCACTCTCTTCTACCAGAAAACCATTGCCATATTCAGATTTGGTCACACAACTTTTGACCGACATCTTTCGAATACTAATAGTAATACTATACAAATATTGTCTTAAGTTGTTGGGTATTTTTGCTCTATGGTACTTTATAAAGCAGTACGGGAAGTATATAACTATTACAAGTATTCGAAAGGATAAACAAATATTCAATAGTTCAACTAGTAATTTGAAATTACAATTGCTACACAAGTAGAAACTGGAAATTCCAGTTTTGTAGAAGACGGAAAAATGTAAATCGTTTTTGCTGAGTCGAGTGTGGCACTCTGTCCTTAAGACAATATTGCCCCGTATGTATCCTTTATACGTCCTGGACAATTTGTCTCCCAAGATAAAACAGCAATGGAACACTTGAGCAAAGGAAACTCAAGAGCTACCGTGAAGAATATTGAGTAACGAAATGATGCCTTGGAAGGTGTAGGAAGAAACTGTTTTTGTTGTGTATTTTCGTGCACTGTTTTGCTGCATCTCTTACTGTTTTTCGTGCATATGTCTTAGTGCTCAACAATGGTGTAATGGGGTGTTTATATAGGTGAGGGAGGGGCTGTTTTGCTGCCTGAAAACTGCCTCCATAATAGCCAAATAATGGCCATTATGGAGGTAGTAAAGTCACCAACATAAATGGTGAAAGATTGCCAACGGATTGGCCATTATTGGAGGTGTAATTCAGCCAAAATAAATGGCTGAATTGAGAGCTTGGACGTTTCTGTTCTGACCGTCGAAATTCCAACTTTCTGAAAACTTCATGGACCAAACTGTACATCTTGAAACTTCAGGGACCAAACTGTACATATTGAAACTTCAGGGATCAAACTGCACAACTGAAAGAATTCTGGTCCAAAGCGCACATCTGAAACTTCGGGATCAAACTGTACTTCGGCAAAGTTTTACGGCCCAAAAGATAATATCGAAGGCCCACACATGACCACACCGTGGACCGTGGACGAGAACCGGAACTTCGGGCAGGAACGGGACGGGCGGGCGGCGGCGCAGCGTGTGGTCTTTCCTTGAACCGAAGCACATCTAGGTCCTCCCTCCTTTAAACACATGGGATACCCCTTGGGGTCCCAAACCCCAAACACATTTCGAGTCTTATATACACAACAATTCTTTCTTCCTCTACCGATGAGGGAGAATTGAACACAACACCACACTTTCCATGCTTCAAACACCTTACTTCGTGGACCAATATCTCTTTCATTTCTCAATGAAATTTGACGATTCTTGGCCCTACGGTTATCTACGTACTTAGTAGATCATGCATGTGTGAAGAACCGGATTCTCTAACATACGTTACACTAGTGTTTAAGCCGTTAAAGTTGGTCGGTCGCAACTCCCGCCAAAGGCAAATTTCCAACATATATATATATATATATATATATATATATATATATATATATATATATACTCGACATCAAGAAGTGTTTTCACACCATCGATCAACATCGACTTATCCCAATCTTTAAGGAAGAGATCGATGATCCCAAATTGTTTTTACCCTAGCCGGTCTTAACGCCCCTACACTATTGTGCAGCCTTTCTTCGAGTTCGTAGAGTCGGATTTCCTGTTTATCCACAACGGGGTGCAATATTTGTGAGACTTCGTATGGAGTGATCTTTGTGCCCCTGCCCCTCGCCATATATATATATATATGAGTACAAGCTGATTACGATGAGGCGATGAGAGTTCTGCCATCTGAAGTTTGGGGGTGAGCTAATGGCCATCAGCAGCTGATGATAGGCTAGAAACATGGAATTTTAGCTATGATTCACCTTTTATTGACTATACTTTAATCACATTTGAGCTATAATGTGGTATTTTATATTTATTACATGTGTTTTCTTATATAGAATTTGTTCATGAGAAAGTCGGAACTCGAGGACTGAATATACATGCTAAAAAGTAAAGAAAACGAACGATGCTAGAATATAGGCCAGCCGCGATGTGCTAGAACAGGATGTCCCGCCGTGCTGAGAAAACAGACCCATTGGAAAATTTCCCATGACGCGCTGGGCGTAGCGGCCTGCGTCGTCGCAGTTCTGTCTGTTGCTAGTTTTATTTTGTTCTGTGTTTTTAAGGTATTTTGATCCAGGCTTATTTCTGGAGGGTATAAGCACATAATGAGATTTTTTTGAAGGCATCTTTGGATGGGAGACTTAGACAAAGCGGGAAGAGTTCTAACGACGATTTCACTACTTTTTTCAATCGATTCGATACGGAAGTTTAGTTCGAAAGTTGGTTGTAATAATTTTTGGTGTACTTGCTTCTCCTATTATCGTATGTATTGTACTTCCCCTATTAGTTGTCATGTTTTCTTCACCATTATATTTTCTTCTTCATAACTGTTTTGATTTGCTGCACTTGAGTCGAGGGTCTTCCGGAAACAAGATGTCTACCTCACAAGGTAGGGGTAAGATCTGCGTACACTCTACCTTCCCCATAATCCACTTGTCAGATTATAATAGATATGTTGTTGTTGTTTCTTCTTCTCCTATTATATTATATTTTCTATTATGGAGTAGTTTACCTATGGTTTTGACATACATGATGTTTTGAGATTTATGTAAGGATTGACATTTTTATTTCGTTAGAATTTTCAAATAGAGTTTTGAACGTTATGTATATTTATTCATTACTTTAGTTTAATCGGTAGAGAATTATTTTATTGAATATTTATGTGATTTTATTATAGTTGAAGCTCAATTTTTTTTGAGTAATCGAAAGAGCTTCTTGAATTGTTCAAGATAGAAAAATAATCGAGAGACGTTTTCCTTCTATTAAATTCATTAGATTATCTCTTGCATATGATCTTGAGTTTTGAATTAGTCTATTCTGAAGATATTAAGTTCATTTGAAATAAGAATTTAAATACCACAACTAGATTAATCATTCGTTGAAATCGAAATGGTAAACAAAACTTTAGGCAAGAACCTTTAACAATTGTTAATCCTGATTACTTCTCCTGCACTTGTTTTGTCATCCATTCTTATTTCTCCTATTGATTGTAAATCTTTGATTCACATCTCTAATTCCTCCTTACTCTTTTTGTTTTATAATGAATTTTGTCACTCGTGGTTTAACACCACAAAGTCTAAATTTTGTTTTCTGAATAATACTGAGCAAGGTTTCATTTGAGTTATTAATTATACCAATTCATGTGGATACAATCTAAATACTATTATATCTTTGACTAGCGAAGTGCTTGAAAAATATATTGTGTTTCGCGCTCGTCAGCCGCACCGGACTCTAACTCTGCTTCTTTATTTAGTTGTCTTGCAATTCCTAGATAGTTTGTTGTCAAAATCTTGGATTTACATTCAATTAGGTGCTCTTGACTCATATCACCATGTTATTGGGGTATCTCAATTGTACAGGGTATCTCAATTGTACATCCGCATTCATGTTATATTCGAGACATCGTTTATCAACTTATCATTAATTACGCGTATTTTATGCATGCTAATAATGAAAATGGATTAAATGAAAATAGTTCACCTATTGGTTGGATGTATGTATTGATGAATATAAATCATTCATATATTTTCATAACGAATAATATAATATTTTCACAAAATCACAGAAATATTATATTCAATTTCCACATATTTCTAACAAAATTTGCAGGAAGAAGAATGATCGGTTAATAAGACAACAAGAAGGAAGAATAGAGAAAGAAAAATGAATAGAAGGAAAAATGACACAGAGCAGAAGCTAGATACATCTAGCTTTCACCTTGAGATTCATCAAAAATTCAACGTGAAGATACACGATGAAAAACACTTTGAAGATACATCTACACCTCATCTCCTAGATGCATTTAGACTTCATGACTTTGAAGATGCAGTTGCACCTCATCTCTTAGATACATCTAGACTTTTATGTCTATAAATAAGATGGCAAAGTTTTTAAGAAGATATCAATCGATCGAAAAGAAATATATTTTGGTTTCTCTCTCTAATTTTCAAAGAGTTTTCTCTTCTATATTTTTGGATTGAAATACTCCACTTCATGGAGTAATTTTTTAATGTTGGAATAGTTGATGATGTTTTGATACATATTTATGTTAATTATCTAAATGGTAATACATGCTTGTCCTGAAACTCTTCATATTCGTATATATTTTGTGCTAGAATGGTAGAATTCAATTAATTGTTAATATCACCTCTATCTACTTTACTCTTAGTTATTTCTATATTAATTTTGTAATTCTCACGAAGAAATTAATATATTATAATTAATCAATAAATATATAGAGGGAATTAAATTTTAGTTATTTTTTATTTAAATTTCTTCAGTTTTAATTTTCAAGAAAGTATCATAGGCAATATTTTAGATTTTCAGTAAAGATAATCTCAAGAGGTTTTTACTTCCCTTTCGCACAAATAGGACAAGATTATTTTAGTTTTCATCTTCACTAGTTATCAGTCAATTAATATACATAACCTCAAGGAGTGTAAATTGATGATTTTCATGTGAATATAATTTTATTAGTAATAAGCAATTATTTTTTAAGTGAAATACATGTAGAAATTGAGATTGTATTATAATAATTATATCAAGTAGATTCAAAGTTTTCAACTCTTTTTAAGTTATAAATTTTCCGGAAGTTATTTCTTTTGTTTACATAGTTTACAAATATAGACACTAGCCTCCTTTCATCATTTTCATTCTCTCAAATAGTATTCAACATACTACAAGTCTGTAGTTTAGATTTATCAATTTTTGTGGGATGATATCATAAACTATACTAGAATTAGACAGAGTACGAGCGAATAATTCTATACACTTTAGCCTCGTCAGGTATCATCACAGTTTTGGAGATTTTTTAATTGTGACAACGTTGAAGATTTCTCTACGAGCATTAAAGTACCCAAGATATAAGACTCATCTAAAGACAAACAAATCAACATACAAGGAGTACAAATACAAATTATTTGTTCGTGCTAGTTGTATTCAATATTATCCTTCGTAACAACCATAAAGATCCAAGATATTCAATCTTAAATGACCATCAATTATTTACTTTCGAAAATAACAATCAGAGGATTCATACATTGTAACATTCACTATACTTAAATAAAATACTATAATTGTTGCAATATTTTCTAGTGTTGATTATTTTCTTGATGCAATAATTATCTTCAAATTTTGACAAACAATGAGACAATCTTTACCTCTCATCTTATCTTCAACCATCAAAGTTCAAGAACATCGAAATAGATCCAAAGAAGATCAAATTCAAATCAACTTCCTCTGAGGTTGTTGACTCTAAGATCTCTGTAGATGTGGAAAATATCCTTAATGTTACCTTTGGAAGCCTAGGACTAGTTATGAGGATCAAGGCGAGCCTTCTAGGACAACAATCACTTCAAGTATCATCTACATCAACTCCTATTTTCGAATATTCATCCTAGAAAGGAGAAAGATTCTCTACCAATTGTAAAATCCTTGTGTTTTATTATTCCACACTTACTTCTTGATTACTGCTGAAGAACCTGGTTCTTCAATATTAGGTGGCAGCTTTAAATGACAGTAGGGAAGGGATAGAACATGAGATTTGGTGATGGTTAAAACAAAGAAACTTGTTAGATAATTAGACAGGTTGGAAGCACTGTATTATGTAACCCCCCCCCCCCCGGGTTAAAGGAGTTATAGAAGCAAGTAAATGGAATAAACAAATGTTAAGAGAGGTGATACCCGATGATATAGTCTATCATATTATAAGTAACATTCACCCTTCAACAGATAAGGATGATTTAGATAAGCCTTTGGTTGAGCAGTTGTTGGCTGAATGACATATTATGAGCTTAATTAAAGTTTTGATGATTTGACAAACAATGTACCTAATCACAATCAAGGGAGAAATAATGAAGGATTCATTGAAGAACCCGATCTCTAAAGGATTTAGTGAAGCAATCATATCAACATAGGAACTGATCCTTACTATCACACAATTGGAGACTGAAAGTTGTTTCATGCCTACATTAGAGAAGATGGAATATTGACTGATTCCTATTTGAATAAGAGTTGAATTTCAAATTATAGTTTTCATAAAGTATCATAAGTTAATCAACATAGAATTAGCATTGAAGTAGGAAACAACTTGCTAACGCGCATACAATGAAAAAAGGAATATCCAAGTCAAAAAAGGTTTGGTTTTCTGCTGCAATTATGAAATCAGAACTTTATTGGATTCTACATTCAAGAGGTGGAAAATAGTTCTATATAAACATAGCACGAACTAGTTTTGGAGCTTGATGACAATCACAAATCACAATATTCCAACGAGAGGCTAACTGAGCGTAGCCAACACTAGTATTTAGAAGAGCTAATTGCACGACGATGAAGAACCTGAGCTTATCAACAAATTATCATTAAGTTTTTTCGTTTGTCTAGGTTAGCTTCTATTGTGGTTCCATCAATTTACCTTTTGCAAGTATTGTGTAATAGGTTGTTGGTAAAACAGTTACTTTGTGATTTTTGGCGGACTGCTTAAGGAACATTTCCTTACAGTAATTGTAACCTTTTATATGACTCCGGATAATAGTGAAAAGAATTGGATTCCTATAAAAGATAAGTCTTGGTTTTGACTCTCTTGAGCAAGGATTTTCCCACATAAAACTTTTTGTATTGATTAATATTCCTTATATTGATTTATATTTTGTTGTATTACCTTTATACAAAGGCTAGTACCTTGAAAGATGGCTATACCTCGTGAATGTTAAGAAGGGAAACCAACTACAAGACCACGATGCTTCAATGACAAACGTTAATGATTGTGGAGAATAAGAATATAACACTATTTAATCGGAGAAGATTCTAAGCTATGGGATATCATTCAAAATGGTCCAAAAGGTCATAATAGCACAAGGCACCAAGAGGCATAGATTCATATAGATGTGAAAGTGTCATGACCCAAATCACCGCGTTGTGGTGGTACACTATCCCCTCGGTAGGCGAACTATTCTCAAAATTCATTAACATAACATAAACAATGCGGAAACAAATGAATAAATTACAAGATAAACAACAATTCTCATTAAGTCGATAATTGTCATACTCTTACAACCGCTTCCCAAAACTTGGTCTGACTCATACAAGGACTACTAAGAATACAATAGGAAGAGAAATAAACAACCACTATCTAGAAATAATAAGAACAGTCTAACTAAGATAAAGACCAAGGTTTCCGATATGATGAATGATATGTCCTAATCTCCACGTGCTATATCTGCAACCTAAACCAACTATATACCTACATCCACGTAAAAGATACAACAAACATAGCATGAGTACACAACGTACCCCATAGGCATAATAGGCCGACAACGACGGAAGTTACATAACAGAAATAAACATCAAGTTGACTCTCAAGTAGGTCCTATTCTAGGTTTTCCAAATAGTCACATAAGTTGCCTTATTCACCTTAGAGTTCAATCATAGTCAAGTACAATTTAATTCTTATTGCACACAAGGATCTTACACTATTACCCACCGATGAGTAAACTCTGTCTAAGTCATATTCATGTTGTCACGCCTACCCAAGTTATCCAATAATCAATTAAGACATGTTGACCCTAGTACACAACATCATATCAGAATCCTTTTCAAAGGGTATCACGATTAGTCTAATCATAATAATACTAGATTCTTATTCTCTCTGACTCTTGGGCTTGATTATAGTTCTATACAAGTAAGGACATGACATATATTCATTCATTTAATGTTCTTATTATACTATAAGTAGAAGTCTACGCCGTACATCCTTTGATTAAGGAGGTGATCTACACATGCATAACATACAAGTCATTTAACTAAAACAACAACACCTCGACCAACTCTTTAGTAGACTCTCTATCAGATAACGTCATCAAGCAATACAAGACATAGACATTTCTTTATGATCAACATGATAGTTCTGTCAATAGAATCCACTGACCACAATATAGTTCCACAACGAGTACTCAGATTCATAAAGGTGTAACCACACAACTCAATTCACAGAGAACAAGTCAATCATGGCAATCAATCCGGTCAATATAATCAATCCAATCATCTAAATTCATTTAGTCAAGTAATCACCCAAGTTCTAATAACTGATCCATATCACATTACCAGTCCATAACTAATTAATGCATAATGAATGTATGATATGAATGCAATGCATATGTCATGTACCTTTCATCTCCAGTATACATGCATTTAAATTTTATGAACTGCACACTCATGGGGGACCCGCGAAGTCCATATACTCATTCAGAATTTCTCAACAAATCCCAACTCTTGACTGTAATAACATATGTTGCATGTGTGTAACCCGGCCCTCCGCGTATCATTATTACCATCAAACCAAGACCCCTTTAGAGTCATATCACTCATCTTAATATTTCCAATAATTTCATAAAATAACTGACCTTTATGGTCTCATTGGACCCACAACATTTTCATACCACTCGCATTTCAATATCATCAGAACTATGAGTGTATGAATGCAAATGACAATCAAAGGCAAGTAATCAGAATGTATGAGATGCAATCAAATATATATAAATATCATGCTTTCAAGAAGTCATTAACACACAATTCATGTAATTCAGGATATCATCAAAAGCTATATGATGAATAAACATACAATATCAAGTATGGAGACGAGCCCACAAAATGGCGTCAAGCCAAACAACAACAGTCGGAATCAAATTAAAACTAATTTCCCAAATCATCCAGCATCACAATTCAACACTGGTACCCACCCAAGTGTTCATCACAACTGTTAAGGTGGGACCCCCAAGCACGCTCAATACCCCCTCAATATTTATAAATAATACGTACTTCTATCGAAGTCTATAAAAACAAATCGTAGCCTATCTCAAAGTCGAGTAGGAGTCACGAACGGTCGACCCTATATACACACATTGCCCTTTCAGAGTGCCTCGTAGTACTCGTAGTCTAACATATATAGATTCTATATTAAAAGTAATATAATACACATACAAGGACTTCGTCCTTCAAATAATCCAAAGATTCACCCCAAATTTGACTCTAGGCTCACGATATCAAAATTTGAATTTTATTACTAGAAAAGTATAATAACATACCCAATAATCAAATCATTAAGTTAATTTGAAAACTACACTCGATTGGACCCTCAATTTCAAAATTAGGCAAAAAGCCCCAGTTTCAAACCCTAGGTTTTCCCCTAAGTTAGAAAGGGTTTCTAATACCAAATTAACTATCAAAACATCATTATCAATCATTAATCAATACTAGTTTACAATATCATAATCATCTAATCAACATACAATCCCTAATTTTATGATTCTAGTTCTCTTATTCTAGCATGAAAGCATATGACATTCTCTTTCCCAAATAGGATTTACACTACAATTAGGAGATTCTCCAATGAAGAATAAAGATGAAATCCACAAGAATTCCCCTCTTAGCCGAGCTCTAGTCCTAAGAGAAGGTTTTGGGAAAATGAATTCGTTGTTAGGGCATTTTAAGGTTCTGGTCTGAAATAATGATTTTGCTTCGATGGAAAAATAGGTTTCCGAGGCAGACTCACTTAAATTCCTCGAGAGGCGCTGGAGCGAGAAAGACTCTGCATAGGCGTCATCACCTCTGCGGGAAAACTTTCGCATAAGTGGAAGCCACAATAATGCTCAAGGCCCGCATCTGCCAGCCATCCTTCGTAGAGGCGTACACACAGAAGCAGCCAGAAGACCGCTGGTGCGGACACCAGAAAACAACAACTCTAGAATTAGCCAACTCTCCACCAAACACCCAAAACGCTCCCGAAACCCCCCCCCCCGAATATAATCCAAACATGCATCCCCAAGGTAAATAGTGCTACAAACTCGCTCGCGCACTCAGATTTCTCATACGATCGTGCTAAGACATATTTTTCAAAAGAATCGTTCAAAACCTCCAAATATCATAATTCCACAATAATGCCACAAAGTACATCTGATTGCCTCGGGAATTGACCACATGACTCGACTAAGTCATAAATGACCCTTTGGAACTACCGGAAGTGAAGAAACCCAAAAACAAACCCATACACTCTAAAGTCAACTTTGAGTCAAACAATTAATTCTAAAATTCCTATTTTGGGTTTTTCATCCGAAAATTACATAAATGAACCTCGTGATCCGTGTCACCCATCCCCGTGCATCACAAATCCACACAAAGTATAGTGGAAGGGAAATACAGTAAAATAAGGTTGTTTAGCTAAAAACAATCAGACGAGTCGTTACATCAGATACCAATTACACAGACGTTCGTCCTCAAATAAAAGAAGAGAAAATACAAAGGTGACGAGTAGCCAAGGAACCTATGTTATAACCTGATGGAAGCCTCAACGGGAAAGAATTACACCTGTAGTACTGCTTGTTCACTAAATCTGTCATAATTGTCGTTAACTTAGCTCAAAACCTCAACTTTTCCTTTCTTCATATCCAAAATTTCTTTCACAACTGATTCTCGAAGTAAGAACTAACTCCACTTGAATTTCCTAATTTTATTATAATCATACCTCTATACGCGTCTGATTGAATCCACAAATATCACCTTAACAACCTTTATCCTTTAGTTATAGCCACAAATTATTGTCCACCTATAATGATAAAATATTTTGATTCTACTAATCCTTCTCTCACAGTTTTCCAAGCTGTCTTTCTTACCAAGATTCCTTAGAAACACATAGACACATGCCACAAGTCTAAATTATGACTTCTTTTTGCCAAAAAGGAATTCTTGCTTTATTTTAGAAAATTCTAAGTAATTTCATCCAAAAATGGATCTCATCCAAAGCCAATAGTGCCAATTCAAATCTCGTTAGTTACGTATCCCAATGTTGAAATCACTTAGTCAACCCAATTTCCCAATTCTTCTCAAATCTCCAAATCACAATACTATAAGCATACCTACTAATTATCTTGCCGTGCCAAATTCATAGAAAATCAACTGATCACTTTAAATACTTCCCATAACCATTTGTACCTCCTCAATACATACCAAGTACCAGTGTAAAACCATTAGAATTGTCTGAATCATTGTCATCCGAAGAATATTATCAATCCTATTAGCAAACTTTAATGAGAACCGGTAACACTGTCATACCTCTGTTCTAAATCGAAGTCTATCGAACCCTTGTTGGTGGTTTACTAGAACATCATAAGTCCCCCAGGCAATATAAACATAGGCCTAATTGAACAATTCTAGCTCGATAATAATTTCTCCATTTCTAAATCATCGATAGTTACCTCAACTGATTCCAAACATAACTGATAAGGCTTTCCATAAATATGCAATGACCACTTAAATCTCTTTTTTCATAAATAATCAAATATGTGCAGTCACCCACGACTCCAAAGTTGGATTTTATCCAAGTCATCAACTTAGTACCAAAGAACTATACCTTATGATTGTAATCTTCATATTTCTCAACTTCCACTCGATACATAAATCTAATAGAACCCCATGAACTCTGAATATATCAAATCTTCTTTGTATTTGCTCTTACCTCACCAACAAGTCCGAACATTTTGACGTAAAGCCTGCGGCCTCATTTACTACACCTCTAACCATCGAGTCTCTAATAGTAATAACTCACTAGCCTTTATCAACACAGAAAGTATCAAATCTCACAACCCTCATGCATTACCTTGCGCAATTACTTCCAAATCTTTAATACCTAAAATACTCATCATTGCCATTAATCAACAATGCTTCAACACAGTCTACCATCAGTCACCAATCACGAATTCCATGGAATATCATCATAACACCTAGTCAATTACCATAGACCTACTCTCTTGAGCGTACTAAACAATTTCAACCGCTCTGAAAGATGTGAAAGCTATGCCAACGTGATCCACACCTAACCTAAGAATTTTCATTGTTCAAACCCAAATCCTTCCCTATATCAAAGAGGCACCTTACTCATTCCAACTTAAATCAACCACACATTTATCAAAATCTTTAAATTCCCACTTTTCATTTCAATCACATTTACTACTAAGGACCGATCATTGATGAAACATGTTCTAGAGTGTACTAAATATCATAGAACTTACAAAATAATTGAACCGATCGTGGAAATAGTAGGACACTACATACCCAAACAAAGAGAGTTTCCCTTGGCCCACTCGAACCTTTAAGTTGAAAGCTCCTCCCAAATCCGGCACATTCCATGTAACATGCTTTATAAAATTCCTCGACTAGAAAGATACCGACCCACTCTGGTTACTCTGACCAAAAATCATTTCGTACCCAAGAGATAACCCAAACCATCACTGAACTGGTCCATATTCTGAATGTTGATCCTTAATTACCAAACATATAATCATGCTAACATCTCATTTAACTTAATCAAAGTACCTTGGCCAAAAATCCCTAATCGAAATAATCCTTATTCTATATTAGTTCATATGTTACTAATCCGATCATCGATACCCGAAGCTTTCCACAACTAGTATTAGATCAAACTGTCATCAATCTGTTACCAAAAATATCTCCATTGATCAATACCTTATTCAAAAGTTTTATATGATGCTTGCATGTGAAGAACCAACTCTTACCTTATTTTACCGAACCAGAACACATCCAACTAACCGAGCAATTTTCCCTGTCCTTCGGTCTTCTCTAAATTCATTATACTAGTAATTATAGAACTTCTCAAGTATTAACCTTTATATACCATGCCTACAAATCTTATCCAAGTACTAGATGCAATACACAGTAAATCCTTAAATAGAATCCCACACTTGTCCATCGCTAGAGTCTTTCCTATTCGTCGATCACTAGCTCCCATTAGCCTATGACATAGTTCAATGTACCAAATCATATACGATCTCTTACATTCACTCTATGCTAACAACTGCGAAATAACTCACAAATCAACAATCTCGTGGTTTCAATAATCCTTTTTTTATCACTAACCTTGAAACGCCAAGTGACCCTATGAAAACACTATTTATGTGAAGAAACGCGATTGTCTAATTCCTTAAACATCACTCATCACAAGTAACCTTACCACCTGGCCTAGAACGGATAGTCATTCCCCGAAGAAACCCACAACCACTAGTTCTTACTATAGTACTATAATTATGTCAAGTCGAAGCCAAACTTAACTTTGCATAACTTATATGACATCGACCCTCATACATCTTGCAACTTATCACAATAAGCACGTCAGATACAAATTCTTCCCTTCATATATCAAACATTTACCCATCAAATTTCTTTACCTTGCACATTTGCATTATCATTCACACCTTCCAAAGATTACTGAAAGATCCAAAACATAATCTGAATCACTACACCTTCAATCATAGCTAAAAATTGAACTTGGTCACGCGTCCGTGCCACGGTACCACATCTCATACCCTACTGTGCGATGCTATGGCAAACCACTCACGCATGAATTTAAGAGTGTGTTTCCACATTCGGTGATTGAATAGGAAGAAGATGTTTCAAATACCATTAGAATCGACTTGATATCAATTTGAACGAAGTAGCACAAAAGAATAAAATAAGGGAATATTTCCTAAATGTCTTATAGAATCTCGAGGATGGGTAGGGATGTTTACGCACCTATCCGCGAGAGTCTACAAAACATTGTCCTTATACTCGTGAGACCGCTGAACCTAGAGCTCTTATAACAACTTTGTCATACTACAGTCTTCTGCTCTACCAACTGAGCTAAGGTCGGCCCAAATCATGACGTCGTTTATAATATCCCCCGATAGCTGAACCATTCCTAAAATCCTTTAACACAACTTATAAGTGAAAAAATTACAAGATAAATAATAATCCGCATTAAGTCGATAATTGTCAAACCTTTACAACCACTTCCCAAAACCTAGTTTGACTCGTACAATAACTACTAAGAGTATAATATAAAGAGAAATAAACAACCACTATCTTGAATGGATAAGAACAATCTAACTAAGATAAAATCCAAGCTCGCTGATAGGATGAATGACATGCCCTAATCTCCACGCGCTTCATCTGCAACCTGAACCAACTGTATACCTACATCTATGTAAAAGATGCATCAACCATAGCATGACTATACAATGTACCCCCGTAGGCATAATAGACCAACAACGATAGAAGTTACTTAACATAAATAAACATCAAGTTGACTCTCAAGTAGGTCCTATTCTAGGAAGTCCAAATAGTCACATAAGTCATTTTATTCACATAAGAGTTCAATCACAGTCAAGTAAAATTCAATTCTTATTGCACACCAGGATCTTACACTATTACCCACCGATCAGTAAACACTGTCTAAATCATATTCATGTTTTCACCACCTACCCAAGTTATCCCATAATATGCATAAGTATCATGTCTGTGCAGAATGCCTCTGAGGGCCATAATATGTCTAACTGTCATGCACAATGCGGTCATACATATATATGTGCGTATATAACGTCGTCTCCATTTAGCCTCTCTGGGCATCATATCATATTGGCATCTGTGGGCATAATCATCATCATATACCAGCTGATCAGGTAGTGTGCGTACATAACGTCGTATCCCTTTTCCCATCCCCTTTATATATATAATGCATACCATATAGTAGTGTATATAATACATGTGGGTCCAGGGTAATACATGAATAAAATGCATGAACAATAATAAAATATTCTGAGTTTGTCGGAGTGACATAATATCGCTTCACCTCTGATTAATATTCTGAATATTAACATCTTTCTCATATACCTCAATAAGGATTTAGGAATATATTTAGACATTCTTTGACAATAGGAATGAATAACATAAACATTCTTAATCACTAAGAGTAGAATAATTTATGGGACAATATTACGTTCACGTTTCGTACGTAGAACATGCCAAAGAAAGAAGGATTTCCCTTAACATACCTTAGCCATTTTGTGTCCACAATACAACTAAAGCAGCCTGTAATGCACCCCAATCTTATTTTTCAAGAAACCCTATTCTTCCACCTTATTTCACTTCGAAGAAACCTTTAATTTGCTACAATCCGAAGAATAATTTGTGATAAATTACGTAATCGACGTGGCATAAATTCTACATCATTCTTCGTGTTTTGTTGCTTCTTGGTTTGGAAATAGATTTGTTGCGTATTGTAAATGGGATAATTTGCTTCTAATAAAGAAACCATTACTTTGCAGCCTTATTTTGCTATGTGAAGTACTAAGAAATTGAGCTAAATGTCATGGGAATAACAGTTTCCTCTTTACATGTGTAACCTCCTTGGTTTACACTTCATTAAGAATCATGAAATAATACCACTTCCCCTTTATGAGTATGAAACCTATTACTTGCTTCCATCACTACCTAAATAACGTGGACCATTTCCACCAAAGATTTATCCCATGATTTTAATTAATTCTTTAACTCCCACTACAATCCCCGATTTAATCAATTACACACATAATACACTTCTTGATCTCAATTCACTTAAATCTTAATGACTTATAAAACCTTCATATACCCAATGTCATAATCATACGATATAGCACTAGTCCATAACCTTTTTTGGGACATATAACTATTATTTACAATTCCCGTCGTCGCACTTCTTAAGTCCTAAATTATTTTGGGATCGTATCCTTTTACCTCCAAGCTCTAATTTGCATACGTGAAAATGACAAAGTCCTCCAACGCTCGGGTCTATTTACATACGTCTAGCGATTCAAACCATGGCCTGAAAGTACGGGATGTTACATCATTTCCCCCTTAGAAACATTCGTCCTCGAATGTTGGGGTGACATATCTAAGGATTCTAGTCCTCAACAAATAGGACTATCTGGATCCCCGTCACATAGCCAGAAAACACAACCACCGCTTCACGGGGCCATATAATACAACATACATCATTATACTAGATCTCACATGGTCACCAAGCATTAATTATAATAATTTGAAATAGAACTCACCTCTTGCTTCTCTCGGAACCTCGGCGTTAGTCTAGAATAGTTAAGGATATTTGTGTTTCATCTCCTCTTCCGCCTCCTGTGTCACTTCCTCTACATTCTTATTCAGTCATAAACTTTCACGGAGGCTACTTCTTTAGTCCTCAACTCGCGGACTTGTCGATCTAAGATAGCAACGGGGACCTCTTCATATGATCGATGCTCCGTAACCTTCACATCGTCAATTAGTACAATTCGGGAAGGATCCCCCACGCACTCTCTTAAGATAGAAAATTAGAAAACTGGATGAATCAACTCTAACTCCGAAGACAAGTTCAATTCCTAAGCCACTTGGCTTATTCGTCGAATTATGCGATATAGCCCAATGTACCTTGGACTAAGCTTTCCCTTTTTTTCCAAACCCCATTACATCCTTCACATGCAAAATCTTCAAAAAGACCCAATCATCTACTTGGAATTCTAAGTTCCACCGTCGCACATCTGAATATGACTTCCGACGACTCTAAGTGGTTAACCACCGTTCTTGGATAAACTTCACCTTCTCTATGGCTTGGTGAACTAGTTCAGGCCTGAATAATTCTAATTCGACTACTTCAAACTATCCGATAGGAGACCTACATTTTCGTTCGTACAAAGCTTCATATGGAGCCATTTTAATGCTAGCATGGTAACTGTTATTGTACGCAATTTCAATAAGGAGTAAATGACCATCTCAACTTCCCTTGAAGTCCAATACGCGAACTCGTAGCCTATCTTCGAGTGTTTGAATCATATGCTCCGCCTGCCCGTCTGTCTGAGGGTGGAAAGCTGTGTTAAGACTAACTTGAATGTCCAAACCTTTTTAAAATGATCTCCAGAAATTAACTGTGAACTACGCACCTCGGTCAGATACAATAGAAATAGGCATACCATGAAGGAGAACAATCTTCTTAACGTACAACTTTGCATAGTTCTCGGTTGTGTAGATAGTTTTGACCACCAGAAATTGAGCTGATTGGTCAGTCTATCAACAATCACCCAAATAGGATCAAATTTATGATAAGAGCGAGGTAAATCGGTAATGAAATCTATATTAATTATTTCCCATTTCCACATTGGAATTTCAATGTTCTAAGTCAAATCGTTGGGCTTTTAGTGCTCCATTTTTAGTTACTGAAAATTAGGACACCTAATTACAAACTCTGCAATGTTTCTCTTCATGTCGTTCTACCAATACATACTTTTGAGATCATGATACATTTTAGTAGATCTAGGGTGAATGGAATATTATGAGAAATGGACCTCCGTCATAATCTTATCTCGTAATCCTACTACATTAGGAATACACCAATGTAACTTCCATCTGGAGTCTCTCTCCCATTATACTCGAAGGTTGCAGTTCTCTTTTACTAAATATCTTTCTCAATCTTCTCTAAAAATGGGATCTTCATCATGATGTTCCTTTTCTTCCAGTATGAGGGATGACCCTGCTGTATTTTGAGTCATAGGGCTATCACTATCTGAATCCTCCAATTGGACTCCCACCTAGCTAACTGATACATTCCCTCAGCTCAACTTTTCTCCTTAGTCCTCACATTAGTCAAGTCGCTTGTGGGTGAATGATTTTATTGTCAACTTAGCTTTGTTTACTAACTGGTGTGCTGAAAACTCTTATATTTGTAGTATCTTAATCGTGAACACTTTATGAATAATGTCATTGAATCTGAAGTGTGCATATCATCGCAGTTAACTCTTATTCATGGTTTGAAAGGAATCTTTTTTTTTCATACTTTCTCACTACTCATAATTATAAACAACTTCCTTTCTTTACTTCTTTTGACACTTGTTTACTCATTTTCTTACTTGTCGTACTCATCTTAATTCTGAAACATTCTAGTATACATTCAAACATTGCTCCTGATTTCAATCATTGGCGTTACTATCCCTTAAAGGATGAGTTGTTAACTTATTCCATTATTCTATACGTGGAAGATTCTAGAGAATTTTCATTACATGACGCTGGCCTACTATATCCAAACCTGGTCATTATACTTAGATTTGAATTCCTTCACTCGCCTCATTGCTAAGACTTTATGTCACTAGCGCTTTGGGAAAATATTTCCTTGATCTCATTAACCTATAAACCCAATACTTTATCTACCTCGTAGAACCTTTGGTCAGTTCAAAGATGATCATAGACATCTATGTTTGCCTGACATTTTATCTTCATTATAATGTCATTATCTCTTGACATATATCTTTAATGTCTACCTTGTGTCCATAGGCGTCATTGGCCCATTTTCACCTGTCTAGGTGCTAATCTCGAGCTATACTCACTGTTACTTCCATTTACATTCTGTCTGAGAGGTATGACTGCATAGGTTGTGGAACCGATTACTTCGTATGTTTAGATCCAATCCACGGTATTCCATGATCCAATGACTTGTCAAGCTTTCTTGTCTTATCATTATTAGATTTCCAACGATCGGGTGCTCATTCGTCTTACCTCTACATTTCCATTTCAAGTTGCCCTGGGGAAATCTCTTATCTCAAAGTATTTCTCATACTCTATTCCTGAACATCAGAGAATCGTCACATTTGGCCGAAGAGTTCTTACTGTCCCTTATCTACCGTTGGTCCTTATGCTGTTCTGGAGTAATCATACATTTGTGAAACCTGCATAACTATAATTTATTCACCTTTATCCTTCTTGTCGTAATCATTCCTTCTACACGTCATTAATCGAAAAACATTTCTGCCTTGATACTTGAGCATACCATTCCATTCATACTTATTAACTGTTTTCATATTTCTTACAACCATTCTTTGATTGTTCCATAGTTCTCGCCCTCAATTGCCCCCCAACAAGCTATTGTTATCCAGAGGTTATCTAGAATTGTAACATGCTGCAAAATGAAGTCGAAGACCTTACCGGTCCAATACCTGTAGCATACCTTAGCTTACTAACATTGATACACGTAATTCTCAATAATACACAGTATCGCCCTTTACGCAAGGACGAGAGGCTTATGTCCCCTTCCACTATTGTGGATAACTCGATCCTTATATATGACTTGAGCCCACCATTCTGGGTACGTCACCTTACGTGATCTTCTTAAATTTACTGATGGTCACTATTCACACGATTCGATTGTGGCAATCCATTCTTGTTAATAAAATCTTGGGATAATTCCCAATCTATTCTTAGTAAGACATTAAAATTTAGGTCGCACGACATAACATATTCCCTCATTCTAATCAACAAGAGTCACTGTAAAACGGATAGATTTCCATAACCTACTAAACCTTCCCATGATGTCTTCTACTTTTCATCAGTACAACTCATAATCATGTTATCCTTACCTTTGCGCATCAACTTGGGACACTTCAGAACGTTGTGGCCATGGCTGCCACACTCAACCAACCCCATGTACCTGTGCGACATAATTTGGCATGCGCTCGACCACACTGACTACAAGATGGTCGGGGCGGTCTCACTCGACCTTTACAACTTTGACATGAGATATTGGTATCTTTGAACCCTTTAAATATCGGTGATCCCTGACAAATAAAATCCATAGATTATGAGCTCACTGACCCCTCAAGGGGCCTATCTCTATCAGATGCTCTAGGATGAAGTTGTGGCTGAGAAAGCAACTTACGCATATCCTCTGACCGATCTGTCTCAATGGAGAGCATACTACTCGTATTTACACTTAATCCAACTTCAATCTCCCTACTAATCATAACCCTACTGGAAGAAGGATTTGTTGTAATCATAAACACAATAAGGTCTACAGAGAGAATTCTTACAATCTTCTGCGTTCAGGTGCTTAGTACTTCCTTTACTTTACTTTTTTTTCTGTATCCAAAACAAATATTTTTCTTTCCAGGCTTGCATTATCTCTTCCGTAAATGAGTGAGACAATTCCTCACAATCACAAATTTTGAACATAATACTGCCCTTCTGGCGTATCAATCGTCTGGTAGAAGTCACTAATTTACTTGCTATGAATATGAACTAACCGAAGTCTTTTTGGTAACCGGCATTACTGAAACAATATCAGGCAAGAGTTAAACTTGAATTCTTAGAACTCAGCTCTACTACACGATCTATGATATGAAAGAATGGAAACCATCCCTAAATGCCTTGCAACCTCCTGTTTATAAGTGTGGCGCGCAACACACCCATAAACAAGACTCTACCAGACACGGCTTGCAGACTCCCTAGGACAGACCTGCTCTGATATCAAGTTTGTCACGACCTAAATCGGAGGGTCATGACGGGCACCCGGACCTTACCTGCCGAGTAACACTAATCATATATTTAACATATATTCATAATTTCGCATGGCCCATGAGGCCGCCACGATATCCTACTGACATACAAAAAAATAATAGACTGGAAATGAGCTATATAAAATTCTTGTAACCAGAAGGACCCAATTACTATACATAAACATACCAAGGTCGGCAAGGCCATACATGACTACTATACACAGGACAACTGTCTACAAGCCTCTAAAGAGTACGTGACATCATAAGGTCGGGACAGGCCCCGCCATACCCCTATGCATATGCAGAAGTACCATACCAAGATTAGCCTGCTACTCCGGAACAAATGGAGCGCTCCAATATCTGCTGAACCAGCAGCCTACTAGTGTGAACCGTCACCATGTCTACATGAGCCTGCGGGCATGAAAAGTAGCGTCCCCCGACAAAAGGAACATCAGTACGACTGATGTACCGAGTATGTCAGGCATAAAGAATAGCACAATAGAGACCTGAAAGTAACATGAGACAAGAAACAACCAACCAGTAGAGAATGCCTCTGAGGGCCATAATATGCATAAGTATCATGTCTATGAAGAATGTCTCTGAGGGCCATATTATGCCTAAATGTCATGCACAATGCGGTCATACATATATATGCGTATATAACGTCGTCTCCCTTTAGCCTCTCTGGGCATCATATCATATTGGCCTCTGTAGGCATAATCATCATCATATACCAGCTGATCAGGTAGTGTGCGTATATAATGTCGTATCCCTTTTCCCATCCCCTACATATATATAATGCATACTATATAGTAGTGTATATAACACATATGGGTCCAGGGTAATACATGAATAAAATGCATTTACGATAATAAAACATTCTGAGTTTATCTGAGTGACATAATATCGTTTCACCTCCGATTAATATTGTGAATATTAACATCTTTCCCATATACCTCAATAAGGATTTAGGAACATATTTAGACATGCTTTGACAATAGGAATGAATAATTTATGGGACAATATTACGTTTACGTTTCGTACGTAGAACATGCCAAAAGAAAGAAGGATTTTCCTTAACATACCTTAGCCATTTTGTGTCCATAATACAACTAAAGTAGCCCGTAATGCACCCTCAATTGGTGATAAATTACTTAATCTGCGTGGCATAAATTCTACATCGTTCTTCGTGTTTTGTTGCTTCTTGCTTTGGAAATAGATTTGTTGGGTATTGTAAATTGGATAATTTGCTTCTAATAAAAAAACCATTACTTTGCAGCCTTGTTTTGCTATGTGAAGTACTAAGAAAGTGAGCCAAATGTCATAGGAATAACAGTTTCCTCTTTACACGTGTAACCTCCTTGGTTTACACTTCATTAATAATCATGAAATAATGCCACCTCCCCTTTATGTGTATGAAACCTATTACTTGCTTCAATCACTACCTAAATAACGTGGACCATTTCCACCAAAAATTTATCCCATGATTTTAATTAATTCTTTAACTCCCGCTACAATCCCCGATTTAATCAAATACACACATAGTAAACTTTTTATCTCAATTCACTTAAATCTTAATGACTTATAAAACCTTATATACCCAATATCATAATCATATGATATAGCACTGGTCCATAACCTCTTTTGGGACATGTCGCTTCAGACACCCCCTTCCAACATGAAAAGCCCCCATTCGAGTAGTCTCATAGGTCTGACCAGGGGCTCCGTTAACTATTATTTTCAATCCCGTCGTCGCACTTCATAAGTCCTAAATTATTTCAGGATCGCATCCTTTTACCCCCAAGCTCTGATTTGCATACGTGAATACGACAAAGTACTTCAACGCTCGGATCTATTTACGTACGTCTAGCGATTCAAACAATGGCCCGAAAGTACGGGATATTACATAAAATTTACCTACCAAAGTAACTACCCATATGATTATTTATTATGGTGTTATAGCAGTTTTTTAAAAGAAAAAACACACATTATGATTGCAAAGGCAATAAATACATTTCAAATTAGTTTATTTGTTCGCATTTTCCTTCAGAGATGTTTACTTTTGCATATGAATTCTCAAACTCAAGGTTTCACAATAACATAAGGTGTCATGAGGAGAAGAAAGAATATGTTAATTGTTAAACCATAGTAAATTTTATTGCATTGGCTGTATTATAGAAAACAATAATAAATATTAGTCCAATGTCATTATAACTATCTCCGTCATATATTTATATTCCGGAAAAGTTTGAAAAATATCTATGACCAAACGGGTTAGAGTAAAAAAGAAAGACGGGTTGGGAAGAGGGAATAAAAAAGTAAAAACTTGTGCAACTAATAGTCGCGGGTGTTGAAAACATAAGAGTGGAGCTCCGTAATTTCAATTGACTCTTGATTTTCAGCAATCGTTGGTTCCGATCCGAATATGGAGGAAGGGAAAACAAATATATATCACGAGAGGCAAAGATTACAGTTGTGCCTCTTACATTCCCTCAACAATCTCATCCAGGTAATCAATCCCCTTTATGACAGCTAAAACGAATTTTCTTCCCTTGTTGGGACTCTCTGATCCAAGGATTCTAACACAAATAAAGCAAGTGTTTACCTCATTGAATGGGTTTTCTTTCTCGGTCCAATTTGGTTTGTTTCAAATGAAATTGATGTATATAAGGAGGGGGTTGTGAGGGTAGGCTGGTCGGAGTTTGGGTGGAAACAGGTTGACACGAAAATGGACTCAAATGGAGGTTGTCGGGTTCTCAGGTTTTGCGGACTGTTTGGGTGTTGTGGGGGTTGCACGGGTAGTTTGGGGTGGAAATGGGTTAAGGCGTTTTATGGGTATGTTCTAGACACGTTGAGGGTGATGTTGGTGGTTGGTGGTTGGGCGGTGGTAAGGTGGAGGAAACTGATCGGGACAGTAGATTGATGGTTTAGGGACTCGACCGGGACGGCGAGGGAAATGGTTGGGGTGTTCGGGTGGTTTGGGGGTGTTTCGGTTAATAACCTTTTGTGTGTGTGTTGGGGAAATGTTGTAGTTGATGGTGGTGGAAAGAATGAAGTAATTTGGACAAGGATTGGACACGAAGTTGCTATGGACAAGCTCGGGTGCAAACCAAGTGAGGTAGGCCGAATTGGGACAAGGATTGGACATGAGGTTGCTAAGGACAAGCTAGTGTGCAAACCAAGTGAGGTAGGCCGAAAGGCCGGATAGAACTTTGGCTTGGGTGTAGTTAGATCACAAAAGTTCTTACTAAACTTACACCGAGGGGTTGACCCACAAAAGGATCGAGGTTCGGACCACAAAAGGACCGATGGTCCACAAAAGGACCAACTAAATTAACCAACACAAAAGTTAAATAACTTAGCAAAGTTGAGTAAAACTCAAATATATTTCATAAATCTTCAATGTCTATTTACATCAACTACATCCTATTTATACTAGTACTTAGACCCTTCTAGAAGACAACTAGATAGACACAATACATGAACCATTCGGCCACAATGGGAAAGGGGGAAGGGTCTCAGCCGGTTTGGGGGAAAGGAATAGACCAACCCTTCATGTTCTCTAGGCCACCCTTTTGTGTCATTCATGTACATAAGTGCATGAACTAGTTAGTTCATGAATCTCATCCGAATGGAAAAGGGGAGAGGCTTCGACCGAATGGAAAAGGGGAGAGGCTTCGGCCAAATGAGAAAAGGGGGAAGGGGTTCGGCCCTTTTTGGGGGAAGGGAAAAGATCAACTCTTCATGTTTTCTAGGCCATCCTTTTGTGTCTTCCATGTAGATAAGTGCATGAACTAGTTAGTTCATGAGTTATCTTGTTGGAATCTTCTTCTTCTAGATGATTCTTCGGCCTAATCATCTCATTTCCTTACATGGCTGGTCTAGTCATCCCACTTATTACAAGGCCTATTAATATGTCTTAAGGAGAGCTAGTAACTAAGCTAGGAATCTAAATAAGCTAAAAGAAAATGGTCTCGGTCAAGACCTACATAAAAGCCGAAAATAAACATGTTCCTTCTTGGATCGTCACGTCCAATCTTCAACTCCACTCCATATTCCATTCCATATTACGCATATCACCGTATGACGGACGGCAATCTTTGGCACTCTTCGCAAGTCACCTCTTGGCTCATGTTGGGAGCTTAAGCTCGTGGCCTTTCTTTCATGCAATTTAGTATTTAAGCTGTTGTCACTTAGTAAGTATTTTACGCTTCATGATTATCTTATTCTCCACTCACATATCCTATCCCTAGACTTTATTATTGAAAAAATAACCACATTAGTTGTACTCTCAGGGGAAAGATGTGTTTACAAGATATGATTTAAACTCCATTGCTGAAAAACTTGGTGTGGATGACCCCAACAGGGGAAGCTGGAGTCCTATGTCAATTGTTTTTAAGCCTCATCATAACGAAATCACGGGGAACTATGATATAAACGTATTGATTGCTGCACTGGAACAAAAAGGCAAAAATGTTGTTTGGCATGATATGCGAAATGGGGCTTCTTCAATTGATCTTGATGATCATGATCGACTGATGGGTATTGTTCTTAATGTTCCTGTTAGAAAGTTTAGCGGCCTTTGGAAAAGCAGGCATTGGGTTGCGTTAAGATGTATTCAGGGGTTTTGGTATAATCTGGACAGTGATTTTTCTGCTCCTTATGCTTTTAAAGATACCGAACAAGTTAGGGAGTTCTTGGATGCTATCATTACTGCTGGTGCTCAGGTTTTACTGGTCATGAATCAGTTGTAAAATATTCTGCTGTTTGATTTCCTTTTTGACTTAAGCACTGTGGATGGGACATGTTGCACTATGAAGACTTTAGTTCCCATGTTTGCTGTTATTACATGCTGGAGGGTGTTAGCGCTGTGCTGCGTTTTCTTTTGGGCTCCTACATTTCCTGTTTCTCAGGTGCATATCTGACATATTCTATATTTACTTCGTGGAGGTTTAGCATTTGCAGCAGATTAGTGGACAGTTGCTGATGAGAGACAGCAGATTAGTGGAGCATTGTATAGATTGTTTGTATCACGTTGATTTGTGTGATTGTGTTATAAGCTTGCTTGAAGCAAGATAGCATCATAAATGTACTGGTCAGTGCAGCATGTTAGATGTTTTCTGTGAATTCTTTTCACTGTTTTAGAAGTTATTTTATACACTATCTGATAGATTATAGTTGAAAATAATTCAAGTTTTGACTTATCTCCTTAAAGGTATACTTTATTGCTTGTAGTTTGATTTATCATACAAAAGTGAATCTTCCCTAATGATGTTGTTATCTTG
Source organism: Anisodus acutangulus (assembly GCA_029783415.1). Lineage (NCBI taxonomy): Eukaryota > Viridiplantae > Streptophyta > Magnoliopsida > Solanales > Solanaceae > Anisodus > Anisodus acutangulus. Next base: position 23,205,396 of record CM056508.1, read on the forward strand.
GCTGTAATTCGCTATTTCAGCTTCTTGTTTTTACACTTCTTTGAAAATATAGTCATTACTTTTCGGCAATGAGAAAATTGAGCTCTCTTTTCACACTCTGAAACAAAAGAAAGGAAAATGCTAAAGTATATACCTGTAAAATATGGTTTTATCTGTATCACGATATTGTGCTCTATTACAATCAGAAGGATAGAATTTGTCGAAGAAAGAAAAACTCAATTGCTTACTTGTAATGGACCTTTTATTAATAGAAAAAACCTTGGCCTCCAGTGTATTTATTTTAGGACCAAAAAAGTGGCAGCGGCTGCGCTTTCTTCAACTGCTTATCTGCAACTTCGATGTCGAGCTCCCACTTTAGCTTATGATTCTCCAGGAACTAAATTATTCCTGTTAGCATTGCTATTATATAAGAGAACATTGAACTTTTCCTTCTGATTTCTATTCAAAATCTAGTTGCAAATGCTACTTCTTTTGCCTTTTGTCTTCCCTGGTGGCTCTTCTTAGTTATGAATAGATACTTGGAGGAGTGGTGTTCTCAAGAAGTGACTGCTTGTTGAAGATTCATATTTCTTCATGTGGCCGAATCTAATTCTCCTCTCTGAGATTAACTCCTGCATTTTTTGCTCTTCGTATCCAGGTGTAAGTCCAACTTTCTCAGCCAAGATAATCTTTCTTCACAAATGAAAACTTCTTTTCAATTTTTAATTGCATCTACAACTGCCTAGTGTTATTGTTTATTTATGAACATGCTAAAAAGAGGGACAATTTAACTTTTTTCGAGAAAATCATTGCTAGCATTCTGAATCCAAGTTGGATAGAAAAGCACTATGTTGGAAAGAAGAAAATAGTTACTGCTAGATATCAAGCTGCCAAAATGTTCAACATGCTGCTGGAGACAATACAAAGATTTGGCTCTAGATATTTACATTATTTCATGACTTCTAAATCTGCCTAACTTCTGATGCTATTTTTCTGAAAATATTGCATGGTTTCTGAGTTTGGGAATTAAGTGGGATGGATATGTCTGGCACTTTTTTGCTCTAATTGAGCATCTTGAACAATTGAGTTGGTTGAACTGGAGCCAAAATTCCACCTTGAACCTGAGGTGGAAAGCAAACGGTGGACAGTGGACATGGTACATACTCAAAATCAATCCTAAATTTGGAGCTACTCGGGTTTTCCCCTTGGGTCTTTCATAATACATTCTTGGCCAAAAAGTTGTATTATGAGTATACTGACTAATACATGTCAATAATATCTCCAGTGTAGTTAGTTTTAGCTTGATCACAAATTATTGGAAGAGCCTTTCTTAGATAATCAACAGTTGGCTCCACTTGGCTTGTTTACAGCTCTGAGCATGACAATTGATAGTTCTTTGAGGATTGTCTTGAGTCTTGACCACATCCACTAGTAAAACCTTAACCTAATTGTGTTATCTTTCTTTACAAAATCAATCCTTTCTGTGAGTCACGGCCAACTATAACCTGAGATTGTTAAAGAATAACTTTGAGAAGGAATGTGAGATGTCCTATAACTTCAGAAGAAGATATACTGATGGTATATAGTATGCATCCTCCCGTAGTTTGTCCATTTACTGTAATCCAAGATGATGGAAATTCCATATTGTTGTTTCGAATATTCGAATTTTAACTAGTATCATAACTTGATTTTGAGCATACTTGAAATGCCTACATGAAAAGTATGTCGGGTTTTATGCTTAAACGGCTTGAGGAAATTCATGATTTATTTATGCATCTGGAAAAATCATTTTGCCTATCATGTAGTCAGGATTGTGTGTGTGTGAGACGGGGTTGGGGGGAGCTAAATTTAATTGCATACAGGAGTAGAAAGACAAGTAGTATGTTTTTGGCTGGTGCTGTTTGCGCTAAAAATCATTGTGGTCTTCCTGTCATCTGGGAAGCAAGTATGATGCATGTCAGAGTTGCTTTCATTGTGTTTAATTTTTTTTTCTCGTCATGTTTGGATATTCTTTGGGAAGCCAAATCTACAAAACATGCCGGTCTATTTACAATTATTGTTGCTGACGAGTTAGTATAAGCTCCCATCTGAGAGAGGGAAGATTTTTTGTTGTCTATTAATCTGAAGTGATCTTTAACATTCATGCTTTTTGTCAAGCAAAAACATACTGCAGGTAGCTATGGCCTTTCCCGTGCTTTTGGTTTGAGTTTGAAGTGGTTCGTATTGTTTGTCCTTAGTTTTCTCTATGGTTTTAGTTCTTAGAATGCTCAAAATGATAAAATTTAGAATGGCTGATTTGGACTTCTCAAGCTGATGCGGAAAAATATCCACTTAGGGCGATTTTTTTTTCTTTTAGCACAAGTATACATGAAGAATATTTTCAGTTCCCACGCTTCTTCCAAATTCCACTATCCTTGCTTTGTTATATTACCGAAAGGTTGGTACTTGGTATGTTCTGAGCGTGATCTTATCAAGAAAATGAGGTAATGTACAGGAAGTGATAGGCTGATTCCTTTGGTCATACTTTGATGAAAGGCAAGTACTTTCTTTCTCTTTCTCCGTACCCTTTTCACTTCTTCTTACTATCTTTCCATCATTCGCCTCTTAATTCATTGTAATTGACTCCATTGAACCATTATAAAGTTTTTATCTGACCTCAGTTTTATATAAGGTCCTTAAGGCGACTTCAGTATTCCTACACTAGCAGCGGCCAGCAGTAGTGCTTTGATTGTTTACAATTGTAAGAGGATAACTAACATACTGTTGTAACAGAAATGATTCTCTCTCCTACTTTTAGGGATGGCAATGGGGGGTTGCGGGTTGGAGAGATCCTGATTCCTGATTGATGTCTTCTGAACTGAATCCTAAAAGGCTAGCAAAGTTTTTTCAGCGACTCTCTAGAAGAAGCTAGGTAAAGCAGAAGCTTGTGCTCATTGAAAACTTCCAAGTAAATTTGTTTTCGTTAAAAAACTATCCAAAGAACTTTCTTAAAAATCATTCCAAACAATTGTTCAGTTGACACCTGTATAAGTAGTGCCCGCTAATTGCTGCCGAAATGTAATTCTGTTTTCATCGTTTGGAGTTTTTAAGATGCTTGTGGTCAGTTCCCGTGTTAACTGGAGAGAAGTATAGAAAGAAAAGAGATGTTGCTTTTCTATTGGTCCTAGAGAATTTCGTTAAAATAGTAGTATAGTAGGAATTGTTGTCTACCACGCAATAAGCTAAAATTTGGCCAGTGGGATTACATACCAATAGTAACCTCAATTCTTCCAGAACATAAGAAAACATTGAAACTGTTTTAGGTATACTACTGCAGGATTTGATTAGTAACTTTACACAGATTTATAAGCTATGTCAATGATGTATCCTTCTTCATTTGGTTGTTCAATCAAGTGCAATGTAGTCTGGTATCTTCGTGGAAATCTTGGAGTCTCCTGGTTTAAATCAACCCAGTGTCAAAAATATTGTTCCCTCATCTTCCGGTGCACTGCCAAAAATACTCCCACCTATTCTCAACTACACCGGCCTAAAATGCTTTTCATCTCCAATTCTTAACCAATCACGCCTTCCTGATTGCAGCAGATGTCCAGCATAACACGAAGGACTTAAGTTGTTGTCTCCATGGAAATCACTTGGAAGTTTCAATCAATAATCTTCTCACCAGTCGAAAAGGCATTCCAAACTACGGTTCCAACCAAGTAAAGCCCAACTGAAACCTTAAAGACATCATCCCAAGAACCTGAGGTGCCAGAGAACATAAAATATAATTCATTAAAGGGACACATGCTTTTGGAGGGACGAGATGTCATTATTTGGTCTCAAAATTCAACATAATGTTCTAGCATGACAGATGATGATGAAATGGGAAGCCATACTGGCCATCAGATGGAAAATAAGGCCTCCCTTCTCCTCTCCCCCACCCCACCCCACCCCCACCCCCTAGAGTGGGAAGTGAAGTTGAAGCTACCTATTGAAAAAACTTGACATTGCAACACGATTAAGACCATTTCTGTAGCTCCTAAATGGCAAAGCTAATGCTTTTGCTAAACTATGTTTACAAGACGGTGATAGTCTCTTGATCAGCTGAAAGCTACTCTCCGTATTATTAACAAGAACAGGTCTAATATATATTCGTTAATAAACATAGGATAAACATCCTTCTCTTTGACTGGTTTGAAATTTACTCCTCTGAAAATTCCATTGATTACCCCTTTTCTAAAACAGTAAATCCCGTTACGACTAGGAACAAAACACCGGAGTGGGAAACCCTAGTTGATTCTAGGAAAGTCCAGTCCAATCACCCTCCTTTACAAGGCATCAAGCTTACTTTCCATGGCTGCCCTGTAGACGCGATTCCTCTTAAGAATCCAGCAGAGGATGAGAAAACAAATACCAAGAATATCCTCGCTCAAAACAATTTCACCAATATCAGTTTGAATTCCCTAGGAAAACAACTCGATCGGGTGAAAAAACACATAAAAGCCAACCCATTAGTCACCATAGATTCCACGGATACGACTAAAGCGTTGAAACCAAAAAGCCAAAAGCCTATCTTCAAACCCTTTCAGGTGTCCAAAGATGGCGTCAAGAATATCCAGAAAAATAAGTCTGAATTTATTCAGGCTATCCAAGATCAATTAAGTAGGATTGGGGCGTCCAACAGTTCTAATACTGAACACGTTGTTCCTGATACTCCACAATCTTCCAACAAAATCACTACTCTTGTCAACGATTCCGACGACGGTAGTACTTCAAATCAATTCCGAAACAAAAAACCTTTTGTTAACCATATGGATTGGCAACAACCAATACAACAGGTCCAACAACATCAATTACAAATTATTCACGCTCGTAGCGTAGGAATAGTCAAACCCTAGATCAATCCCGCTTTCAATGCCTCTTCCATTTATGATTGGAACATAGATGGGATGACCGAGTACAATATTCTCGCTTTTCTCCAACAAATGACCATGGTCGCAAACGCCTACAAAACCCAAAGCGCACGCAAGACAAGACCATTGCAGAACTGCTCATCGCAGGATTCTCTGGTCAATTGAAAGGTTGGTGGGATAATTATCTCGCTGATCAACAAAAGGAAGATATCCTCAATTCCATCAAAACCGACGAAGAAGGATTACCAATCCTTGACGAACAAAGTGAACCCCTACAACAGGCTGTAGCAACCTTGATTCTCACAAACTCTTTAAATTTCATAGGAGATTCTTCGCATTTGAAAGACAAAAATGCCGAATTACTTTCAAACCTCAAATGCAAACAACTCGATTTCCAATGGTACAAAAATACCTTCCTAACCAGAGTTATGCTCGGGAAGATTCAAACCACCATTTTGGAAAGAGAAATTCCTGGCCGGATTACCTACCCTTTTAGGAGAAAAGGTTAGGAACAAAATCAAAGAGAATTGCGGTAAACAGATTATACCCTACAATGAGTTTACATACGGAAAATTGGTCAGTATAACTCAACAGGAAGGTTTGAAGATCTGTCAAGACCTGAAATTACAAAAACACCTCAAGCTGGAGCTAAAGAGAACTAAGTGCGAACTTGGAACCTTTTGCAAACAGTTTGATACGAATTTCTCAAAACCCTCTTCCAGTTGCACAGGAAACTGCAGCAAGACTCATAAATCCCTTAAGAGTACTTCTAGAGGTTACAAAAAGAGAGATTTCAGCAAATCCAACGAAGAGTATTACAAAAATCCATACAAAAATACTCATCATCTCAAAAGACCAATTACCAAAAAAGCTGATTTCAAATACAAAGACGTTACATGTTACAAATGTCGCAAAAAAAGGACATACATCGAGGTACTGCAAAATGAATACAAAATTACAAGAATTGAAGCTCGATGAGGACGTCACCCAGAAAATTTCCAATCTTCTCGTTGATTCCTCCGATTCAAATGCCGAGTCAGAACCTGACTACTTTTCTCTGTCTTCTGAAGACAACAAAGCCCTCCAAATAGATGAATTGCTTACAACCAGTTCTTCTGAATATTTCGATAAGGGTAAGGGAAAACTCGTTTGTGTTTTAACCAAGGATCAAGAGTTCATGCTAGAAATGGTTCAACACATAGATGTCGAACACCAAAAAGATTATTTGTATAAACTCCTCAAATCTTTTACTGAAGAGAAAAAAGATTTCAAAAAATCGATTTTGCCAAACACCTCCAAAAATACCTACGATTTGACCAAAATCCTGAAAAAGGGTAAAGGAATGAAAGAATCCAAGGAAACCCCAATTCTAGAACTCCAGAAAGATGTGAAACAAATCAAAATAGAGATCAAGACTCTACGAGAAAAACAAGATCAAAACTCTCTTCTACTAAAAACGGTCCTTTCAAAAACCCAGGATAATTCTGAATTCGGTTCTGAGTCAGACAATTTCGACTCTGAAGATCCAGGAGAACCTCCTGACAACCCTTTCGTTGAAGAGGTCCCACAAGAATTCCTTACTGTCTTACGACAGATCACGTCGAAAAAATACCTTGTTCAAATAACCCTTAAATTCCCAGGCAATTTTAGGATTACTACTATTGCTCTTTTTGACACCGGTGCAGATCTGAATTGCATAAAAATAGGTCTAGTACCTAATCAATTTCATGAAAATACCCAGAAAACTCTAGCAACGGCCAATAACACAAAGCTAGAAATCAATTCCCAAACCAATGCGTCTGTTATTATTAATAAAGTTTCTATTACGACATTGTTTGTCTTAGTAAAAGACATTCACAATTCCGTTATCTTAGGAACACCATTTATTAATCTTATCACTCCTTATACAGTCGATAATGATTTTATCTCTTTTGATTCCAATAGAAAGAATTTAAAATTCCCTTTCTTGAAAAAACCTAAAGCTAGCGACCTTGATTTGATTAAAACTTATTCTTGTCACCTAGGAGAATTAAGAAATAGTTTTTATCAAAATTCCAAGTCCCTTGCAAACTATGATACTTGTTCCTTTAAATTAGTTGATTCCTTTGCATACAATATTTTTTTGAAACATTTCTCGAAAATTGCATTCAAAAATAATTTATGCAAACTTATTTCTGACAATTTTTACTTTAAAAATATTTTAACCAGTGGTTTATCCGAAAACAGGAGAAGAAACCCACAGGTTTACAAAATCAGCTACAGCACAGAAATACCCTATCAATATCCCTATAAAAATCCACAGATTTTCAATACCACATACAACAAAAAAATGTCCTATCACTGTCCTTTGCCGCAATGTCCGGGTTTCAAAGAAAAAATATCCAGAAAGGACATGAAAGAATCTGGACAATACTGTTACCACGCAATGTGCGGAGCGTTACTCCAAAAAAGAAAAGAAGAGATACCTCCTCCGCCAATAAATACACCTGTTGCTGCACCACAACAACAACCAAATTCCATGGCCCCTAAAAAACCCACAAAAGAAGAAAAAAAAAATTCCCTGAAAAACCGTCATGGTATGAGATAGTCATGAAAGAAGAAAATGAAAATATTTCGGCATCCGTACAAAAAACACCGACACAGGAGATGACTGCTGAAAATCTCCTACAACTTCTGGCGAAATCACCAGAAATACAGAAGGCTTTAATGCAACTTCAAAATTCCAAACAAGAAGTTGTCCAAAGCTTAGGAGAGGAAAAAACCTCTCAAAATTTTATAAAAATCGAGAAAGGAGAATCTTCAAAAACTCTTTCTCAAAAAGAATTTTCTAAATTGCAACTTGAGAAAGAAGAGTCTTCAAAAAACCTTTCTCAAAAACAATTTTCAAAAAATCAACTTGTGGTACCACAAGTTCCCAAAAAATCTGCTCCTAAATTTTTTGTAAAACCATTTTTTCAAAATATTGTAACTCTTGAAAAAGGATTCTTTAATAAATACCCTTTTCTAGCACTACAAAATTATTTTGGACAAAAGTGTTTTTATAAATCATGGGATGTTTTAAAAACCCCATATTTTTACCAGGCTATCCTTGAAATATCAGGATCAGCAATAATTAAAAATAATTTTTTCAAGAAAAACCCTGATCCCTCCTATTCAATTTGCAAAATTCTCAGCATAATTGCTCCAATTGATTGGGGGAATGACATGTCTCAACTACTAAATTTCCCAGACACCCACAAAAATGAACCATTTTTTGATATTCCTTTTAATTACTGGGATTACCAACAAGCTTGGTTCAATTCTTTTTTCGTTCAAAATACCAACCAAAGCCACACTTGGCTTTTCCATTTTGATACCTCTTGTGATGCATCACAATTTCCAACATGGTGGAACTCATGGTGGGAGCAATTTGGATCCACCTTAGAAATACAAAAACCAGAAGTCACTAAATCATTTAGCCTCTTTAAATCCCAGTTTAAACCTTCAGAGGAAGAAAAGAGATTTGTGCCTCTACACCTTTTTCACACAAAATTCCACTTACCATGGGTCTTTACATGGTTCGTAGATTATTCGGAAGACAAAATCCCAATTATCCGAAGAAGATTCAAAATCCGATGGTGGGATAGCTTTAAAATACCAAAAAGCCTCGCACCACAAAAAGTCCAGGAATGGTTAGATACCCAGAAACCCATTCCTTTACAGGCGCCTCCACAAACACCACCGGCACCACTACAAACAAAGGATCACACTCAGTTCCTTTCACAGAAATCCCAGATGGCCTTAATGCTTGCAGCGGCCAAAAATCCAGAAGAAATGCAAGCCATAATTCTGAAATTTGCACCGTCTTCATCAAAACAAGGCTCTTTATCTGAAGAAGAAGAACCAGAGATTGATATTGAAGACAGTCCAGTTTTTGGCAACAGTGGATTCTGAACAAAATTGCCAAAAGAATTCAAAATACCCGGAGTAGAGTTCAGACAAAATTCCGACAAAAGAAAGTGCTCGAAAAAGCTACTTTCAGCAAAAGCAAAAGCAAAAGCAAAGATTCCCGCAATAATTTGAGAAAATGCCAAAAGGAAGAACAGTGATTCTCCACTCGGATGAATAGTGATGTGGATGAATAGTGATGCAGATGAGTAGTTTAAAATTCCCTTTTATTAAGAAAATACCCTGTAAATTAGGCCGAGGATCTAAAGGGGATAACAGACAGAGAAGGAATCAAGATATAAGGGATTGATAAATTAAAAGATAATTGAAGAATGCAGAAAGTAAATAAAGCTTGACTTACAATTCAAGGTTTCAGTTATGGAAACCATGGATCACAAGGTTCTGCAGGAATTTAATTCAAATAGGCGGTTGAACCGGCCAAGTATTTAATGCAAGAATTTAAAGAATTTAAATGCATAAAGTATTTTAAAAGATTAGGAGGTAGTACCGTCCATAATCATATTCATTTAAAAAATTAGAATTTACAAAGATAATTATCAAGGAGAGAAACCTTGGGAATTTCAGGGGTATTTGGATCATATGATATGAGTCATATGATATGGATCATATGAACTGAATCATATGGGTATTTAGAGGGGTATTTAATCCTAACCTAAAGGGGGGATTTCTGTAAGAGCTCTTAACTTCTCTATAATTCTAAAAAGAGAAAGACTTACTAAAAGACTTAGTAAAAAAATGACTTATCCTTCTAAGGGAGAGGGAGTCTCCTTTTATAGGAGTTTTACAGGGTATTTTCATAATAAAAAGGAATTTTAAACTATTCATCCGCATCACTATTCATACGCGTCACTATTCATCCGAGTGGAGAATCATTGTTCTTCCTTTTGGCATTTTCTCGAATTATTGCGGGAATCTTTGCTTTTGCTTTTGCTTTTCTGAAAGTAGTTTTTTCGAGCACTTTCTTTTGTCGGAATTTTTTCTGAACTCTACTCCGGGTATTTTGAATTCTTTTAGCAATTTTGTTCAGAATCCACTATTGCCAAAAACCGGACTGTCTTCAATATCAATCTCTGGTTCTTCTTCTTCAGATGAAGAGCCTTGTTTTGATGAAGACGGTCCAAATTTCAGAATTATGGCTTGCATTTCTTCTGGATTTTTGGCCGCTGCAAGCATTGAGGCCATCTGGGATTTCTGTGAAAGGAACTGGGTGTGCTCCTTTGTTTGTAGTGGTGCCGGTGGTGTTTGTGGAGGCGCCTGTAAAGGAATGGGTTTCTGGGTATCTAACCATTCCTGGACTTTTTGTGGTGCGAGACTTTTTGGTATTTTAAAGCTATCCCACCATCGGATTTTGAATCTTCTTCGGATAATTGGAATTTTGTCTTTCGAATAATCTACGAACCACGTAAAGACCCATGGTAAGTGGAATTTTGTGTGAAAAAGGTGTAGAGGCACAAATCTCTTTTCTTCCTCTGAAGGTTTAAACTGGGATTTAAAGAGGCTAAATGATTTAGTGACTTCTGGTTTTTGTATTTCTAAGGTGGATCCAAATTGCTCCCACCATGAGTTCCACCATGTTGGAAATTGTGATGCATCACAAGAGGTATCAAAATGGAAAAGCCAAGTGTGGCTTTGGTTGGTATTTTGAATGAAAAAGGAATTGAACCAAGCTTGTTGGTAATCCCAGTAATTAAAAGGAATATCAAAAAATGGTTCATTTTTGTGGGTGTCTGGAAAATTTAGTAGTTGAGACATGTCATTCCCCCAATCAATTGGAGCAATTATGCTGAGAATTTTGCAAATCGAATAGGAGGGATCAGGGTTTTTCTTGAAAAAATTATTTTTAATTATTGCTGATCCTGATATTTCAAGGATAGCCTGGTAAAAATATGGGGGTTTTAAAACATCCCATGATTTATAAAAATACCTTTGTCCAAAATAATTTTGTAGTGCTAGAAAAGGGTCTTTATTAAAGAATCATTTTTCAAGAGTTACAATATTTTGAAAAAATGGTTTTACAAAAAATTTAGGAGCAGATTTTTTGGGAACTTGTGGTACCACAAGTTGATTTTTTGAAAATTGTTTTTGAGAAAGGTTTTTTGAAGACTCTTCTTTCTCAAGTTGCAATTTAGAAAATTCTTTTTGAGAAAGGGTTTTTGAAGATTCTCCTTTCCCGATTTTTATAAAATTTTGAGAGGTTTTTTCCTCTCCTGACCTTTGGACAACTTCTTGTTTGGAATTTTGAAGTTGCATTAAAGCCTTCTGTATTTCTGGTGATTTCGCCAGAAGTTGTAGGAGATTTTCAGCAGTCATCTCCTGTGTCGGTGTTTTTTGTACGGATGCCGGAATATTTTCATTTTCTTCTTTCATGACTATCTCATACCATGACGGTTTTTCAGGGAATTTTTTTTTTCTTCTTTTGTGGGTTTTTAGGGGCCATGGAATTTGGTTGTTGTTGTGGTGCAGCAACATGTGTATTTATTGGCGGAGGAGGTATCTCTTCTTTTCTTTTTTGGAGTAACGCTCCGCACATTGCGTGGTAACAGTATTGTCCAGATTCTTTCATGTCCTCGGATATTTTTCTTTGAAACCCTGACATCATGGCAAATGACGGTGATAGGACATTTTTTGTTGTATGTGGTATTGGAAATCAGGATTTTTATAGGGATATTGACAGGTATTTGCGTGTCAGTAGTCGATTTTGTAAACCTGTGAGTTTCTTCTCCTGTTTTCGGATAAACCACTGGTTAAAATATTTTTAAAGTAAAAATTGTCAGAAATAAGTGTGCATAAATTATTTTTGAATGCAATTTTCGAGAAATGTTTCAAAAAAAATTTGTATGCAAAGGAATCAACTAATTTAAAGGAACAAGTATCATAGTTTGCAAGGGACTTGGAATTTTGATAAAAACTATTTCTTAATTCTCCTAGGTGACAAGAATAAGTTTTAATCAAATCAAGGTCGCTAGCTTTAGGTTTTTTCAAGAAAGGGAATTTTAAATTCTTTCTATTGGAATCAAAAGAGATAAAATCATTATCGACTGTATAAGGAGTGATAAGATTAATAAATGGTGTTCCTAAGATAACGGAATTGTGAATGTCTTTTACTAAGACAAACGATGTCGTAATAGAAACTTCATTGATAATAACAGACGCATTGGTTTGGGAATTGATTTCTAGCTTTGTGTTATTGGCCGCTGCTAGAGTTTTCTGGGTATTTTCATGAAATTGATTAGGTACTAGACCTATTTTTATGCAATTCAGATCTGCACCGGTGTAAAAAAGAGCAATAGTAGTAATCCTAAAATTGCCTGAGAATTTAAGGGTTATTTGAACAAGGTATTTTTTCGACGTGATCTGTCGTAAAATAGTAAGTAATTCTTGTGGGACCTCTTCAACGAAAGGGTTGTCAGGAGGTTCTCCTGGATCTTTAGAGTCGGAATTGTCTGACTCAGAACCGGATTCAGAATTATCCTGGGTTTTTGAAAGGATCGTTTTTAGTAGAAGAGAGTTTTGATCTTGTTTTTCTCGTAGAGTCTTGATCTCTATTTTGATTTGTTTCACATCTTTCTGGAGTTCTAGAATTGGGGTTTCCTTGAATTCTTTCATCCCTTTACCCTTTTTCAGGATTTTGGTCAAATCGTAGGTATTTTTGGAGGTGTTTGGCAAAATTGAATTTTTGAAATCTTTTTTCTCTTCAGTAAAAGATTTGAGGAGTTTATACAAATAATCTTTTTGGTGTTCGACATCTATGTGTTGAACCATTTCTAGCATGAACTCTTGATCCTTGGTTAAAACACAAACGAGTTTTCCCTTACCCTTATCGGAATATTCAGAAGAACTGGTTGTAAGCAATTCATCTATTTGGAGGGCTTTGTTGTCTTTAGAAGACAGAGAAAAGTAGTCAGGTTCTGACTCGGCATTTGAATCAGAGGAATCAACGAGAAGATTGGAAATTTTCTGGGTGACGTCCTCATCGAGCTTCAATTCTTGTAATTTTGTATTCATTTTGCAGTACCTCGATGTATGTCTTTTTTTGCGACATTTGTAACATGTAACGTCTTTGTATTTGAAATCAGCTTTTTTGGTATTTGGTCTTTTGAGACGATGAGTATTTTTGTATGGATTTTTGTAATACTCTTCGTTGGATTTGCTGAAATCTCTTTTTTTTTTAACCTCTAGAAGTACTCTTAAGGGATTTATGAGTTTTGCTGCAGTTTCCTGTGCAACTGGAAGAGGGTGTTGAGAAATTCATATCAAACTGTTTGCAAAAGGTTCCAAGTTCGCACTTAGTTCCCTTTAGCTCCAGCTTGAGGTGTTTTTGTAATTTCAGGTCTTGACAGATCTTCAAACCTTCCTGTTGAGTTATACTGACCAATTGTCCGTATGTAAACTCATTGTAGGGTATAATCTGTTTACCGTAATTCTCTTTGATTTTGTTCTAACCTTTTCTCCTAAAAGGGTAGATAATCCGGCCAGGAATTTCTCTTTCCAAAATGGCTGGTTTGAATCTTCCCTGAGTATAACTCTGGTTAGGAAGGTACTTTTGTACCATTGGAAATCGCTGAGTTGTTTGCATTTGAGGTTTGAAAGTAATTCGGCATTTTTGTCTTTCAAATGCGAAAAATCTCCTATGAAATTTAAAGAGATTGTGAGAATCAAGGTTGCTACGGCATCTTGTAGGGATTCACCTTGTTCGTCAAGGATTGGTAATCCTTCTTCGTCGGTTTTGATGGAATTGAGGATATCTTCCTTTTGTTGATCAGCGAGATAATTATCCCACCAACCTTTCAATTGACCAGAGAATCCTGCGATGAGCAGTTCTGCAATGGTCTTGTCTTGCGTACCATTTTGGATTTTGTAGGCGTTTGCAGCCATGGTCATTTGTTGGAGAAAACTGAGAATATTGTACTCGGTCATCCCATCTATGTTCCAATCATAAATGGAAGAGGCATTGAAACGGGATTGAGCTAGGGGTTTGACTATTCCTAGGTCGTGGCGAAAGGTGAATAATTTGTAATTCTTTGTTGTTGGACTGTTGTATTGGTTGTTGCCAATCCATATGGTTAACAAAAGGTTTTTTGTTTCGGAATTGATTTGAAGTACTACCGTCGTCGGAATCGTTGACAAGAGTAGTGATTTTGTTGGAAGAGTGTGGAGTATCAGAACAACGTGTTCGATTAGAACTGTTGGACGCCCCAATCCTACTTAATTGATCTTGGATAGCCTGAATAAATTCAGACTTATTTTGCTGGATATTCTTGACGCCATCTTTGGACACCTGAAAGGGTTTGAAGATAGGCTTTTGGCTTTTTGGTTTCAATGCTTTAGTCGTATCCGTGGAATTTATGGTGACTAATGGATTGGCTTTTATGTGTTTTTCCACCCGATCGAGTTGTTTTCCTAGGGAATTCAAACTGATATTGGTGAAATTGTTTTGAGCGAGGATATTCTTGGTATTTATTTTCTCATCCTCTGCTGGATTCTTAAGAGGAATCGCGTCTACAGGGCAGCCATGGAAAGTAAGCTTGATGTCTTGTAAAGTAGGGTGATTGGACTAGACTTTCCTAGAATCAACTAGTGTTTCCCACTCCGGTGTTTTGTTCCTAGTCGTAACGGAATTTACCATTTTAGAAAAAGGGGTAATCAATGGAATTTTCAGAGGAGTAAATTTCAAACCAGTCAAAGAAAAGGATGTTTATCCTATGTTTATTAACGAACTCGTAGAAATTTTCCTGTATTTGCGTCCTAGTATTTGAAAAGGTTTTTAAGAACCAAATTCATTTTTCTAGGTTGTATTTTTCGTAAAAATCATTTTGTAGGAATTTTTTATCAATTTTAAAATCTTTTTGTAAAACGCCAATTTCGTTTACTAGGTTTTCTGTAATAGAGGAAAAAGTCGGACTAGTTGGTTCTAGGTCTTCTAACTTTTCTCTATCAGTAGGATTTTCATAAACGGATCTTGGTATTTCATTGGAATAATCTACGTTTCGTAGATTGGGTATGTCAGACGTAGAACGTCTAGGTTTCGCTTTGTAAGGAGTATTGATGACTGAAGGAATTTGTGAAACTCTTCCTAAGTCGAGAGTTTCTACGGAACTGGAATCATCGTATCTACTGCTCGTAGATTTTCTATGGAATGATAGACTGACTCTACCATCCTGGTATTGGGTTATTTCTCTGAGACGAGTATTTGGTTGGGATGTCTCAAGAGGCTCTGGCTTGACAACACCTTCTAAGATCCATTCGTCTGGTAGGGAAATATCCTTCCATCTCATGGGTCTCGGTATAACGGTGTTAGATCTGGAAAGATCGGTTTGTAGAAGAAGGGTTTCACCTTTCTTACTATGGTATCTGACTTTTGTCGCATAAAAGTCAAGTCATAGCTTTGTAATGAATTCGGTAAATTATAGCTACGGGAATCGATCCTTCAAGCATTTGGTAATTATGAGTCTTGATTTGTAAGACTAGGGATTTTTAGATATTTTTGTCATTTAAAGAGACTGAGAAATTTGGGTAACAATCAAAAGATATTGGTCCTGTGCAGAGACTAGACTCAACAGAACTCAATAAGGAATCTTCAAAATTTGTGAATCGGGCATCACGTAAAACAACAAGGATTGAGGTGTTTAATCCTTCTTTTGTGAGGGGTTTTATCCCTATTTGGACTAATCCAATATGGATATATTTGAAATTTCTTTCTCGGTGTCTTCTCAAGGAATTTTGAGAAAGTAATTGAATGGTTTCAAAAGGTTGAGATAATTGGATATCTCTTTCCTCAGTTTTGATTGTGAAATCGGTTTTGAATAACTGGTATTTCAAATTTTTTGTAAATCTGGTCTCGATTTATTTTCGGTATTTCCCAATTATCGATAGATTTGTCAAAATCTTGTATCAAGATTTCTTCGGAGTTTATTATCTTCTTTGAATCCATAGAAGAAGATGAACCAAAATCACGCGAAGTAGATCTGTTGAGAAACGGATCCATGTTATGGAACTCCTATAACAGAGCACCCGGATTCTTCCTACAATCAAAGGCCTTTCCTTGGGTATAACTGCCTACGTTCGTTGAGGACTTACCGACCCTGGACTATCCTAAGCACAAAACCTCAATATATATATATATATATATTATGTGAATGGGTAAAAGAAAATGATCATAATCACCTAAACAGCTAATCGTTGAAGCCATATTTTAAAGATAAATCAGTCTTAAAGAATTAATTTATGGTTATTAGTTGCAAAGTGAGTTTCCGGTATAGACCATCCACTATAATTATTTAAACAAATGATCTCTCTCTGGTTGTATTCGTGTGAGCAACATGTCCGGTCGTCCCAGACCATCTCTGGCATAGAACCAGTTTATTCTAGCGAGGAAGCAGACTTCTTCCGGCGAAGCATCAGACCTCTTCCGGCGAAGAACATTTCCGTCGCGGCGCTACACATCGATCAGACCCAATACAAGCCAGATTCCGACAATGAACAATAGTTTCCGACTTCAAGTGGTGAACAGTAGTCTCCGACAGTTAAGTTCTTCTTCAGGGAACATGTTCTATTCACCTGTTATTGGTACCTCCGGTTGCCCTTATTGATTTTTTGTCGTTCATCTTTGTTATTAAATTTGTCTGTGATGCCTTGCTGAATCTTAACATTACATTTTTGTCCTTTGTTTTATCATTCTGGTTTGTAAAAGCCTGACTTACCTCTAGATTCTTGCTAACTTGTGCTTTAGTATTGGTTCCTGTGTGTGTTAGCGTTAACATTTGACTAGTATTTTTTTTTTTTTTTGCTCTAATGACTTTGGTGAATGATGGTAGACTAGGGTCATGTTCTCGGTCTGGGACGGGGGCGAGGGTTAAGGGGTATGTGGGGTAAGTGAGATGCTAGGCTGAGAATAGGTGTCTTGGAACATTGAGACTTTAACGGGGAAGTCTATAGAGCTAGTTAAGATTCTTAAGAAGAAGAGGATTAATATAGCTTGTGTCCAGGAGACCAAATGGGTAGGACCTAAGTCTAAGGATGTGGACGGGTATAAGTTATGGTTCTCGGGTAGGTCAATGTATACGAATGTGGTAGTCATTTTGGTAGACAATGAGCTAAGGGATCAGGTGGTAGAGGTTAGGAGAGTCAATAACAAGATGATGTCGATTAAGTTGGTAGTTGGAGGGTTCACTATGAACATTTTTAGTGTTTACGCGCCACAGGCGGGCTTGGACGAGGAGAAGAGATGCTTTTGAGATGATTTGGATGAGGTGGTGGGAGGTATACCACCCACTGAAAAGTTATTTGAAAGAGGGGATTTCAATGGACATATCGGGTCACTTCCGAAGAATTATGATGACGTGCATGGAGGCTTTGGCCTCGGGGACAGGAACGACGGAGGCATCTCACTTTTTGAGTTCGCTAAAGCTTTTGGGATGGTGATAGCCAATTAGAGGTTCTTGAGGAAGGAGGAGCACATAATGACTTTCCGTAGTTCGGTGGCTAAGACTCAGATAGACTTTTTGCTCCTTAGACTGGTTGACAACGGTCTTTGTAAAGACTGCAAGGTTATTCCGAGTGAGTATCTTACAACCCGACATAAGCTTTTGGTGATTGATTTGGAGATCAAGATGGAGAAGAAGATGAGGGTTGTGGATGACAGGCCAAAAATCAAATGGGGGAGTTTGACCATGGCTAGTGCAAAGGAGATGGGGGAAAAGTTAATGGACATGGGGGCTAGGGAAAGTAGTGGGGATGCGACCGGTATATGGGATAGGACGGCCAGTTGCATTCGGAAGGTAGCTAGAGAGGTGCTAGGGGTCTCGCGGGGTAGCCGTGGTGGGCATTGAGGGGACTGGTGGTGGAATGATAAAGTTCAAGAGAAGGTGGAAGCAAAGAAAGCGGTGTATGCGAAATTGGTAAAAAGCAAGAATAAGGTGGAGAAGTGGATGAATAGGGAATTATATAAGATGGTGAGGAAGGAGCCAAAGCTAGCGGTTACAGCGGCGAAAATGACTGCTTTCGAACGTCTGTATGTGGAATTAAAGAAAAAAGCAGAAATAAGAAGTTGTACAGACTAGCCAAGGCGATGGAGAGGAGGACCCGTGACTTGGATTACATGAGGTGCATCAAGGACGTGGACGGCAAAGTACGGGTGAAGGATGCGCGTATTAGACGGAGGTGGCAGTCTTACTTTCATAAACTCTTGAACGAGGAATGAGATAAAGACATTGTGCTGGGAGATCTGGAGCAATCTAGAAGGTACCGAGATTTTGGATATTGTAGAAGTATTAAGGTTGAGGAGGTTAAGGGTGATGATCGCAGGATGCGCAGGGGACGAGCGACCATGCCTGGTTTTGAAAAGCGCAGGCAGGACAGGTTTGGAGTGTCTGACTGAGTTGTTTAATGTCATTTTTAAGACGGCAAGAATGCCCGAAGAATGGAGGTGCAGTACAATGATTCCTTTGTACAAGAACAAAGGTGACATCCAGAGTTGCAACAACTATAGGGGTATCAAGCTGCTAAGTCACACTATGAATGTTTGAGAAAGGGTCGTGGAGATGAGGGTGAGAAAAGGCATGTCAATTTTCGAGAACCAGTTTGGATTCATGCCGGGGCATTCGACTACAGAAGTCATTCATCTTATTAGGAAGTTGGTGGAACAGTATAGGGAGAGGAAGAGAGACTTACATATGATTTCCATCAACCTCGAGAAGGCATACGACAAAGTCCCTAGGGAGGTTCTATGGAGATGTTTGGAGGTTAGAAGTGTACATGTGCCGTACACTAGGGCAATCAAAGGCACCAGGTATCAGCTCTTAGCCCATTCTTATTTGCCTTGGTAATGGATGGACTGACGCGACAAATTCAAGTGGAGGTGTCATGGTGTATGTTATTCGCAGATGACATAGTCTTGATTGATGAGACTCGCAGCGGAGTGAACGCTAAGCTGAAGGTTTGGAGACAGACTCTGGAGTCTAAAGGGTTCAGACTGAGTAGGACCAAGACATAATACTTGGAGTGCAAATTCAGTAACGGGAGTGACCATGAGACATGTGTGGAGGTGAGGCTTGGTACTTAAGTCATCCCAAAGAAAGGAAGCTTCAAGTATCTCAGGTCTATTATCCAAGGGAATGGAGAGATTGATGACGATGTCACACATCGTATTGGTGCAGAGTGGATGAAATGGAGGCTCGCATCTGGAGTCTCGTGCGATAAAAAGGTGCCACCAAAACTTAAAGGCAAGTTCTATAGGGTGGTGGTTAGACAGACTACGTTGTATGGGGCGGAGTGTTACCGGTCAAGACTTCACACATCCAAAAGATGAAAGTTGCGGAGATAAGGATGCTGAGATGGATGTGTTGGCATACAAGGAGGGATAAGATTAGAAATAATGATATCCGAGACAGAGTAGGAGTGGTCTCGGTGGAGGATAAGATGCGGGAAGCGAGGTTGAGATGGCTCGTGCATATGTAGAGGAGAGGCACAAATGCCCCAGTGCTGAGGTGTGTCAGGTTGGCTATGGACGGGTTCAGAACGGGTAGAGGTAGGCCGAAAAAGTATTAGGGAGAGGTGATTAGACGGGATATGACACAGGTGCAACTTACTGATGACATAACCTTAGGGGGTTGTGGAGGACACAGACTAGGGTAGAAGGGTGGTAGGTAGTTGAGTGTAGCCCTACTTACGCTTATTTACTGATAGTTGTAGTGTTATTATTGTAGTCCTGCTTAGCCTATCATACTGGTAGGCGCAGTATTATTTTATAGTTTCATGTCCTTTGATTTCTGTTGTTGTATGTTCTTTCGTGTAATTTGTTTATCTTATTTACCTGCGTTAGTTACTACTTTTTTTTTCAAAATGCTTCATCATGGCTTATTCACTTTTGTTACTCTCATTTTCATACTGCTTTAAATTTCTTGTCCGGGTCTGACCGTTTCTCTTGTTTTGCTTGTGCTTATGCTTTGTCTTGAGCCGAAGGTGTTTCGGAAACAACCTCTCTACTTACCAAGGTAGAGTTAAGGTCTGCGTACACTCTACCCTCCCCATACCCCACGTTATAGGACTTCACTGGGTATGTTGTTGTTGTAAACATATGAAATCCGGTGAAATTAATACCAGACAAGCCCTTAATCTGTTTAGTCTTCACAGTTAGCGATGTCTTGAAGTTCTCAGTAGTGCGAGGGACAGAGAAGTCAAACCATCTTTAGGTAGTTCCCAATAGCACTACCGACACTAATTAAAAATATAGGTTATCAATTTTGTAACATAGGCAGGCGGCAGCCCATAATTATCTAAGACTAAAATGTGAAGGATGAAATACCATGTTGCAAGATGTATCCAGTTGCTGCTGTGCCAAAAACACCAGCCAGCACCCCAGCAGTATTGGATAGTCCAAGTAGTACTCCCTGCAAATGTATCATTCATTAACTCATGTTACCCACAATGTCATAAACTATTTATATTAATGTGCAGCAATAAATACATCATAAACAATTCTCGTCTTGAGAATATAAGGTAATTCACATAAGGTAATTCACAACGGTTACTCCAAGATATTATTTGAAGCTCATTAGTAAGAAACACCAACACGAAGAGGCGGAAAGACGATAAGGTAATACTCACAGAATACCGTGGAGCAATATCCTGATGGTTTGAATACAAACCAGACTGTGAAAAAGCATCACTTCCCTGTTTCAATAATAAAGAATATCTCAAAGGCGGCACCCTATAAGCTGAAGCAAGAAGAGATTACATGCCATCACCGAGAACTAATATTAATGGATATCTGAACAAAAACAATATTATTAATTCAACTTCTTCAATACTTCCATCTGCTTGGCACTACCCCTATCCATTCACATGAAACTGCACATTCCAGTGTTAACTCATAAGCAAGCTGAGAGAGATAGTGCGTGATTTGACAATTCAGTACTAGTTATACATCATAGTTTTCACAGTTGAACAATATCTGTCGAAAGGTTATGCTGGATTTTGCGTTCTCTTTAGTCGGTTTCTTGGTTGGGAGGTTCCTATTTTCGTTCTGGTTTTTCTTGTTGGTTTGGAACGCAAATATTCTTGTTCAATATAAGAAGACAAACCTGACTGCATGCCATACATAGAACTGCCATTGCAGGAGAGTCAACATGGCTCAACTGGGTTAAAAAGAAAGCAGGTCCAAGAAGTCCTATTGTTTGCATAATCTGCAAAAATGATAAAATGAATTCACAAAAGCTGTTCTCAACATTTTAGGTAGGTGCATTATCTTTATAAATACAACCACTGCTATTTCAAAAACCTGTAAGGAGAAAATACATTGACTTCAGCATAGGATGGCCATTTACTAAATATGGTGGCCTTTTTACGACTAGGAAGTAAGGAAGCCATGCAAATAAAACTAAATCATTGGAGTCCAACTTATCTTCTCTGTCTGCGAGCAATCACGTAAGTTAAATAGGCAGACAGTAAAGTGTCACGACTCTTTATAGGAAAAGTTGTTCTCATAGGGATTTTAGTAAACAAATAAATAGGGTATTGAATATCTCAAGATTTATATTGAAGTGTAATGACATTAATAGAAGTGAGTAGTACCTTTCTGACTAGAGTTACTGATACGCCTTTCCTCACCAGGGAATCTGCAATCCACCCACCAATATTTGCAGTGACTGCCATTGTGAGCCATGGCCAGAAGGCAAAAAGTCCCGATTCTGTAAGATTAAACTTTAATACCTGCAGTAGAAATGCATAAACAATTTCGATTTAACTGTAGAAGTCACTAAAATTATGACCACCACTAAGTAGGAAACATTCTAATTTAATAGTAGAAACCATTAAATGTGGCATGAAGATTAAGCATCACGGTTGATGATTTAGTGAAGGACGAGACTCAGATCCTATTCAAGATATGACAGTGAGAGGTAAGTAGGAACAAGCCATGTGTCTCTTTATATCAATACATAAATGAAATTGTAAAAAGAGTCTCAAATGTCTCAAACTCTATACAGCCATCCTTCCTATACTCATCCTTCTCTGCCTTTTATCCCTCTGTTTACAACCTTACAATCATCAGACCTCTTTTTCTACTGCATAAGTAAACCATTTGAATCAACCCCCCACCCTTGATGCAAGCCGAGCTTCTTCAAGAACATGCACACCAAGCCGAACTAGGAATCACTACTTTGGAGGCTTACAAGGTGCTTGGAATGAAGGCTTCAGTTCAAGAATGTGTTAAAGTGGAAGTACAAGACTCCACTAGGGAGAAGTAGGGAGGAGAAGGAGGTTATTTATGCAAAGGGGTTATTTCATAAATGCAAGCATTTCCTTTCATTCCTTGAGAAGACTACCAAACAAGGCCCTTGTTTCATTAAGGATATTATTATAATAACCACAGTAATCTTCTTTGCTTAGTTAGTATAAATACTACCTTAGATTATTTCATTAGGAGCTTTTGATGAATTAAGATATTGAGTACTCTTGTGAGAGTTTTGTGAGTTTGAGAGCTTTGGAAACCAAGAGAGCTTGGTGAAGCTATGTTGATTCTTGTTTAGGAAAAAGGGGTTGCTTGGGATTGCTTGCAATTCCCTTGAGGTCTTCTTCATAAGTTAGGTTCTTGTTCTTGGTTAATCAATCGAGGTCCTTAGTTTCATATATTTTAGGTTGCTTAACAAGGCCCTTGTTTCATTAAGGGTATTTGAAAGAAATAATCCCCTTGATTATTTTCATTACTTGAATAGGTATATATACAAGATACAAATATTCCTATTCTATTCCTAAAATCTTATTCTACCATAATTCTAACTCTACAATTATGGTAGTGTATATTCCTAATTTAGGTAACAAATACATTACAATATACTACACATATATTTTCCAAATATACAATATTCTATGTCCAATTAACACCAAAACCGAGAGCACTAATCTGGGGCAGAATCGTGACATTGAATAAGGCAATATACACATGTATATTGTGTGTATATTGCCTTATTTAACACTCACCCACAGTCATAGCGGACGGTCTTCGAACGCTGAGACTGTCCCTAAAATCTTCAAAGAGTACCGAAGGAAGACCCTTTGTAAAGATGTCCATTTCGATATGTTTGGTGCGTTGGTGCTGAACCGGATTACCTGAGAGGTAGATGGCACTAACATTATCACAATATACTAAGGTCACCTTCTGAATGGGGCAATGATGCTCTAAAAGAAAATTACGTAACCAACATAATTCTGAGACCACATTAGCTACCCCTCGATATTCTGCCTCTGCACTTGAGCAGGATAGTGTCGCCTGACACTTTGCATACCAGGAGACCAAGTTGTTGCCAAGGAACATACAATATCCTGACGTAGACCGTCTGGTGTCCGGACAACCACCCCAATCCGCATCTGTGTACGAGACAAGTGTGGATGTAGAAGAAGGATACAAGTGCAACCCATAGTCCATTGTCCCGTGAATATACCGAATGATGCGTTTGATTGCATTCATGTACTCAACTCTTGGATCATGCATGAATAAACACACCTGCTGAACAGCATACGTAATATCCGGTCTGGTAAAGGTAAGATACTGGAGGGCCCCTGCAAGACTGCGATAGCGGGTTGGGTCCTCGTATGGTGCACCTGCCGCGACACTAAGCTTGGGTTTTGCATCAACTGGAGTGGAAGTGGACTTACAGGATGACATCCCAGGCCTCTCGATGATCTCAGTTGTATACTTTCGTTGGGACAAAAACAAACCACCTGAATGACGCTTGACGGCAATCCCCAAAAAGTAACTCAAGGGCCCTAAGTCTTTCATAGCAAACTCGGAACTGAGCATGGCCATGATAGACTGGCGCAAGGTATCGGAAGAAGCAGTCAAAATGATATCATCCACATACAACAGAATGTAGGCCAAGGACGAACCACAACGGTAGATGAACAAGGAATTATCTGACCTGCTGTGAGTGAACCCAATAGTCGAAACAAAGTCAGCAAACCTCGTATACCAGGCCCGTGGAGACTGCTTAAGCCCATATAGTGACTTTTTCAACAAACAGACATGATGAGGACGGTTGGGATCCCTGAAACCCAACGGCTGATGCATATAGACTGTTTCCTTGAGATCACCATGTAGGAAAGCATTCTTAACATCCAACTGATGAATAGGCCAAGTCTTTGAAAGTGTCAAGCTAAGCACCGTGCGAATAGTAGCCGGCTTGACGACCGGGCTAAACGTCTCCCCACAATCTATCCCAACCTGCTGAGTCTTACCATCACCTACCAGCCGCGCCTTATGTCTAGCAAATGACCCATCTGAATTCTCCTTATGAGCAAAAATCCATATAGACCTGATAACATTAATACCAGAAGGATGGGGCACCAACTCCCACGTCTTATTATCAATAAGAGCATTATATTCATCAGTCATAGCAATCTTCCAATTAGGGTCATTTAAGGCGGACACAGGATTACAAGGCAAGGGGGATTTAGAGACATTGGAATGTAAATTAAAATGTCTTTTAGGTGTAAAAATACCCCGCTGAATACGAGTGACCGGTATATGACTCGAGGAAGAATTTAGTGAATTTTGGGAATTTGCCGGGCTCGGGACGGATTGGCCAACAGGCAGTGGGCCTGCTGGCCCAAATCGAGAAACTGGGGCAGAATCTGGAACAGTTCCAAAATTGGGCTGGACTGGCCCAATCGCTGGAACTGTTTCAGTGACTAGAAATAGTGACGGAGCAGTGGGTCTAGGGGCAGTGGGCCCGCTGGAGGATTTTGGGTGCGGGATATGTCCAAAAAATGATGAGTAATAGACGGAGATATACCATCATCCAAAAAATTATACGAACGAGGCTCGGGAGTATGGACTTTAGTAAATGGAAATTGAGTTTCATCAAAAATTACATGGCGATTAATGATGATTTTCTTGGAGTATAAATCAAAACATTTATAACCACGATGATTAGACGGATAACCCAAAAACACACACGGAGTAGACCGGGCCTGAAGTTTGTTAATTGTGGTGGATGGGAATAACGGATAACACAAGCACCCAAAAATCCGAAGATGAGAATAAGAAGAGTTCTTATTATACAGAATTTGGAGTGGGGAGGAATACGTCAGACCTTTGGAAGGAATTATGTTAAGAAGATATGTGGCCATTTGTAGAGCATGATGCCAAAAATATGGAGGTATGGAGGCGAGAATTAAGAGAGTTCGGACAATGTTATTTATGGAATGAATTTTGCGCTCGGCCTTCCCATTTTGTGAAGATCTATGAGGACACGAAAACCGAAAATTGATCCCATTATTAGCACAGAATTCCCAAAACTCCCTATTGTCATATTCTTTCCCATTATCACATTGAATATTTTTTATTTCTCTTTCGAATTGGGTACGAATGAACGCTCTAAATTTGATGAAGACGGAAAACACTTGTGATTTATTCGCAATTGGAAACGTCCACAAAAATTTAGAATAATCATCTAAAAAGAGAACATAATATCGATGACCCAATGAACTAAGAATAGGAGACGTCCATAGGTCGCTATGAATAATATCAAATGGCATTGAAGTATGAGAATTGGAGTCTACAAATGGCAACTTAACAATTTTTTCTAATGAACAAGATTGACAAAGTGGAGTACGACTCGTACCCTTACAAGAAATAAAGCTATTTTTATCTAAAACTGATAAAATAGAAGAGCCCGGATGACCAAGGTGAGCATGCCACAAGGAATGAGAAATGGCTGCAAACGCTGATGGCAAGGCTTGACTCAATGGACTGAAACCGGGCATGATAGGATAAAGATCCCCCCTACTATCACACCTCATGAGATGACTCCCCGTCTTGAAATCCTTCACAGAGAAACCAAAAGGATTAAATTTAACAGAAACAGAATTGTCAGTGGTGAACTTTCTGACAGACACTAAATTTTTAATCAATTTGGGCGCATGTAAAGTATTTTTCAAGATAAGGGGTGGATTCGGGGGAGACAACGTTTTCTGACCATACCCTAGAATTGGAATAGAGTTGCCATTACCAAATATTATCCCCCGAGGGGTACTCAAATTGGAATAAGATGAGAGAGTACCTGAATCGGAAGTCATGTAAGTAGTGGCACCGGTGTCCATATACCAATTTGGGTCCGGTTGCGTTAAACCCAATGTGTGCATCGCGGCCTCGATATCGGTCTGAGTGGGGCTTGCTGCATGATAGGCTTGTGGAGGTCGGGGCCCAAGTATTCTCAGACGTGACTGAAATGGGCCGTAGCTTGGCTGGGCGTATTTGTTGGGCCAGCGGCGATGGCGCCGCTTCGGTTCTTGGGCTGAATTGATGGCGATCCCACTTCTGCTGAATTATTTGGCGAAGGCCTGGGCTTTGCCCCGTCCCCATCCCTGCCATGGGTCCCACTGCTGGGACTAGGGGGCGGTGGGCCATTGTTCACTGGGCGGGGCCCGGCTGCACGCTTCTTGACCACCGGAACCGCCGCGTTTGCCCCCGCGGTTTTTGTTATTATTCTTGCGATTATTTTTGCTGCCACCATGGGTACGGTTTTGGCCTGAATTCTCAACAAAACCCGAAGAACTTGGGGAGGACGCCATCATGACAACGGGGCTTGCTCCGGTAGCCGTCTTTTTAGCCAAATCGGATTCTTCCAAAGTAAGCATGGAGCGGGCTTGATAAAAGTCGGGAAGAGGGTTGCTTTGACGAAGGAGAGTTTCAACGCCATTATAGGCCTCCGAAAGGCCGGCACCCAATTGTAGAACCAGTCGATTATTTGTTATAGGTGCGCCAACATTACGGAGTTGATCCGCCAACTCCTTGAGTTTCTTGCAATATGCAGAAACGTTTGGAAATTCATCCATTCGAACTAGAGAGAATTCCTGCTCGAGTGTGACGACACGTGAATGTTGGTTATCTTGGAATATGTCACGCAATCTATTCCAGACAGCCATAGCCGTGGCATCCGACTCAATAATCGTCTGTAGAAGGTCAATCGAAATAGTGGAGTAGATCCACTGGAGAACGGTAGCATCCAAAGTAATCCATAACTGAGGATCCTCCGGGGGAAGAGGTGTAGCGGGAGGAATGATATGATGGATAACTTGATGGGAGATAGCGTGTATTTTAAACAGTTCTGCCCACGTCGCATATTGGACGTTTTCCATTTCAAGTACAATAGGGATACTGTTCTTGCCGTTAGAAACCATATGGGCAGGATGATAATTGTTCTTAGACATATTGAAAGAACAAAGAAGGAGGGGAAATTTAAGAGAGGTTTTTGAGAGCGGAAGACGAATTTTGGAAGAGAAACCCGAGGGGGGGTGGGGTTGTCTCGGCCGAAAGAGAGGGCAAAAGTTGGGAGAGAAAAACTTTTGTTTAGACCTAGTCTCTTGATACCATGAAAGAAATAATCCCCTTGATTATTTTCATTACTTGAATAGGTATATATACAAGATACAAATATTCCTATTCTATTCCTAAAATCTTATTCTACCATAATTCTAACTCTACAATTATGGTAGTGTATATTCCTAATTTAGGTAACAAATACATTACAATATACTACACATATATTTTCCAAATATACAATATTCTATGTCCAATTAACACCAAAACCGAGAGCACTAATCTGGGGCAGAATCGTGACATTGAATAAGGCAATATACACTTGTATATTGTGTGTATATTGCCTTATTTAACAGTATTATTATAATAGCCACAATAATCTTCTTTGCTTAGTTAGTATAAATACTACCTTAGATTATTTCATTAGGAGCTTTTGATGAATTAAGATATTGAGTACTCTTGTGAGAGTTTTGTGAGTTTGAGAGCTTTAGAAACCAAGAGAGCTTGGTGAAGCTATGTTGATCCTTGTTTAGGAAAAGGGGGAGCTTGGGATTGCTTGCAATTCCCTTGAGGTCTTCTTCATAAGTTAGGTGCTTGTTCTTGGTTAATCAATTGAGGTCCTTAGTTTCATATACTTTAGGTTGCTTTTGATTCCATTTCTTGTGTCTATCTTCTATCCTTTTACTTTATTGTACTTAGTTTCTTGCTTCCGCATTTTCCACATATCTCCATATCTACCACTGGATAACTTACCTTCAACATACATTACATGTTCAGAAACGCATACCTCTAAGGTTTACATTATATCCAATACCAAGTGCATATGCAGATTGTCACTTACAAAAATCTACCATAAAAAATTGCGAGTACAGTATACCTTTTACCCCTCTATAGGAAACTGTCCAGCCTTATTCCTGAAGATAGATATGTAACCTAAATATTGGGCAATTGTCATCCGTTCATGACCAAATATGTGCACTTGGACCTAATATCATATAATAGTGAATAAGAATGTCAAATCTTTATTTCTACTAAATCTCTTGGTCGGGCACCTTCTCTTGAAGAAGTTTTTCACAAGTTTGTATCTTATTTAAGAATAAGAAAAGTTTGTTTTACACCAAAATTTTATAATCTTTTTTAACAATTATTGCAAGTCATAATCATGTACGAAGAAAATGAAGTAACCTGATGGAAGTGAAAATTCAACCTGGTGATAATATGTTGGCATCCAGGTAAGAAGAATAAATGTCCCCCAGTTGTGACAGAAGTGAGACACTATCAACGCCCATACAGGTGGCTTTGATAGAATCAATTTCCAAGGGATTGATTTAACAGGTTCCTTGGAAACACAGCTACTAAGAATAAGCTTCTTCTCTTCAGGTTGCAGCTCAGGATCATCCAGGGGTGAACTGTACGCCTACATAAAAAGTTTCTATTCCGATGGATAAGCAGCATTACCAATAGCCTACCAAGAATGATAAGAATTTGCAGGGATGCGATTTGTTGGCTGAGTATGTCTAGGATCAAACAGAGTGGCTGCTTTACAAATGAAGTTCAAAGCAATAAATATACCCCACCACAGAGCATTTGACAAATATATAGTACAATGTTGATGATCCTCATGATACCAAGGTAGAGGTACACTCCATCCTCCCCAGACCCCACATTGTGGGATTTCACTGGATATGTTGTTGTTGTTGAATATAGGGAGTAAAATGTACCTTACTGAGCCACAGTGCAAACCACACAGTGCCTAAAGAACCAAAAGAAAAGAAGACAGAAGGCCAGCCAAACTTGTGTATGAGCAAAGGCGAAAATGCTAGGCCAGTCACAGATCCAAGATACATTCCACTATAGACGAGTGCCAGAGATCGACTCCTTTCTGATACAGGAACCCATTTAGAGAGAATGTTATTCATTGCCGGCATTGCAACACCCTGGATGTGACAAATTGAGTTATGATGGCAGAGTATTCCAAAGGAAACGAGTAGTAAAAGGTGAAGAAAACCAACCTCACCAATTCCCATGAAAGCTCGAACAACAAACAAGAAGGGCAATCCAAGCTTTGCAGCAACAGTGTCTGCCCATATACCTCCTGCTATCTGGGTTAACAAAAAAAATTTAAAAAAGGAAAATCCTTTATATGTATAAAGGATCAACATTATGAGTTGCAAGATTGAAATGTTACCTGAGTGAGAAGATAACCCCAGAAAAATGAAGATTGTATTAAACCAACAGTGGCAGGACTCCAGTGAAATTCGGATGACATGGGAAGTATGGCGATACTCATGTTTACAGTCTGTTTAAACTTTCTAACTCCTTGAGTGCCTAATAATTAATTAAGCAGTAGGTAGGGTGAACTCTTGACTCACTACTAAGTCATCTCTTTCTCAATAAAGCATCGGAGATGGGATCCTCGGCTATTTTGAACTTCACATCAGCCCACACCTTCCAACTATTACTATTCCTCCTTTCCCCATATCTAAATGGACATCTCACACCACTAGTATAGTAAAATGAATGAAAATTGGCAAGTGGGAGAGAAGAAATGCTTTCGCACTCATAGCTAACTGTAAATTTGGAGGCCAAGATTTTTCAAAGTTGGAAAATGTGGTGGTGCTACTATTATTAACCCGCTTCCGTTTTCTATTCTATTCTAGTAATGATAATAAATAGCACGGGATATGTATGGCCACTGGTTCTGTTTCTTCACATAGTATACTTTAGGATCATGACTTTCATTACACTTTTATCCTTCGTGCCTTTTGTTTTTCCTACAGTTTTCTTTTTGTTCCATCACTTACCATTCATAATGATTTAACTTTGCAGTTCCATACACCTAAATCAAATCAAATAAGAAGACCAAAGTGAGATTGTTGTCCGATCTTTATAGCTAAATCCCCAAATGTGCATCCTCGAGTGTTTTATTGTTTAGAATGCTTTCCTAGCTTTCTTTTTTTATAGATATGAAAACTTTAAAACGTCGATCAGACAATAAGATTGTTCTAAGATATAGAAGTAGTTTTTGTTGGAAATTAGCCTTTGGCGGGAGTTGCGACCGACCAACTTTAACGGCTTAAACACTAGTGTTACGTATGTTGGAGAATCCGGTTCTTCACACATGCATGATGTACTAAGTACGTAGATAACTGTAGGGCCAAGAATCGTCAAATTTCATTGAGAAATGAAAGAGATATTGGTTCACGAAGTGAGGTGTTTGAAGCATGAAAAGTGTGGTGTTGTGTTCAATTCTCCCTCATCGGTAGAGGAAGAAAGAATTGTTGTGTATATAAGACTCGAAATTGGTTTGGGGTTTGGGACCCCAAGGGGTATCCCATGTGTTTAAAGGAGGGAGGACCTAGATGTGCTTCGGTTCGAGGAAAGACCACACGCGCGCCGCCGCCCGCCCGTCCGGTCCGGTTCCGGGTTCTCGGGCCACGGGCCTTCTGATATTATCTTTTTGGGCCAGAGAACTTTTCCAGAAGTACAGTTTGATCAGATGTACAGTTCGGTCCCTGAAGTTTCAAGATGTACAGTTTGGTCCCTGAAGTTTCAAGATGTACAGTTTGGTCCCTGAAGTTTCCGAAAGTCGGAATTTCAGGGACTTTAATGGCCAAATCCGTTGGTCTTTTCACCATTTATTTTGGTGACTTTACTACCTCCATAATGGCCATTATTTGGCCAATAATGGTCATTATGGAAGCGATTAAGCGACCCTCCCTCACCTATATAAACACCCCCTACACCATTGTTGAGGAGCACAAAAAATATACTTGATATATACACGAAAATACACAAGCAAAACAGTTTCTTCCTACATCTTCCTTGCATCATTTCTTGCTCAATATTCTTCAAGGTAGCTCTTGAGTTTCCTTTGCTCAAGTGTTACATTGCTGTTTTATCTTGGGAGATGAATTGTCCAGGACGTATAAAGGATACATACGGGGCAATATTGTCTTAAGGACAGAGTGCCACACTCGACTCAGCAAGCAAACAAAACAGCTTTTTCGCTTTTTCGCTTTCTAGTTCATCTTTGTAATTTTCAGATTTCTAGTTGAATTGTAATTTCAATTCTTACTTTAGCAGTTGCTTGTAATTCCCGTTTCTTGCAAATCCTTGTAATCCCAACAACTTAAGACAATATTTTGCTTACGGTAACTGCAATAACATGGCTGGAAATATGACTGATGTTGCTGCTACTGCTACTGCCTCTCGAGGCAACGTTGCTGCCTTCCCCACTGCCGCTACTGGCCAAGGTAGTAACCCCGCCGCCTTCACTACTGCTGCTGCTGCTACTGTTCAAGGCAGTAACACTGCTGCCTTCCCGACTGTTGGAGCTCCCCCCTCTTCTTCACACCACCATGATCTCCCTGAAAAGTTCATGGGATCAGAATTTAAAAGATGGCAGCAAAAGATGTTGTTCTACTTAGCAGTTATGGGCATGGCCCGGTTCCTTACGGAAGATCCTCCACAAGCTGGAGATGAAATGGACTCTTACTTTCTTTGAAGCGGGTGAAGGGGGCCTTGGTATCCATGTCGTTCACGGCATGAAGATGGTTCGTGATGCGTGGAATCATAGCGATTTCATGTGCAAGAACTATATCTTGGCTTGCTTGGAGACCCTCTACCTACACGGTATATTCTACCGCTGGCACCGCCAAAGAGTGTGGGAAAATCGCAAAGAAGTACAACGCACAAGATGCGGGTACTAAGAAGTTCATCGTTGGGAAATTTCTAAAATTCCAAATGGTGGACAACAAAGCGATGATGTCCCAAGTCCAGGAATTCCAAATGATTTTACATCACCTGGATTTGGAAGGACTAAAGCCAAACGAGCGCTTTTGGTTGCATCATTGATTGAAAAGTTACCTCCTTCATGGAATGAGTTTATGAGTTACTTGAAACTCAAGACAAAGGAGATGACCTTTGAAGAGCTTGTTATCAAACCGCAAATCCAGGAAGATAATAAGAAGACATTGCCAAAGGGGTAGACAACATCTTTGAGGCAAAGGCGAATCTGGCTGAGGCCAAAGGAACTCAAACAAGAAGCGGAAGTTCCGTAAAGGCGGCAAAGCCCCTGCAGCAGAGATGTTCGAGAGGTAATTGTCATCACCGTGGGAAACCTGGTCATAGGATCAAGGAATGCCGCAAGCTCAAGGCGAGCAACGGCAGAAAGCCAAGTCAAAAGGCAAGGCTCAAGCAAGCGTCGTTAAGGACACGCTCCTGGATGACATGATCGAGGAATTCTCTGCGGTGGTGCTAGAAGCCAACTTGGTGGAAAATCCGATGCGATGGTGGGTGGACACATGTGCTACTAGGCACATCTGTTCCAACAAAGATGCCTTCTCCACGTACACACCGGTCGGTGACAAGAAGTCGTTCATGGGCAACAACGCTTCTTCCGAGGCGTGATAGGGGTTGGAAAGGTGGTCCTGAAGATGACTTCCGGCAAGGAACTTACTCTGAAGGAAGTGATGCACGTCCCAGAGATTAGAAGAAATTTAATTTCTGGACCTTTATTGGTTAATGCTGGTTTTAGGCTAGTATTTGAATCCAATAAGTTTGTACTCACTAAAAATGACACATTTGTAGGGAGGGGCTTCGTCTGTGAAGGCTTCTTCAAAGTGAATGCCATGTCTGTATTGCGTCAAGGAAATAAAGTTGAACCTTCTTCTTATTTGCTTGAGTCTTCTAATTTATGGCATCATAGATTAGGACACGTAAACTACAAGTCTATTCAAAGGCTGGTAAAGATGGAGTTGTTGCCTTCTATCGACGTAAACCCTCAACATAAATGTGAGGTGTGCGTAGAGGCAAAACTCACCAAGCTTCCTTTTCGATCCGTCGAAAGGAATACCGCTCCTCTAGAACTTATTCACACAGATATATGTGATTTGAAGTTTGCACAAACTAGAGGGGGGAACAAGTACTTTGTGACATTTATAGATGATAGCACAAGGTATTGTTACCTTTACTTATTGAAAAGTAAGGATGAAGCATTTGAAGCGTTCCGACGTTACAAAGCAGAAGTTGAGAATCAACTTAGCCTACGAATTAAATCCATTCGTAGCGATAGAGAGGGAGAATATGTAGCGTCTTGTGAGGAATACTGTGCCCAAGAAGGCATTATTCATCAAACGACGGCTCCATACTCGCCTCAATCAAACGGTGTGGCGGAACGTAAGAACCGCACATTAAAGGAAATGATGAATGCCTTGCTTATCAATTCCGGTCTTCCACAAAATATGTGGGGAGAAGCCGTCCTTACCGCTAATACGATTCTTAACAGAGTCCCACATAAGGGTAAGGACAAAACCCCATATGAATTATGGAAGGGAAAGAAACCCACCTACAAATATTTTAAGGTGTGGGGTTGTCTGGCAAAGGTTGAAGTACCCAAGCCAAAGCAGGTCAAGATTGGGCCTAAGACTGTAGATTGCATATTCATCGGATATGCAAATAACAGTAGTGCTTATCGCTTCTTAGTGCATAAGTCAGATATTCCAGATATCCACCAGGGTACAATAATGGAATCAAGGAATGCTCTATTCTTTGAAAGTACCTTTCCTAGAAAGGAGAAAGACATAACCTCTCTCAAACGAAGTTATGCACAAAGCTCTCAAGAACCGGAGTCCTTGATCGCCGGATCCGAATGGTTCAGATCTAGCGAATCTCGAGGTGGTGAACATCCGGAATCTAGTGTTTGATTCTCGAACTTGGAGACTCCAGAGATGGATCTAAGGCGAAGTAAAAGGGCCAGGAAGGATAAATCCTTCGGTCCTGACTTTGTAGCTTATATGGTTAATGATGAACCAAGGACAATTGCTAAGGCGTTGTCAACTCCAGAAGCACCGCTCTGGAAAGAAGCTATTGAGAGTGAAATAAGCTCCATTTTGCATAACCATACTTGGGAGTTGGTTGATCTTCCTCCGGGAAATAAACCGTTGGGGTGTAAGTGGATACTCAAACGGAAATACAAAGCAGATGGGTCTATAGACAAGTACAAAGCCAGGTTGGTAGTCAAGGGCTATCGGCAAACAGAAGGCTTTGACTACTTTGACACATACTCTCCGGTATCCCGGATGACATCCATACGGGTATTAATTGTGATCGCAGCTTTGCGTGACCTTGAGATACACCAGATGGATGTTAAGACAGCCTTCCTAAACGGCGATTTGGAAGAAGAAATCTATATGGACCAACCCGAGGGGTACGTGGTTCAAGGGCAAGAGAAGAAAGTCTGTCGACTTATCAAATCTCTGTACGGGCTGAAACAAGCTCCGAAACAATGGCACAAAAAATTTGATAGTACTCTACTATCGAAAGGGTTCGCCATTAATGAGTGTGATAAATGTGTTTACACGAAAGGTAACTCTGACTCATTTGTTATGATATGCCTGTATGTAGACGACATGTTAATCACAGGAAGCAGTCCTAGGGTAATCCTAGAGACTAAGAATATGTTGAAACAATGCTTCGACATGAAGGATATGGGTATCGCAGATGTCATTTTAGGGATTAAAATCTCTAAGAAGTCTTACGGACTGGTCTTATCTCAGTCTCACTACATCGAGGATGTTTTGAGAAAGTTTGAGATGTTAGACAGTTCACCGATAAAGTCACCAATGGATACAAATCAAAAGCTTGATAAAAATCTTGGTGCACCTGTATACCAGGAGCGATATGCACAGGTGATCGGTAGTTTGATGTATATAATAAACTGCACCCGACCTAATATTGCTTACGCAGTCAATAAGTTGGCTAGGTTCACCCGTAATCCGAGTGATAATCACTGGAAGGCGTTGAATCGGGTATTACAATACCTGAAATACACGTTAAATTACGGGCTGCACTATTCGAGATATCCAATTTGTACTAGAAGGGTACAGTGATGCAAACTGGATATCTGATATAGAGAACACCAAGTCCACCAGTGGGTATATATTTACAATTGGTGGTGGGGCTGTGTCTTGGAAATCCTCTAAGCAAACTTGCATCGCCCGATCCACAAATGGAATCGGCGTTTATCGCTTTAGACAAAGCAGGAGAAGAAGCTGAGTGGCTTCATGACTTCTTAGAGGATGTTTCGTGTTGGAACAAACCCGTATCTTCGGTAATGATCCACTGCGACAGTCAGTCGGCTCTAGGAAGGGCACGGAATACTATGTACAACGGCAAGTCTCGTCATATTCGACGAAGGCATAAGACCGTTAGGCAACTGATCACCACGGGTATAATATCCATTGATTACATCAAGTCAAAGGATAATATAGCAGACCCATTGACAAAGGGCCTACTCAAGGATCAGATGGCTTGCCTGTCTAGGGGAATGGGCTTAAAACCCAAAATATAAGGACCAATACAGTGGTAACCCAACCTTACGAACTAGAGATCCCAGTAATTTGGTTCAATGGGAAAACGACGTTGTAAAGGTTCAGTTGACCGCTTTAGTGGAAGTATGAGCACTTCGGATAGTGATTTCTGAAAAGAAACACCAAATCCAAAGTCGTTCCCGCGATAGACGTTAAGTGCTATCTGCAGTATGGGTAAAGGTTAAGTTTTCAAAACCTGTAATGATCCTCAACAGTTGAGGTTAGGTTCTTGGGAAACTTTTAATGGTTCCTAACACTTGTGAAGTGGGGTATAGCAGGATACCTTGTAGGAGACCACCTATTTAAGTGGGGGGGCGGGCCGCCTCAAAATGAACGAACTTAAGAATGCAAGACGTTGTCCATCGCCAAACCGGACAAAACATTACGAAGAAGAGAGTAAGGGAATTTGTTGTGTTGGTACCATTGACTTGGCTTACACTAAACAACGACGGTTCAAGACATCACGTTCACCGCGCAGCAAGTAAGTCCGATGGTATTCAACTATGGAAGGTTCAAAGGCGATGCTACCTCTCCTTATGCAACATCGGTCCATTGAAATATTGCTGGAAATGAAAAGACACCATGTGAGTGCGCCAAAATCTCTTTCAAGAGGGGATTGTTGGAAATTAGCCTTTGGCGGGAGTTGCGACCGACCAACTTTAACGGCTTAAACACTAGTGTTACGTATGTTGGAGAATCCGATTCTTCACACATGCATGATGTACTAAGTACGTAGATAACCGTAGGGCCAAGAATCGTCAAATTTCATTGAGAAATAAAAGAGATATTGGTTCACGAAGTGAGGTGTTTGAAGCATGGAAAGTGTGGTGTTGTGTTCAATTCTCCCTCATCGGTAGAGGAAGAAAGAATTGTTGTGTATATAAGACTCGAAATTGGTTTGGGGTTTGGGACCCCAAGGGGTATCCCATGTGTTTAAAGGAGGGAGGACCTAGATGTGCTTCGGTTCGAGGAAAGACCGCGCGCGCGCCGCCGCCGCCCGCCCGTCCGGTCCGGTTTCGGTTCCGGGTTTTGGGTTCTCGGGTTCACGGGTTCACGGGTCACGGGTCGTGGGTCATGGGTCGTGGGTCGTGGGTCACGGGTCGTGGGTCGTGGGTCGAAAACACCCCCTACACCATATAAACACCCCCTACACCATTGTTGAGGAGCACAGAAAATATACTTGATATATAAACGAAAATACACAAGCAAAACAGTTTCTTCCTACATCTTCCTTGCATCATTTCTTGCTCAATATTCTTCAAGGTAGCTCTTGAGTTTCCTTTGCTCAAGTGTTCCATTGCTATTTTATCTTGGGAGACGAATTGTCCAGGACGTATAAAGGATACATACGGGGCAATATTGTCTTAAGGACAGAGTGCCACACTCGACTCAGCAAGCAAACAAAGCAGTTTTTCAGTTTTTCAGTTTTCTAGTTCATCTTTGTAATTTTCAGATTTCTAGTTGAATTGTAATTTCAATTCATACTTTAGCAGTTGCTTGTAATTCCCGTTTCTTGCAAATCCTTGTAATCCCAACAGTTTTTACTACACGTACAATTTTGACCTGTTGATCAATCCCTTCACAAATTTCTTTGTCCACCAATCACTTTACATAACCAAGTTATTGAAAGAAATCTACATGAATATAGATTGACCGTTAAGTAGACAATGATTGTGTATGGGGTAAACCCGAAGCGGATAATTGTGTGACTCGAAAACCGACGCGTGGAAGGAAT
This sequence comes from Anisodus acutangulus, assembly GCA_029783415.1. Lineage (NCBI taxonomy): Eukaryota > Viridiplantae > Streptophyta > Magnoliopsida > Solanales > Solanaceae > Anisodus > Anisodus acutangulus. The sequence goes on from CM056508.1 coordinate 23,242,638, forward strand.
TGACAAATGTGACTAAAAAGGATGATTTCGGTATGTTCGGGGAAGTCGTCCACATCCGGAGAAGGTCCGAGGTTATAAAATAGTTCGTCGGGATCCAAGGGCATGTGAAAACGAGGGAATGGGCGATTAGGATAGATCTCAAGAAATGTCAACCCCAAAGAATTCAAGATTGTCCCGGAAGAATCTCAACCATATCCAATACACAAATGCTACAGACATAAAATTGTTCGACTTTGGAGATTACGTTTAAATTAAGCGGGGTAGCCTTATTGCCTCGAAGGCTAGAAGAATGTAGGGATTATGTTGGTCCACTTTTTAGGTATTTGGCTCCTCTTCATTTTTTTTCTTTCTCTATTTTTTTTAGTTTTTATTTAGACCTATGTTTTTTAAAAATAACCACTAACTAACCTTAGTGGAGGATACTCTTATTAAAATAATCAAAAATCTAAAAAAACAAAAGGCAAGTCAACAAATACAAGGTTCAGTATCTGAATCAACAAATAAACTCAAAACATCTCAGCCTAAAATAGGAAAGTTCTCGAGGATCGTCGCCTTGCCGGAGTCTTCACCATTAGGACAATCTACTAATTTCTCTGTTGTAGAAGCACTTATTTGCACCCCTAAACTCTCACCATTCCATCGGCATGGAGATACCTATGTCGTTATAGGGCACCTGATGAGCCCAAAACACATACTTTATACGTTACTTTTATAAGTTATCAATACCAAAAAAATCAATTGCTACAGTATAATTGAAGCAAACATGAAAATAATGTTGGTTACAAAGATGCAGGAAATGAAAATTACAAGTAACTGCTAAGGATTACAACAACTGAAATTACAATTGAACAATAAACTAAAATTACAATGAACTTGAAGAATAAACTAGAACAATTTTTGGTATGCTGAGTCGAGTGTTTGCACTCTGTCTTTAAGACAATATTGCCCCGTATGTATCCTTTCTACGTCCTGGACAATTGTCTCCCAAGATAAAACAGCAAGTGAACAAATCAGCAAAGGAAACTCAAGTGCTACCGTGAAGTTGAGTAATGAAATGATGCTGGAAGGTTGTAGGAAGACTGATTTCGTTTCTGTTTGTGTGTTAAGTGTAGCTCAACAATAGTGACAAAGGGTCTTTTATATAGTTGAAGGAGAGGCTCATGAACTGCCCACATAAGTGTCATTACTGGCCAAGTAATAGCAATTATGGAGGTAGTAATTCACCAAAATAAATGGTGAATTTGATGTGCAACGGATGGCATTTAGGAAGAGTAATTCAGCCAAAATAAATGGCTGAATTGAGTGCTGGTTGACATTCTGTTCTCTGCCCAATCTGACTTTCTTGAAACTTCAGGGACCAAACTGTACATATTGAAGGGACCAAACTGTACATATTGAAGGGACCAAACTGTACATATGGAAAAGTTCTCTGGTCCAAAAAGATAATATCAGAAGAAGCACAGCCCAAAGCCCGTGAACCAAAACCAGACGGGACGGGCGGCGGCGGCGCCCGTGTGGGCTTTCCTCGAACCGAAGCACATCTAGGTCCTCCCTCCTTTAAATATATGGGATACCCCTTGGGGTCCCAAATCCCAAGCCAACTTTGAGACTTATAAACAAAACAATTCTTTCTTCCTCCACCGATGAGGGAGAATTGATCTCAATACCACACTTTTCCATGCTTCAAACACCTCACTTCGTGGACCAATATCTCTTTCATTTCTCAACGAAATTTGATGATCCTTGTCCCTACGGTTATCTACTTACTTAGTAGATTATGCACGTGTGAAGAAATGGATTCTCCAACATGCGTAACACTAGTTTTTAAGCCTAAAAGTTGGTCGGACGCAACTCCCACCAAAGGCAAATTTCCAACAATCCCCTCTTGAAAGAGATTTTGGCGCACTCACATAGTGCATTTTTATTTCCAGCAATATTTCAGCGGACCGATGTTGCATAAGGAGAGGTAGCTTCAGCTTTTAACCTTCCATAGTTAAATACTATCGGACTTACTTACTGCGCGGTGAACGTGATGTCTTGAACCGTCAGTGTTTAGTATAAGCCAAGTCAATAGTACCAACACAACAACTTCTCTTACTCTCTTCTTCGTAATGTTTTGTCCGTTGTGGCCATGGACAACTTCTTGGATTCTTAAGTGCATTCATTTGAGGCGGCCCGTCCTCACACTTAAATAGGTGGTTTCCTACAAGGTATCCTGCTATACTCCACTTCACAAGTGTTAGGAACCATTAAAAGTTTCTCAAAACCTAACCTCAACTGTTGAGGATCATTAAAGGTTTTGAAAACTTAACATTTACCCATACTGCATATAGCACTTAACGTCTATCGCGGGAACGACTTTGGATTGGGTGTTTCTTTACAGAAATCACTATCTAAAGTGCTCATGCTTCCACTGAAGCGATCAACTGAACCTTTACAGCTTTGTTTTCCCATTGAACCAAATTACTGGGATCTCCAGTTAGTAAGGTTGGGTTACCACCGTATTGGTCCTTATTCTTTGGGTTTTAAGCCCATTCCCCTAGACAGGCAAACCATCTGATCCTTGGGTAAGACCTTTGTCAATGGGTCTGCTATACTATTATTTGACTTAATGTAATCAATGGATATTATACCCGTGGTGATCAGTTGCCTAACGGTCTTAGGCCTCCGTCGAATATGACAAGACTTGCCGTTTTACATAGCATTCTGTGCCCTTCCTAGAGCCGACTGGCTGTCGCAGTGGATCATTACCTAAGGTACGAGTTTGCTCCAACACGGAACATCCTCTAAGAAGTCATGAAGCCACTCAGCTTCTTCTCATGCTTTGTCTAAAGCGATAAACTCCGATTTCATTGTGGATCGGGCGATGCAAGTTTGCTTAGAGGATTTCCAAGACACAGCCCCACCACCAATTGTAAATACATACCCACTGGTGGACTTGGTGTTCTCTATATCAGATATCCAGTTTGCATCACTGTACCCCTCTAGTACAGCTGGATATCTCGAATAATGTAACCCGAAAGTTAACATGTATTTCAGGTATTGTAATACCCGATTCAACGCCTTCCAGTGATCATCACTTGGATTACGGGTAAACCTAGCCAACTTATTGACTGCATAAGCAATATCAGGTCGGGTGCAGTTTGTTATATACATCAAACTACCGATCACCTGTGCATATCGCTCCTGGTATACATGTGCACTAAGATTTTTATCAAGCTTTTGATTTGTATCCATTGGTGACTTTATCGGTGAACTGTCAAACATCTCGAACTTTCTCAAAACATCATCGATGTAGTGAGACTGAGATAAGACCAGTCCGTCAAACGTCTTAGAGATTTTTATCCCTAAGATGACATCTGCGATACCCATATCCTTCATGTCGAAGCATTGTTTCAACATGTTCTTAGTCTCTAGGATTACCCTAGGACTGCTTCATGTGATCAACATGTCGTCTACATACAGGCATATCATAACAAATGAGTCAGAGTTACCTTTCGTGTAGACACATTTATCACACTCATTAATGGCGAAACCCTTCAATAGTAGATTACTATCAAATTTTTTGTGCCATTGCTTCGGGGCTTGTTTCAGCCCGTACAGAGATTTGACAAGTCGACAGAATTTCTTCTCTTGCCCTTGAACCACATACCCCTCGGGTTGGTCCATATAAATTTCTTCTTCCAAATCACCGTTTAGGAAGGCTGTCTTGACATCTATTTGTTGTATCTCAAGGTCACGCAAAGCTGCGATCGCAATGAATACCCGTATGGATGTTATCTGGGATACCGGGGAGTATGTGTCAAAATAGTCAAGACCTTCTATCTGCCGATAGCCCTTGACTACCAACCTGGCTTTGTACTTATCTATAGACCCATCTACTTTATATTTCCGTTTGAGTATCCATTTACAACCCAACGATTTATTTCCCGGAGGAAGATAAACCAACTCCCAAGTATGGTTATGCAGAATAGAGCCTATTTCACTCTCAATAGCTTCTTTCCAGAGCGGTGCTTCTGGAGTTAACAACGTTTTGGCAATTTTCCTTGGTTCATCATTAACCATATAAGCTACAAAGTCAGGACCGAAGGATTTATCCTTCTGGGGCCCTTTTACTTTGCCTTAGATCCATCTCTGGAGTCTCCAAGTTCTAAAAATCTGGAACACTAGATTCCGGATGTTCAGCCACCTCGAGATCCACTAGATCTGAACCATCTAGATCCGGGCAGTCAACGACTCCCGATTCTTGAGAGCTTTGTTCATAACTTTGTTTGCGAGAGGTTGTGTCTTTTTCATTTCTAGGAGAGTTACCTTCAAAGAATTGAGCATTCCTAGATTCCATGATTGTACCCTGGTAGATATCTGGAATATCTGACTTATGCACTAAGAAGCGATAAGCACTACTGTTATTTGCATATCCGATGAATATGCAATCTACAGTCTTAGGCCCAATCTTGACCTGCTTTGGCTTGGGTACTTCAACCTTTGCCAAACAACTCCACACCTTAAAATATTTGTAGGTGGGTTTCTTTCCCTTCCATGATTCATATGGAGTTTTGTCCTTACCCTTATGTGGGACTCTGTTAAGAATCGTATTAGCGGTAAGGACGGCTTCTCCCCACATGTTTTGGGGAAGACCGGAATTGATGAGCAAGGCATTCATCATTTCCTTCAATGTGCGGTTCTTATGTTCCGCCACACCGTTCGATTGAGGTGAGTATGGAGCCGACTTTTGATGAACAATGCCTTCTTGGGCACAGTATTCCTCAAATGGCGCTACGTATTCTCTCCGTCTATCGCTACGAATGGATTTAATCCGTAGTCTTAGTTGGTTCTCAACTTCTTCTTTGTAACGTCGGAACGCTTCAAAGGCTTCATCCTTACTTTTCAACAAGTAAAGGTAACAATACCTTGTGCTATCATCAATGAATGTCACAAAGTACTTGTTCCCCCCTCTAGTTTGTGCGAACTTCAAATCACATATATCTGTGTGAATAAGTTCTAGAGGAGCGGTATTCCTTTAGAAGGATCAAAAAGGAAGCTTGGTGAGTTTTGCCTCTACGCACACCTTACACTTATGTTAAGGGTTTACGTCGATAGACGGCAACAACTCCAACTTTATCAGCCTTTGGATAGACTTATAGTTAACGTGTCCTAATCTATGATGCCATAAATTAGAAGACTTAAGAAAATAAGAAGAAGGTTCAACTTTATTACTTGGACGCATTACAGACATGGCATTCACTTTGAAGAGGCCTTCACAGACGAAGCCTCTCCCCACAAAAGTGTCATTCTTAGTGAGTACAAACTTATTGGATTCAAACACTAGCCTAAAACCAGCATTAACCAATAAAGGTCCAGAAATTAAATTTCTTCTAATCTCTGGGACGTGCATCACTTCCTTCAAAGTGATCTCTTTTCCGGAAGTCATCTTCAGGACCACTTTTCCTACCCCCAGCACGTCAGAGAAAGCTTTGTTGCTCATGAACAGCTTCTTGTCGGTGACCGGTGTGTATCTGGAGAAGGCATCTCCGTTGGAACAGATGTGTCTGGTAGCACCTGTGTCCATCCACCACTGCATCAGATTCTCAACCAGGTTGGCTTCTAGCACCACTGATGAGAACTCCTCAATCATGCCATCCAGGAGCGTGTCCTTGACGACGTTAGCATGCGCCTTGCCTTTAGACTTGGCTTTCTGTTGTTACTCAGTCTTGAGCTTGCGGCATTCCTTGATCTTATGACCAGGTTTCCCACAGTGGTGATAGTTACCTCTGAACATCTCCGCTGCGTGGGCCTTGTCGTCTTTCTGGAACTTCCGCTTCTTGTTTGGGTTCCCTTTGGCCTCAGCCAGATTTGCCTTTGCCTCAGCAGGTTGTTTACCCCTAAGCAAGGCCTTCTTATTATCTTCCTGGATTTGGATTTTGATAACAAGCTCTTCAAAGGTCATCTCCTTTGTCTTGAGTTTCAAGTAACTCATAAACTCATTACACGAAGAAGGTAACTTTTCAATCAGCGATGCAACCAAAAACTGCTCATTTGGTTTCATTCCTTCTAAATCCAGGTGATGTAAAATCATTTGGAATTCCTGGATTTGGGACATCACTGTCTTACTATCCACCATTTGGAATTTTAGAAATTTTCCAACGATGAACTTCTTAGTACCCACATCTTGTGCGTTGTACTTCTTTTGCAGTTTTCCCATAGCTCTTTGGCAGTGCCAACGGTGCAATATACCGTGTAGAGAGGGTCTGCCAAGCAGTTCAGTATGTAATTCTTACACATGAAATCGCTATGATTACATGCATCAAGAACCATCTTCATGCCATTAATGACATGGATACCAAGGCCCCCTTCACCCGTTTCAGAAGGGGAAGGGTCCATTTCATCTTCAGTTTGTGGAGGATCTTCCGTTAGAAACCGGGCCATGCCCATAACGGTTAAGTAGAACAGCATCTTCTGCTGCCATCTCTTAAAGTTTGAGCCCATGAATTTTTCAGGGCGATCACGGTGGAATGTGGAGTATGGAGCAGTAGCGGGGAAGGCAGCAGAGTTACTGCCTTGGACAGTAGCGACATCAGCAGTGAAGGCAGCAGAGTTGCTGCCTTCGACGGTAGCGGCAGTAGCGGGGAAGGCATCATTGTTGCCTTGAGTGGCAGCAGCAGTAGTAGCAGTAGTAGCAGCAGTAGCAGCAGAATCAGTCATGTTTTCAGCCATGTTGCAGCAGTTACAGTAAGCCAATATTGTCTTAAACTTGTTGGTTACAAAGATGCAGGAAACGAAAATTACAAGTAACTGCTAAGGATTACAAGAACTGAAATTACAATTGAACAATAAACTGAAATTACAATGAACTTGAAGAATAAACTAGAATATTTTTTGGTATGCTGAGTCGAGTGTTTGCTCTCTGTCTTTAAGACAATATTGCCCCGTATGTATCCTTTCTACGTCCTGGACAATTGTCTCCCAAGATAAAACAGCAAGTGAACAAATGAGCAAAGGAAACTCAAGTGCTACCATGAAGAATTTTGAGTAATGGGTTGTAGGAAGACTGATTTCGTTTATGTTTGTGTGTTAACTGTAGCTCAACAATGGTGACAAATGGTCCTTTATATAGTTGAAGTAGAGGCTCATGAACTGCTCACATTAGTGTCATTACTGGCCAATAAATGGTGAATTTGATGTGCAACGGATGACATTTAGGAAGAGTAATTCAGCCAAAATAAATGGCCGAATTGAGTGTTGGTTGACGTTCTGTTCTCTGCCCAATCTGACCCGCGAACCCGGACCGGACCGGGCGGGCGGCGGCGCACGTGTGGGCTTTTCTCGAACCGAAGCACATCTAGGTCCTCCCTCCTTTAAACACATGGGATACCCCTTGGGGTCCCAAACCCTAAGTCAACTTTGAGACTTATAAACCAAAAAACTCTTTCTTCCTCCACCGATGGGGGAGAATTGATCTCAATACCTCACTTTTTCATGCTTCAAACACCTCACTTCGTGGACCAATATCTCTTTCATTTCTCAACGAAATTTGATGATCCTTGGCCCTACGTTTATCTACTTACTTAGTAGATTATGCACGTGTGAAGAACCGGATTCTCCAACATGCGTAACACTAGTGTTTAAGCCGTTAAAGTTGGTCGGACGCAACTCCCGCCAAAGGCAAATTTCCAACAAATACATGTAATCAAGTCTGAGTTCAAGTTCTTTTCAGTTTCAACAAGTCCATTTCAAGCTCAATTTGAAGCTTACTTTAGATTAAGGGCCCAAAAGTAGATCATGTGGATAACGAAGAAGAAAAGAAGACATAATACTACTAAAGTTGTTTCAATAGAAGAAAAGTGTGAAAACGTAATACATAACAAATAAAGTTTGTTCATATAACTCAAAATAAGATAAAATCATGAACTACTAATGTGAGTACAATATACCAGACATAACTCGAAATAAGATAAGTAATAGAGTCTACTAAGTAAAAGAAGTTGTCTCCGTGGTCTAATGGTTACTCACTTAAACTGATTAAGACTGAGCTGAAGTTAACAACTTTAATGTTTGAAAATTGCCACGTTGGCCTTGGAGAAAGGTCTTAGCATATTTGTTTTAGGATTATACACTGAATACTATAATTAAATAATGATATTTTAGTTGAATTAAAAGTCATATATAGTAGTAAAATTTTAAATATTATAATTTTATCTAATATTAATCAATTTTTTATTTCTTAAATAGTATAAAAGTAAATCAACATTTTATTATTATTGAATATAGTAATACTATTATTATTTTTTTTAATTATATAAATATAGAGAGATAGATTTTCTCTTAAAAATATATTTTTTTTTCTAATGGCGTTATGTTCATCGTTTTATCTTCCAGAAATTCAGCACTTCTCTTTGAATGTACATGCTGCCCTGAGGGACGAACAGGAAGAATATGTAGCAATATTCATTGTGACACATCCTGCATTGTTCCAGGATCTTTACTCCCCATACATAAACTCATTTAACTATGTGTCTTCCACCATTTCTCCTGGACTCAGATGGGGAGACCCCAACCCATCTGATGACGGGGCATCTTTTAATGTCCCTTACTCCGGGAGAGTTCTCCATGATTCCCACGATTAAGCAATCATTTTCTGAAATTGTCGTGGGACGGCTAATTCCTACTTTAAACGCAGTATCGGTTGGAACAATTCTTCAATTATGGCACTTACTGAAAGTAAATTTTGGGATCATAACGAGCTTGAATTTACTAGTTTATTTCAGGTCCCTTCTCATGATTTTTCAAGTGGCATAGTCGTGATGTGGAAAGTTGACAAAGTTCAAGCGAACCCTTTGGTTATCACTGCACAAGGAAAATCATGCTTCCTTTAGGGTAAGACCTTCTGCTCCTCCTTGGATTTTCTAGTCGTGTATACACTTCCTACTTTCACTGCGCTTTGTAGCTGTAAACCAACTTAAAAAGACTTTGACTGTGTTTGGATTGGCTTATTTTAAATGTTTTTTTACTTTTAAATTTTTTTCTACTTTTTGAGATTTTTGAGTGAGAGGTTAAAAATATATAAAAATAAGTTAAAAATTTGGTAGAATCAACTTATGACTTTTGACTTTTAACTTATAAGTCACTTTTAAAAAAGTCAATTCAAACACCATCTTTGCCGCCATGACTTGAGGTCGGGTCTTATGTGGTGATTTGAATGAGGTTACCAATGCCTCTGAAAATTTTGGGAGGGAATCCAGTAATAGTAATTGTACCTCTATTTTTTCGGGCTGCATACAGTTTCTTGGATGCATGATCTTGATTCATTTTAGTGGTTCTCGATTTACACGGATAAAAAATAAATAATTCCATCACACATTAATTTTAGAAATATTCGATCATTTTATGGAAAATTTTGATTGGCTACAGCTTTTTCAAATTCTGTAGTACTACACCTTCCACGTACCCATTCTGACCATTGTCCTCTCATGCTACCATACCATCCAGCCTTAACGAAACTCACATCACCCTATATAATTCCCAAAGTTAAGAACCCGAAGCGCATTGCCCAATATCGTCCAATTAGTCTTTGTAACACGGTTTGATCATTACAAAAATAATTGTTAATCATCTACGATCATACCTTGATCGTATTATAAGCCCGACATAGCGTAGTTTTATTCCTGGCAAACGTACTGATAATAACGTTATCATTGTCCAGGAAGTCATTTACTCATTTCTCCACCAAAAGGGTCATACAGGTCATATGCTTCTAAAATTGATTTTGAAAAGGCTTTTGACCCACTAGAATGGTCCTTCATCCATTATTCCCTTTCCAACCTTCATGTTTCATCCTCTTTTATAAACCTTATTATGCACTGTGTATCCTCTTTTAGTATATCCGTTTTCATGAATGGAAAACCTATCAAGTATTTTACCCCTACTTGTGGTATTCGTCAAGGGGATTGTTACACCTCATAGTTTCGTGTGCGAGTGAGAGCGTAGTTGCCGGCTTAAACCCTGAGGACTCGAGGTCCTTTCCGAGGGTCTCGTATGGCTTACAATGGTGTTAAGAAGGTTTACAGAAGGTTAGAAGTTATTCAGATTGAAGGAACCATATATTGGCGAAGATTGACTAAGATAAGACGATATGCTAAGCGTTTCGCGTCGCAAAACCCCATCCGCATCGCAAATCAAGCCGCAGATCAGGGTCACTCTTCTGCCACCATCTGCAGTCGGAAATGCGGCCGCAGATGGTGATATGTGGCGCAAATCTTCCCGCATAATGGAGGCGGTGGAGAGGCTATTTATAAGCCAAGCTCTAGCCCTTATTTGTTTTATTACATTTTCCAGCCCATCCAAAGCCTAAACACTCTCAACCACTCTCTATGAATCTAAACATCATTAGGGATCAATTCCTTGAGTTCATGAGGTGAAAATCCCCTTGAAGAACTTGGATTATCTCACAAATCTTCCTTAGATTGTTGGACTAAGCTTGGACCATTTTGGAAGATTGGAAGAGAACTTGGTGTAGGAGGTTTCTTGGGTGTTTAAAAGTATGTTCTTACTACTCTTTAATGTTTTTTTAACTCCCCTAGCTGAGATGGATCAATTGGAAAAGATAACACATGAGAATTTAGTTAAATCTCTAAGACAGAAACATGTTGATTGTTGGGTTGGTTTGATTGAATTCTTGGGATAATTAAGGCTAGATCTTGTAGAATATGGGAGTTGTAATCTTGGTGTTGTGTGGTTATTGAAGAAGACATGAGGGTGTCTTGAATTGCCATGAAAACAATGTATGAAAATTGTCCATACTAGGTGTTCGATAGAATGTCGTAATGAAGTAATCGGGAAGTCATCGACTTGATTTTGATCTAACTTGCCTCTATTGCTAGGTTGACGACTGTAGAACAAACAATACTGGAGTAATGTTGGTCGACAATAAGGTATGTTAAAGCACTTTCTTTCATTCTTTTAGCATGATCCTTTCTACAATAATCGATATGAATAATATGTCCTAGAAAAGTCTCAATTCTTAGTTGATTAAGGATACATTTGAGGTTTGCTATTCATTGATTATGTACATACCTGTCGTTCGTTAAGCTTATGTTCTGTCCTTGATATTGTTCCCTTTCATGGGTAAAGCAAGAGTTAACACTTCATGATTAAGAAACTATGATGAGAAGTCTTCTTTCTTATTGATCATAACAAAGTAAAAGAGTACATGAGTCCACAGAATGGTAGTCGGGGGTGCAACGACCTTACATCACCCCGACTAGTTGATGAGTCTTTCATAGGCTTAGTATGACCCTTATGTGTATGTATTATGTATTTACATTGCCCAAAGAGGCTTATGGCGTTATATACGCAACTTATACAGATATGATATTAATTATATTATCCAGAAATGCCTATGACATTATTTACTCAGCTTATACAGATATGATATTGATTATATTGCTCAAAGAGGCCTATGGCGTTATATACGTAGCTTATACATATATGATATTGATTATACTCCCCACAGTGGCCTATGACGTTATATACGCGGTTTATACAGATATGATACTTATGACATTGCCCTCAGAGGCCTACGACGTTATATATACGTGATTATATTTCGTTTATGTACAATATGGTCCTCGGTGACACTTCTGAGCTATAGATTGTTACTTTCAGTTTCCTTTACTCGTTGATGCTCTTACTTACATTTACTTATGTCTTATATATTCCGTACATTCTTCCGTATTGATGTCCCCTCCTGGGGCATTGCATTTCATGCCCGCAAATACGGATAGAGATATAGACGATCCCTCACAGTAGGTGTCTCGACTCAGCTGAAGAGTGTCTCGCTCCTTTCTTCCCGAGCTATATAGTGAGCTGATAGGTATGGTAGTTATATATATGTACATAGTGGGGTATGGAGAGGCCATATCCCAACCAGATATTGTTGACGTACCCCTTAGAGGCTTGTAGATAGTTGTCTTATTTATAAAAATCTTGTATGACCTTGTTGGCCTTGTTGTATATATGTATGTTGGGCCTTTTCTTGTGCAGGTGGTCGTGTCATTTAGTCAGGTAATTATTCGTCAGAGGCCTTGTCGTTCCATGTATTATTGAGTATGATACAAGTATCATGAGTGGTACGCTCGGGTCTTAGGTCACTAGGTGTCGTCCAAACACCCCCAAGGTTGGGATGTGATAGGGATCCACTCTCCCCAAGTCTTTTCATTATTTGCATGGAAACGCTTAACTCATTAACCACTCCACTTATTAAAAATTGTTGGATCCCATTAAATTATTCTGCAATGGTCCAACAATTTTCCATTTTCTATTTGCTGATGAACTTATTCTTTTTGCCAAGGCATACTTTAACACCCGAACCTGGGCGGTGTGGGTGGCACCCGGTGCCTCACTAGCCTGAGCGTATCAAAGTGAAACACAACACCTGAACATATAGAAACTGGGGCCGACAAGGCCTTCACAATTGATGATAAGTATAAAAGTAGAACCAACATACATATAGGGCCGACAAGGCCATAACCTATAAATAAAGAAAGTATTTTGGACATCTCAACAAGAAGGGAAAACAAACCCAAAATAGATACATACATACATGTACAAGAGCGGCAAGGTCATCGCACAAATCAAGTGACAAATATCTAGGCTGAAAATGACGTACAAGATATCTAAACACACATAACAAGTCTACAAGCCTCTAAGAAAAAACATAACTGTGATATGGTCAGGACAGGGCCCTGGCCTACACATCATCTATACATATACAAAAGACTCCGCTCGCGATCTCTAACTTGGTAACCTTAGAAGAAGTAAAGTTTACCAATTAATGGTTGAACTCAATAAGTTCTTACTGGGGAGGTCTATATGTACCTCTACCTGAACCTGCAGTATGAAATGCAGCGCCCCCAGCAAAAGGGACAGTATGAATGAAATGTATCGGTATGTAAGGCATGAATGACAATATGAAGACATAAGCTGTAAAATAAGGCATAAAAAGAAACCTGATAAACTGATAACATGTATGCCACTCACGACGAATAAAAAACTCTAATAGCTCTTAGTGAACCTCAGATACATATATAAATATCCATTGCCCACCGATTATATCTCTATGGTAGTCATATATAATGTCCATCGCTCAACTAGTTATAACTCAGTGGTATTCTTATATGTATGAATGTATGTCGCCCAACCGGTGGTGTGTAATCAATACATATATGCCACAAAGGGCCCATCACCCACTGATTATAGCTTGGTGGTAAGTATAACTCATATACATATATAATGTCACACCTGAGCCTTAGGGGGTGTGGCCGGCACCCGGCACCCGGAGGCCCGAGCGAACCAACAATAGTACCTGGAGCTCTTAAGTTCTTAACACGAAACTTAGGCCAGCAAGGCATCCAATCACTCTAATAAGGCAAGAATGTATGATAACCTGCATGCAGAAAAGTCTCAACACAATATATACAGATAACCAAGGCCAACAAGGCTGTTAGAAGAGTATCACCAGCTAACAATAGGGCTGACAAGGCCATGACAAAACATATACACACCATACACTAGTCTACAAGTCTCTAAGAGTGCTATAATACATCAACGATCAGGATAGGGCCCGCCATACCCAAAATGCTAGGAATATATATAATAGTACCTACCAACTCTATATAGAAACTCCAGAGAAGAGAAGTGCGATAATTAACCGCTGGAAACATGTGTCCTACTGAAGAGGTACGTCTGGCTGCCTACCTGTACCTGCGTGCATGAACACAGCACCCCAGGAGGGGTCGTCAGTACGAATGAATATACTAAATATGTAGGGCATAATCAACTGGAAATAAGACAATAATAAACAAAGGATACCACCTGAAACCCATAAGTGTCACAAAGGCATTTGTGGGCAATATTCTCTATGTAGTTTATCGCTTATTTAACGTCATGGGCCTCTGTGGGAAATATTGTCAGCACTATATCTGTATAACTATGTGTATAACGATATAGGTCTTTAAGGGCAATATCATCAACATCATATATGTATAACTACGTGTGTAACACTATAGGCCTTTGAGGTCAATATAAATACATAATATATATATATATGTATAAAGACCGACTGGAGAACGTATCATACTTACTAACTCATTTCGGAGTGATGTAAGGTCGTTACACCTCCAAATATCCTTATGCAAATTTCATACTGATTTCTTTTCGCCTACGAATCAATAACAATGACCAAACATACTATTTTAGTTAATTTGGAGACCATTAAGAAACATTGTTTTACCAACAATAAGATGTTATTGTAGAGTGTGAAAAGGACTCTCAACGAGGAACGGATAAGGTACAATAATCAATCAAAGAATGGAATACAAATATACTTTCTTAGCAACTACGAATAGGGTTCTTATTGAGGAGCATTTTGTAATTGTCTTCATTATATTGATCATGCTGAAAGAGAAGGAAGTAAACCATACATACCTTGTCGATGAAGCTAGTTACGTTTCGTAGAGCCTTGCACGTGCTATGGAGGATTATCTACATTAAATGAGGGACTCATATCAATATCAAGCTCATACCTTATAAGAGTTTTCATTTAGGCAATTCGTCGAACAACTTATGTATGTGAAGTTCTAGAACTATTATAACGTGGATTCTTACTCAAATTAATACCACCATCTTCCATAACTCTTTTCCTCAACTTCAAAACTTTCCCAACATGATTGAAAACTTGTATGTACTCTCAATCAATCCACAATCCCAAACAACAAGATAACATAAATTCACACTACAAGAGTTAAAACATGATTCAAAACTTATATGTACTCTCAATCAATCCACAATCCCAAACAACAAGATAACATAAATTCACACTACAAGAGTTAATTCTTCAAAGCCATGCTTACAACATCTCTATAACATTCAAGTTCTCTTCACTAATCATTTAATCCAAGATAAGAGAAACTAAAGAATACATAGGGGTGATATAACCTTACCTTAACCAACCAAAGAGTCCCCCATAACAAGCTTCACTTCAATCCCAAAGAAGCTCACAACTTTGTCGAGCCAACTAATGAGGATTTTGAGGTATTCTTGATTCTTAGAGGGAGAAATCAACTTACATACTTGTAGAAATGTTCTTCGATGGTGGAGAGGGATTTGGAGGGTATTTGGGAGTATCTTGGATCTCAAGGGGTCGAAGAGTGAAATAAAATTGAAGTTGGCCGACTTTGGAACTTAAATAGCCATCCAAACTACCTCACATAAACGGCCTCATATGTGGCGTCATATGCCCATATGCAGCCGCATATGCCACCACACATGGTGGCAGTGAGGTGGAGGAATAGTAGCCAAGATCCACGGCCAAATCCGTAGGCAGAATGGCATCTACAATGCAAAACGCTTACCGTATCATCAAACCTTCATCAATCTTCGTCAAGTTGTACTTTCTTTGGTCCTATTGACTTCTAACCATTCCATAACATCCGCATATGCCATGCGAAGCCTCATAAATGATTTCAAGTTCTCAAGACTCAAGTCGACTGACTAAACTCTTATTCAGGTGTGAAACTACATGGCGTAATATCCTTCCCCCCTTAAGAACATTCGTCTCAAATGTTGAATAATGTTCTAATGTTTAAGATTTTAAAAAAAAATATCGAGTTTCCCCTGTAAACAGGACTATCAAAAACCTACCAACAGCCCAAACATACAACCTATGCCACACAAGGCTACATAATAGAATAATAATATCCCATTAGCCTCACACGACCTTCCATCTATATAAGAATCGGAAAAAGGTTAGCCACAACTCACCTCAATTATCCTTTGTTATACTTTGAGATATGCCTGCCATATCTGTCTCATCATTTCCACTTAACTACAATATATGAATTAAGCTCGATAATGAATTAGGAGTAAGGGAATCATATTGCACGAGTATCAATATACACCTGAAGACTGAAACAAGTAAGGATATCAGAATTTCATATCTTCCTCTACTTCCCATGTCATGTCTACCATGTTTTTATTTCTCCAAAGCACTTTGATCGAAGTGACTTCCTTGGTTTGTAACTTACGTATTTGATGATCTAGGATAGCTACATGAGTTTTCTCATATGAGAGGTCCTTTGCCACTCGAACATATTCAATTAGGCGAGGGTAATACGGGAGGGATCACCCAGACATTTACAAAGTATGGATACATGAAACACGGGATGAACGACTTCTCACTCTGGGGGAAACTCCAGCTTATAGACCACTTGACCGATTCTCTAAATGCTCTAGTATGGTCCGATATACCTGGGGTTGAGCTTATCGTACCGCATCACGCCTTTCATAGGCGACACTTGTAGAAACACCTAATCTCTCACAACAAATCCCAAGTCTCGGCACCGGTTATCTAAGTAGGACCTTTGGTCGACTCTGGGTCATCGTCGATCGCTCCTGAATAAAAAAATTGACAAATTCGAAACTTACCATTATCCATCTACTCATATCTTTATTTCATCATCCTTACTCTTTAACTCCTTTCCTTAATGTCTACCTTGGATTTTTGAGTTTGGTACCATTTTATTAGTTCACTATATCCTCATATCGGGTTTTATTCGTTGTTGTTTCCCCTTACCGATTCTCAAAAATTCTGGTATTCGTGGTAGAGCTAGTGTTTGACATATTCAAAATTCACATCGTATCCAGGTTTCTATTTATTACCGCTTTGGGCTTCCCCCTTTAAGGGGTATCAAATCTCTTCTTAACCCGCTATTTGACCCATTAACCTTTACATTTCTGGCTTGAATTATTTCGAGGATCCCTTGTTTTAATATACCTATTGTACCGTTACTTCTGGATATTGGGGTCTTATGCTTTTGGCTAAAGCGGTCTAAGCATCGTTTCTTCGCTATCATCTCACTTCAAGGTGATTGTACTATTGCGGGTTTAATTCTAGCCTCATTATCGGTACCCTTATCTTTAAAATCTTTTCGTGTGTCGTCCTTATGAAGAATGTTCTTCGACCTCGTTACTGTGCCATAACATCCCGCTTATATTTATCGAACATCCGTCTACTACTTATTGTCATTATTCTATCATGTCGTGATATTTATCATAAACTGCCTTCAACCAGCTATTTCCTGCCCAGTCAACTCATAGAATCACACCACAGAATTTGAAACCCTTATTGCCCATTACGACAATAGTCGAAGGATCGATAACTATTATGCAGAGTGTTACCAAGTACATATATAAGGTGTTGTGTAAGAAGTACGAGAAAGACTCCTTATCGAATAACGAAAAAGGAAGTGACTCAAGGTAATGGTATTTAGCTTAAAAAAGAGGAAGATTTCATCTGAAACATCTGCGACCGTAACACCCGATCTTGACCAAGAAGTGAAATGACAGACAACTGAGTATGTCATTAATCTTGGATGTCTACCCACCTCGTTCTGACATTTTGATACTAAGAGCATTTATTAGGAATCTGCTTTAGATTTTATCGTGGTGGAATTGTGAAGGTAGATGAGAGCTTACCAGATCAAACGATTCCTGGACCACCAAATTGTTTATAATTCATAAGGGTGACGATATGACTAAAGTAAGAAAATAAGGTATAATGACATAAAAGAGAGGTGGAAGTAAAGAACATAAGGAGAAATGAACCCGAAATGTCCCAGCGTGTATGCCTTATCCTAAGTAGAAAATACCCACACCTGATGATAAATATATCCTTTCGGTGTCATCTTCTAAGCCTTAAGATAGGAAATAAACTTTTCTTTCGGCGCCGCATCATTACCCTTCCATTCAATAGTAGGCTCGCCTGGAAAATTAAAACGAATGACTTTCGTCCAGCAATCCTCGTCTATACCTATAATAACATTGAAATCGACCATTTCTAATTCATTCAAATTGACTAAGGTGTAACGATCACCAATCACAACATCACAACCCAGTATACTTTCCTAATGATTACGGACTTACCCATAGGCGGGGATACCTCAAATAGATTACGTAATACTTCAGCCTCCTTATCACACTTACCAGTAACATAAGGAATAATACATGACAAAGTAGACCCTGGATCTATCGGATCATACATATCAATTGAAGAGACATATAGTATACCTGCAACCCCATCCGAAGATGATTCTAGGTCATGTCAATCTTACAATACATAAATGTGATTCTGATGACCGCCTGAGCTAGATGCTCTACCCCTGCCCTGCCTCTACCAGTTGGCATTTGCACACCTTGTACATGAGGTCGTACTTATGAAGAAGAAGCTTCTACAGATCTCGTCGGCTACGCCATAATGCCTCCGCCTCTCATTGGACAGTCTCTAGCAAAATGCCCGGGATAACCACAAGTGTAACATACATTCAACCCTTGACGACACTACTTTAGATAGGTCTGGCCACATTGAGTACATCGAGGCAAAGGCGGCCTCATCTAGTTCGAATCTCCTCTATGCTGCGGGCTTGATGCCTGTGAACTTTGACCCTGACTAGAGTAAATGGTCCAATCATGACGCTCGCCTTGGAACTGTGGTGGTGCACTAGCCGCCGAATAAGATGAGCGTCTAAGAAACTGAGGCCTAAATCTATCTTTAAATTCTCCTATATCACCTGCGGACCGGGCCTTCTTATGTTGGCCCCTTTTATGCTTTCGACTGGCTCACTGCAGCCTCTTACGGTCCTTTAAATTTTGTGCATTGGCCTGAATGCGGGAGATATCCATGTTCGGGTGCAAAGAAGTTGTAGTTCACTCATTCAACAAGCATGGCCCCAAACCACTAACAAACTAATGTACATGGTCACTCATATCAGTAACAATCGTAGAAGCGTACCTTGCCAAGGAATTGAACTGCAAATTGTACTCTCGAATGCTCATATTACCCTGGTCCAAGTGTAAGAACTTGTCCCTCCTGGCTCGTCGAATCTCAACCAGTAGATACTACTACAGGAAGGCCTTAGAGAACTCTCTCCACCCTGCTGTTAGGGCATGGGGTCCTTGAGTTTGCTCCCAAATTTCATACCAGGTCACGATAACATCACACAACATATAGGAAGCCAACTCTATTAACTCAGTATCTGTGGTATGTATAACTCGTAAGGTCCGATGCATCCGATCCAGAAAATCTTGTGGGTCTAAATTAGGATCAACCCCTATATATACTGGAGGGTCCATGTTAATAAAGTCCCAAACTCTCGCTCTCATAGCCCTATCAACAATATCGGGGGTCTGGCATTGGGCTTGACAGGCCACTAGTCGAGTCAACAGTTGCACCGTACTCCATATATCTAAATCCCAATCAAGGGCAACCGGAGGATGAACTGGAGGTACATCGGTTCCTCTCTGCCCTTCTGAAGGTAGTGGTGCTACTCTGGAAGCCTGAGAATCAACCTCATCATGAGGCTCATGTTGCTCTATATTGGCGGGTCGCACTCGACTGGTGCCCTCCCCTGCCTCCTCATCTAACCTCTGAGCAGTCGTCTGGCGTCTAGTTATAGTAGGCATCACTAATAATATAAACAAGCAAAGGTTAAAGATAAACACTTATGACTCAGCTCTATCGCACGATCTAGATCAGGAAGAAAAATAACCATCATAAATATCTCGTAGCCTCATATTTATAAGTGTGGTGCACAACACACCCATAAACAAGACTCTAGTAGATACGGCTAGCAGACTTCCTAGGACAAACATGCTCTGATACCAAGTTTGTCACACTCCAGCCTTGGGGTATGTGGTCGGCACTCGGCACCTGGAGGCTCGAGCAAACCAACTATAGTACCTGGAGCTCTTAACACGAAACTTGGGTTGGCAAAGCGTCCATTCACTCTAATAAGACAATAATGCATGATAAGTTGCACGCAGAAAAGTCCCAACACAATATATATATATAGATAACCAAGGCCGACAGGCCACTAGAAGAGTATTACCAGCTAACAAGAAGGCCAAAAGGCCATGACAAAACATATACACATTGTACACTAGTTTACAAGCCTCTAAGAGTGCTATAATACATCAACGGTCGGGACAGGGAGCCGACATACCCAAAATGCTAGGAATATATATATAATAGTACCTACCAACTCTGTATAGCAACTCTGGAGAAGAGAAGTGCCATAACCAACCGCTGGAAATATGTGTCCTACTTAGGAGGTGCATCTAGCTGCATATTTGTACCTGCGGGCATGAATACTGCCTACCTATATCAGAATAACATCTGACAATCCAACCTAAATAGGATATGGTATATGACATGAAAGTACCCCCGGCAGGGGACAATCATTCATGAGTATAATACATTTCTATGACATGTTCTTTGGAAAGAAAATAATATATATGACTCGGAATTCATGCTTTGAAGGAAAGGATAGTCATTACATACCTCAACGTCAAATATCTATGAATGATATCAGGACCAGCTTCTTTAACATGATAATCTACAAGAAATGATAACGATGCTAGTGTTAACTATAAGGCGATATGATAATGAAACAACGAGCGACAAACTCGCTTACACGAATAACTAAATGGCAGCTCCCCACACCCTCATTTCTTCTAAACTCATAACAACCACAAAACTTATATACATAGTTGTAGCCACATCTCCGGCCCTTTAACAACACTATAACGACCCTAAAACATAACAAGAACTACACCCAACAATCAATTTACGACTTCCGATCATCATCTCACAAGTTCTTACTACAACAATACATCTAAAGCTTGAATATTATCATACCCATAGAGAAGGGAAGGAACCTTACCTTATGTGTCAAGAACAGGTCTTATCTTTCCCCTACTTAGCTTTGAAGAAAGCTCGAATTCGACAAACTCTAAGTTGGAATAACGAACTTGCAGTGTTGAGATCTACACCTTGTATCTAATTATCTTTGCATAAGACCAAGACCACCCGAACAAGGAACATAGCAGCAACTATGTAGCAAACAAAGTGTAGCAGTAACTTATAGCAAAAATGTACGGCACCTATGTATCTCTCTCCAACTTCCCAATGTTAGGACTTGCAATCTTACATATATATATATATATATATATAGTGGTAATTAGGTTGCTTCTAGACTAAGTTATATAAGAGAGGTGGCCCACTATTTAATACAATATTTATCTAAGAGTATTTAAATATATAAGACAAAGTTAGGTATGAACCCACTTTAGAGATTACTACATTTTAATCCTATCTATATAATGTATCTTTTATTTTACTTAGGACACCTAATGGATATGTGTCTATAACACATGCTACTTGCTGGACATATTATGTGTATTCATCCCTTACTATATATATAATATTATATTATATAACTTAATAGTGGCATAATTATATATATTAACGTATAGCCAAAATACGGTATGTATTTCCTTCGACTCGTTTGACTTCTACACTTCCCGATACTTTTTTAAACTTATTTTAAACCATTGTTATCCATACACAAGGTCTTACTCCTTTCTGTAAATAGTTAGGTTCATCAACGACATGATTTGACGTAAAACTACGGGCTGTAACAAAAAGTATGGGGCGTAATATAATAAAACTTACTTTCTTCGATTCATTTGACCTCGAACTCCTCTAACTCATACAAGATATGGTTGTAACCACTTATAAATTATAGATTAGCCTAGCTTTCTGAACTTGTGAGAACAAACTCACGACGTGACTTAACATATGAAAAATGTGAGATGTAACATCCTCCCTCCTTAGGAATATTCATTCTCGAATGTTGGACTTATTCGCGTGCTATCCTCACAACTTATCAGGCAATTGCATAGCGCAACTTTGGTCACACCCTATGGTTTGTCTTAAGTAACCGTTTATGACGTATTGGCGGTACTCTGGGAATTATCAATACAACTTACTTCACGTTACATTATAACTCAACCAGGGAAAATGTAAATACTATTGTTATATAATCTATATCATTCATCTTCCCTAGGACTCATATCTCGTCTGTGAGCATCTGAAGCTATTTGCACGATCCGACATGATTTATCTTATGGAAGATACTTTAATCCCATATGACACTTAAAATCCTTCTTGTTAACCAGTTGCATCATTTGTACACAATAACTCCAAAGGTTATTATCTTATTGCTTATCATTTTATTCCCTTGTTTTGTTATTATGGAGGTATTCCACTACTTCTAAGTTCACCTATTCTCTAATTCTTCTGATTTCATTCTAGTAACAACGGCCTCCCTATAACTTATGAAAAATATCAGCTTACTTATTCTAATGGGTTCAATCCCAAGGTCATTCCTAGTAACTCTCTAACTCATTATCTCCTATCTTTACTTCTATTAATCTAGGACTTTATCGTACTTTTATACTTTAGCTTACAATCTATAACTCATGTCTATCATTTAATCATTCATTACTATTCTTAAATTTTTTGAATCGGCTATTGTAATTATGTTAACTTATACGGGGTATTCTATAAGGGCTCGGCATATACTTTGGTAGTTATATTGCAGGGTAGCTTAACCGATAGGGTCTTAAATGTTTATGTGGATATGCTACACACGGGCATAGTTCCTTAGGTGTGGGTATGAATGAAAGGAGTTTTTGTACGGGTGCACAGGGAATTTACATACTTTCATGGAGGCTTGACATGTTGCAGATTCTATCAATATGTCCTAATGATCATAAGTTGCTACATATTTTAAACTTGACATGTTGCAGATTCTAGCACATTCTAGAACATGTACTTAGGTCAATCCCGCAATTTCGTTCCCTGAGTAGTTTAAAACAATCTTACTAGCTCGATCTGCCTTAGGAGGAGTGTTGCTACTAAATCACATCTTAGAATTGATTATATTGGTCGTCTTATAGGCTAGAACCTTGCAGAGATCATCTAAACCTACCTATGTACCCATATGATGTTCTACTCCTTGACTTACACTTTGTTTCTTAAATTTCACTAGCAAGATCGATCTTAGATATATATTTATCTCCTTTTGGGTTGCTGGCATGCCTCTAATCTCAATCACTAATCGAACTTAATGCTTATATCTCAATCTCATTCTTTGACATATGCAGATGTAAATCCTCAATCCAATTTACCCCGTGTAGGGACCCGTATATTCTCTATTGTTTTAACATCCTTAATGTGAGTCGCACGATTCATTACCTTACCTTCAGCAAAGAGTATCTCGATTTCTCATAGCTAAGAAACAAAATCACAACCTATCGATTACTATTACCCTTTTTTGTCACACCCCAACCTTGGGGGTGTGGCCAGCACTCGGTGCCTGGATGGCCCGAGCGAACCACCTAGATATCATCACACAAACATACAATCGTCTGGGCCGACAAGGCCTTAGAATTATGACTATGGAATAAATCATCATGAAATCATGCAAACAGAAGATTCCAACCTACGCATATATATACATACTACGACCGACAAGGCCATATCGAACAACTGTACAACAATGGACCTGTCTACAAAGCCTCTAAAAAGAGTGTCGACATTATACATAAGTCGGGACAAGGCCCCTGACATACCCATAGTACCCATAAGGATATAAAAATAAACATGACCCTAACTCGGTAATACTCCAGGAGGAAGTGGAGCTCACCAACAAAAGCTAAAATATGGAGGCAATCTATAAGGGCGGGTCCTTTCCTCGCCTACCTGATCCTGCCCGGCATGAAACACAGCTCCCCCAGTAAAAGAGACGTCAGTACGAATAATGTACTGAATATGTAAGGCGGAAATTAAAAACAATAATAAGTAATCATTGAAGAGAAAGATACGAATCAACATGAACCTCTGAAATGCCGCTAAGTCATAATATACGTAATGATCATACCTATCTTGTAACCGCATTTTATACTTCCACATTAACGTCGTAACTTTAACAGTTCATCTTCCTAACTGATCGGTGGTAACTTCCCAATCGGTTGTAGCTCGGTGGTAAATAATGCGCCTACCTGATCGGTGGTAAATAATGGTATATATATAACTACCCAATCAGTGGTAAGTAATATGTCTGCCCAACCAGTGGTAAATATACGTAAATTTCCAACTAGTTGTAAGTAATGTGTTTGCCCAATCAGTGGTAAATAGAGATACGTATCTGCCCAACTAGTGGTAACTGCTCATCCGATCATATCCCGGTGGTAAATACATATCTGCCCAACCGATAGTAAATGCTACTCAACTGCCCAACCGGTGGTGAGTCATAGTACCATATACGTGCCCCTATAGGTATTACTTACTTACATTCATGGAGGGTCATAAGAGACTTCTGTGTGTTGACACTCAATTTTGTCCCGTCTTTTTCAATTTATTTGTAATTTTAAATATTTTTAACACCTCAAAACAATTTTAATCTATATACATACATGCGTATATATACATATTATTATTCTCATTATTATTATTATTATTCACATTTTTTACTGTTATTTGCATTTTTTATCATAATCGTAAGTTTTATCCGAAAATTCTATGTTATTCTATTTTCCGCAAAAATGGCATCACATTTCTATTTTTATCAAACATTAAGCACTTCGCAAATATTATGTTTTATTATTATCACATCGTTATATCTTATTTTTATAATTTACATTTTTTCTTCAATGCATTTTTATATTAAACCCCTTTTTATATTTTTAAACCCAACCCATTTATTTTCCAACCCAAGTACAATTTCTACCCCAAAACAATTTCTACCCAAAACCCATTTTTCCCCAAAACAAAATTCCATTTTCCAAACCCCATCCGAGGCCCAACCGGTCGGCCCACACCCCAAACCCAACCGGCCAGCCCAATTTCCCCAAGCCCACTCGACCAAACACCCTTTATTCCCCATATACCAAACACAACCCTTCATTCCCAAACCCTAACACCGAAAGCCCATCACCGCACCTCACTCGTGCCCCCGACCCCACACATCGTCGGTCATCTCACCTCCACTGCCACCACCGACCCCTGACACCACCAACTCCCCTCTATTACGCCGACACCACCAACCCTTCGACCCATACCCTTATCCCCACAAAATCCGCGACCCATATCCCCTCAATTTCGTCCCAAAATCGTCACTTTATTTTTTAAATTCAAACTCATTTGAAAAAGGGGGTATGGGGTGAACATTGGAGAGTCCGAATCCACCTATAAAACCCCCCTTTTGTTCTTCAAAAAAAAGAGGAGACCGGACCGAAAATAAAGAAAAATATTTGTTGTGTTCTTGATTTTTAGCAATCGCCTTCCTTGTTATCCAAGAAGCAAGTCCGAAAACAAGTCCAAAATCGGAAGGAAAGTGGGGTGGGTTTCATTCTTAAATTTTGGGGTTAAATACTTCTATCGGCTTCGTGAATCCCAATCCGAAATCTGTTTTGTTTTGTTTGTTGTTGTTGTTCTTCACTAAATCGGGGTTTTCGATCTGGGTCGGGTCAACCCGTTTCGGTAAGATTTCCAGGTTTATATGCTTGATATTTTGTTGTTGGTTATCTGACATTTGGGAAGAAATCGATTCGGGTTTGAACCCCTGATTTAGGTCGGGTCACCGATCTGGGTCGGGTCGACCCGGTTCGGGTATATTTCCTGATTTATGTTTTATATCTTATTTGTTGGTTATCTGAAAATCTGAGAAAAAATCGATTCGGGTTTGAACCTCTGATTCGGGTCGGTGTCATCGATCCGGGTTGGGTCGACCCGATTTGGATATATTTCCAGATTTGTGTTTTACATCTTATTTGTTGGTTATCTGAAAAACTGAGAAGAAATCTATTCGGGTTTGAACCCATGATTCGGGTCGGGTCGACCCGATTTGGGTATATTTCCAGATTTGTGTTTTACATCTTATTTGTTGGTTATCTGAAAAACTGAGAAGAAATCGATTCGGGTTGAAAACCTCTAATCCGATTCGAGTCGACCCGGATCGGGTAAATTTCCAGATTTATATGTTGTATATCATGTTGGTTTTCTGAAATTGGTGAAAAAGCTTATTCGGGTTGAGACCTCTGATTCAGGTCGGGCCATCGATCCGAGTCGGGTCGACCCGGTTTGGGATATTTCCAGATTTTTGCATTTTGCATCTTATTTGTTGGTTATCTGAAAAATAAAAAAAAAATTGATTCCGATTCCAATCACTGCTTCGGGTTGCATTTCTCGGGTCCTCTATCTGAGTCTGTTTTCAGCACTGGGTCGGATATTTTAATTGCTTACTGTTTGTTTACTTTGGCACTTGAACACCATATGATATTGTTATTTTGTTGATTGCACTAATGTTGCATTCTCTTTGTTATTTTGTTGATCGAACTAATATTGCATTCTCTTCGGAAGTCGCTTCTCTGTTTCAGTTTGGTTTTTGGCATTTAAACATTCGTACAACAGATATCTTACTGTTTTAGTGATTTAAATAAATACTGCATTTTGGCCAATGAAATTGAATTCGAGGCCGCGTCCCTTTGAAAACCGTTTCTCTATTTCAGTTTATTGCTATGTTGTTTATTTTACTGATTTGAACTAATACTGCATTTAGGCCAATTAAATTGAATTCGAGGCCGCGTCTCTTCGGAAATCGTTTCTGTTTCAGTTTATTGCTATGTATTTAATTTCACTGATTTTAACTAATTTTGCATTTAGGCCTATGAAATTGAATTCGAGGCCGCGTCCCTTCGGAAAATGCATCTCGGTTTCAGTTTACTGTTTTGGTTTAATTTACTGATTTGAACAAATACTACAACTTAGGCCAATGAAATTGAATTAGAGGTCGTGTCCCTTCGGGAATTGTCTCTCGGTTTCGGCTTGCTGCTTTGGTATAATTTACTGATTTGAACATGATACTACACCGGCCGATAAAAAAATATTCGTCGATTTTTTAGGCCTCCACAGTTGGAAAGACGGAAATATAACTTCTGGGCAAGGATGAAACTTAAATCTTTTTCTTATTTCATCCGAGAGATCAACATGTTTAGTAGGCGAGACAACTAAAATGACCGACGAGTTATATGTTCCCAGCCACAACGTGATTGGAATGCTCTTTCTTTTTCATCCGAGAGACCAACATGTTTAGTAGGCGAGGCAATTAAAATGACCATTGAGTCATATGTTTGCAGCCGCGACGTGATTGGAATGGTCTTTTCGAAATTTAAGTCTGAGCCCTCCGTGATCAAAACATTCACTGTTTTTTATACGGATCCGAAGTTATTTATATTTAACTGTTTCTAACCGTTTGTTCTTGACAGCTTGCAAGGAACAAAGTCAACGAAGGCAGATACTCCTCGGAGATTATTTATTTTGTTGTTTTTACTTTCTTTAATTCATCTTCATCTCGCTCTGTATTATAATATTATTTATTGCACTTATGTAATTATTGAAATGCTTAGAATAGGTAGTCTTAGAATTAATTCATAGGGTAGTCTAAGACTGGAAACCCGTCGCTAGCTTATTTATTTGTAGGCTCTGTTAATTCAAACATAGAAACCCTCCGCTGGTTTATTTATTTTTAGGCTCGTCATGCATATTTAAAATTTCAAAACAAACGTTGATCATCTTTTGTTAACTTTATTAATTGTACAACTCAAAATGATTTCCAAAAATTACTTCTTTGGCATTATAAATAATTCGTTTTTCTCCTTACTATTAATTGTCACAAATGCATACTTTTTCAACTTTACATGTCTTTTTCTTTAATATCATACAAATGCATACTTGTACAAAATGCATCTTTTTACTAAAATACTTGCAACATCATTTTAAGTTTATATTTTTTAAACATACATTTTTCTTAATACAATAACTAACCTGAGTTTGACCGGATAACCGCAAGTTAGCGGATCTTAAAGGATGCCTAACCCCTTCCCTTTAGGATAATAAAGAACCCTTACCTAGTATCTCATTAGTTTCGCAGACCATAAAATTGGAGTTATATTGCAGCATTTATTTAATATTTAGGTGTCCTAATTCACCCTAAAAAATTAGGTGGCGACTCCTTAATCCGACCCAGGAATAACCGATACGTTGTGCTCCGCTTTGACCGCGGGTCGAAAAACGGGCGCGATACTGTGAACTTATCGAAACGACATAAGATCGTTAGACTCATGATATACCTTTGAAGACCATCATTAACAACATCAATTTCATCTTAACGCTAAGGGATTCCTTTTAACATGAATACTTACATTATACTAGGCCTTAAGTAAGAGCTTCCTAACCCATTAAGGACAAAGTTGTTACACTTCTAACTACCACTATGAAGACGACATACCATTTCACTTCCCTCTTCTATAAGTATCAACATAATTGCTCAATAGACTAAGTACCATAACCTTCTCATTCTTTCATGATGACTAACATGTCGACACATAGCATTTCTAGTGTTCATAAGACCAACAAGGAAACCATAAGACGTCAACACGATGAGATGCGGAGAGTACTCCCAACAAGGGACAAACAAGAATCATGGAATCCTTTCAAGAGTGAAGAACAACATATCCTTCTAACAGAGGTTTCATCGTACGTCGACACCTCAATAAACATGCCAAGAAAAGAAGGAGTGCGTCTTAACATACCTTTAACGTCCTCATTCGCAAGCTATCAGATATTGTCGATTGCTTACGTCAATCTACAATAATAATCAGAGACCATTTCTTAGTTATGAAGCTAGATTCCGATATGAAAAGAGCTGCAAACTTATTCTAGACTAATTCTGACAGCACCTCCCCCAACCCTCTCACTTTCTTCATATTTCCAACAACAATATCTACACACACAACCAAACACCTATACAACCATATCCATCCTTATATCTACCATAACAACCTTAACAAGCAACTTAACAAGTTACAATAACAATCATAACTCCTTCAAGTGTTAATCTTGTACTATCTCCCTATATAATTAGCTACAACTCATATGTGATCAATTTCAAAAAAAAATGAGGGAAAACATACCTTTATCCAGCAACATAAACCTCTTTAACAACTTCTCTTTTTCTTATGAAGAAGGTGCACATCAACAACATACCAACTAGGTGATTATACTACTTCTACTTCACTTTTAATGAAATATGGGAATGATTTAGCATGGGATTGACTTAGGAACCTTTAGGAAAGATCTAGAGAGGGTTTGGAAATATTTTAGCTCTGTCTTGGTAGAAAAATGACTTTAAGGGACGAAGCACTGCTTAAATATGCGATCGCATGTGGGGCCGCATATGTTGCCTGAATTTTCCAGAATTTTTGCTTCTCTTCCGCGGCCCAATCTGCGAGGCGGATCCCATCCGTGATGCAAAACATTTAGCGTATTATCCAATTTTCATCAAACTTCATCGAGGAATGGTTTATTCAATCCTAATGACCTCTAACCTTACGTACATTCTCTTAACGTCCCTCTAAGTCACAAGTGACCCTCAAAAAGGATCTCGAGTTGCCAAAGCTCAAGTCGGCTAACTATGCTCTCATTTGCACGCGAAATTTTAGGGTGTAACATTTTTTTGCTCTAATGATGACCATATGAAAGTTATTAATATACTTTTTCTTAAGTAGCAGTCTAGTATATCTTCGATAGTCACACTAACTATATGATTTAACCTGAGTGGTAGTCTATCACCCTATCGTCGATATAGTTACCCTTAAATAATTATTGCATGATCCATCTTACCCAACTATTTATACCCCGACAATAATCAAATTGAACTACTAATATCGTTTGTCTTGCTTTATAATCTATAATCATCCATTAATCATATGAAACTAGCCATCCAGTTAACCCTTCACATTATCCCGTCATTATACGACCCTTAAAAGCTACTGATCTTATTTCTTTTAGTAACTTTCCTTCTCCTAGGTACAGTCATATGAAATTCATCAACAACTCCAAAAAATCCAAATGACCCACCACCTATTGAACAAATTAAAGAAGAAGTGTTGTCTAACATACAAGATGAATGCAAAAATATATATAGGCATTACCAACAAGAAAGTGCTAGCAACCAACCGGCTTTCATACCATCTTCTTCTTCTTCTTCAATACAACCTCAAAAAAGACAGTATATTTCTGCGGCTAGTATTGAAAGTCTTAGACATAGAATGTTTAGTGGTACCACTACTAATCAAGTTAGCTAGTTTGATGTTTTTATTTTGTAGGGTGTTGTATCGTACCAAGCAGTTCTCAATGAAGAGGGATGTGAAGACTTGCTGAAATACTAGAGGGAGAATGAGAAGACATTTTCGACACTATCAAAGATGGCCCGAGATGTGTTAAACATTCAATTGTCATCAACAACGTCTGAAAGCACTTTATCTACCGGAAGATTTCAAAAAGGAGAGTACAAAAACTCATTAGCGGGAGACAGCTTGAAGATTGCATTTTTATTAAGAGATTGGATACGAGCGGAGCGTAGAAGGTGAGATCAACCGGTGATCAACGAAGAAGATGACGAAAACTACAACGAAATCTTATCCGACGGAGGTGGAACCGATGTCGAGCAATTGGACCAACAAATTCCAATTTCAACTAGGGGTGGGCAAAAAACCCAGAGAACCGAAAAAACTGAACCGAATCGAAATTCGGTTCGATTTATTCTCGTTTTTTAAAAAACCCAATTTTTTGAAAAATCGAACCGAATCAGGATTTAGTGATTCAGTTCGGTTTTTTAATTTTGGATACGAACTGAACCGAAAAAACTGAATTAAATATATAATTATTCTTATTTTTTATTTTAGACTACTACTATCTCTTGAATCATAGTCATTGAAGTCAATCTATGAAGCTTTTATGGAAGTCGAATGCGGCATGAACTTGATTAACATATCACGGAAGCATTGACATAAAATGTAGGGAGAGAAAGTAGTTGTAAATTGGTGAAACTTTAAATGGTCATAAGTTGCGTTCGGATGTCCGTTTTACCCGATTGTTTTTTATTTTGGGTATTTTTTCGAGACGGGGCAGCCAATCTTTACAAAAACATCCATTTTCCCAATCAATTTGTGTTTTCCCTCAAATCGGTTTCTAATTTTCCTTTTTCTTTCGTAAACATCTCACGACACACAATAGATTTCAACGTCGAAATTTCATGGTAGTGTAGGTATGAATGTCAATTTCAGTTTTGGAAATTCAATTTTTAAAAAAAATCTTGACCCGACCTGACCCGACCAAGCCCATTATAAAAAACGGATATAATCTGATACGTTCGGCGATATAAACCGAACATATCGGTTTTTTTTTTTAAAAGTTGTATTCGGTTTTTTAAAAAAACAATTTTTATTCGGTTCATATTTTTCGGATACAAAACCGAACCGAACCGATATACGTCCACCCCTAATTTCAACTGAAGAACCACAAGACAAGAAACTAGAAAAAATGTTTATAAATATGTGATTTTTTTAATTGCAATTTTACTATGTTATTTGCAACTTTCAACTAAGGGTGTCCAACGGGACGGGCCGAGGAGGGTCCTGGCGGGATGGGGAGAGGGTCTGGACTCGGGTTTCGTCGGGCCAAATGGGCCGGGAGAGGCGGGACGGGAAGAGGTATCATCCCGTCCCACATCCCGCAGGAACGGGGTCAAGTTGGGGCGGGCCGGGACGGGGTCGGAACTCGGAATTTTTTTTGCCACTTAATTTTAAAAAATAGTAGATACAAACACTTCAATAATTGAACAAGATAGTGTAATAAAAACATCTCAATGCTGTTTTTGTGCCACTTATATTATTTAATAGATATATGATTTTTTTGTAATACAATTTCAAAATTGAAACTTTGTGGTGTTGTTCAAAAGTTGCAAATGATATAGTAAAATTGTAATTAAAAAAATTACATATTCAACCATACTTTTTCGAATTTCCTCACAATGTCTTGAGGATCTTCTGTTGGATTGGAATTTGTTTGTCAAATTCTTCAACGTCGCTTCCTGCTCCCTCAGATAAGATTTCATTGTAGTTGTAGTCTTCTTATTCGTTGGTCTCCGATTGACCGCACCTTCTACGCTCCGCACGAATCCAGTCTCTGAATAGAACTGCAATCTCCAATATGTCTCCCCCTAATGAATGTCTGTGCTCTCCTATGTGAAATCTTCCCGCAGAAAAAACGCTTTCAGACGCTGTTGATGACGCTTGAATGTTCAACACATCTCGGGCCATCTTTGTTAGTGTCGAAAATGTATTCTCATTCTGCCTCCAGTATTTCAGCAAGTCTTCTTGTCCTTCATCATTGGCAATTAATTCATACGGTACAATATCCTGCAAAATATAAACATCAAATTCGCTAACTTGTGAAGAAGTTGAACTACTACACATTTTATTTCTAAGGCCTTGAATACTAGTAGCAGAAACCGCATGTTTTTTATAAGGTTGAAGCGAAGTAGTAGAAGATGGTACATAAGTCGGTTGATTATTTGCACTTTGTTGTTGGTAATACATATATACTTGTTTGCATTCGGTGTGTATGCTAGACGTAACTTCTTCTTTAGTTGGTTTGTGAGTTGGTTCTTCAGTTGGGTCTATTGGAAGTACTTCTATACAATCATAAATCGTTTCTACGAGTGTTTTACAACCGTCTACTTTAATAGTTGGATTTAATATAGTACCAACAATATAAATAGTGGAGATAGGAAAAAAATATTTTTTTAAATTTTTTAAATATTTTTTCAATAGATGTCTTATAAGTTGGTTTTTGCATATATTCATTAAGTAACAAAAATATTAGTGCTATATAAAATAACATATTTGAAATAGTAGGATAATAAATAACCAAAAATTCTTTAGTAGCTTGATAAAATTTCTCTAAAAATCCATTAAGTTCTAAAAAAAAATCTCAAACATTATCTACAAGCATATCCCTTAGATATTTATTATGGGCGTTAAATAATAAAGTAATTGGTTATATATAATCATAAGCAACAAGTAGTTGCTCATACAGAGAATTTCATCTAGTCGAAACTTCTTCTGCAAATTTTTCTATAAGGTAATCCACAATCATGACATGTTTTTTATACTCTTTGCATCTTTGTATTTTTTTTACCTTTAAAAATAAAGTTTATAGCAAATTGTATTTTATCAAGAATGTTTTCAAAAAGTTTTAGGCCATCCTTTACAACTAAGTTATAAATATGGAAAGCACATCTTATATGAAAATGATCAGGAAAAGATGGAGTTAATCTAAGTTTTAAAAGTTTTATAGCATAATCATTAGAAGAAGCATTATCTAATGTAATAGTCATAATTTTATTAATTATTCTATAGTAATCACAAATTTCTTGAATATTTTCTGCAATAAAACATCAATTGTGCCTATCATCTATATTTCTATATGCTAAAATACGTTTTTGCATAGACCAATTTTGATCTATCCAATGACATGTTACCGTTAAATAATCATTACCGTTAGTACTACGACCTATGTCAGAAGTGATAGTCACTTTGCCATTAAAATGATACAGTGCATAACGTAAATATTGGTTATATTCACTTGCAAATTTAAAAACATCTCTTCTTCTAACAGTTGATCTAGGAAAACCATTAAAAGCAGGATTATATGTTTCTCGAATGTAATGAATAAAACCAGGAGAGGAAGGAAATGAAAAAGAAAAACCCTCCACCGCAATTAATTTTTCCATATTTTCCTATATTTGTTTTTATCATAGTTAAGACCAAATATTCCCCCCGTCGTCGGGTTAATTTGATCCTGTACTAGGTCGGGGACACTATGTGAACCTTGTCCCGACTCAAATGGCATTGGCACACCCGATTTTTTAGCATGGTATTGATTCCACCTAGATGTGTGCTCGCCTTGTACATGTCTCAATAAACCTCCCGTCCCACCTTGACCTTTTCCGATTTTAAATTTATAAATATTTTTACATCTAGCTAGTTGATTCCCTTGGTCCCTATAAAAAATGTCATGCATCTGATTTTAATTTTTGTTTTGTGGGGCCTTGATTCATACTAGGGGAATATGAGGCATTCCAGTTTCAGTTTCAGGCTAAGACTCAGTCTGAGCCTGAGGTTGAGGTGCACTAGTGGGTGTGTTATCTATATTATCGTCTAAATTAAAGTCTGATTCATCTACTTCATCATCTAATTGTATATCATTAAAAAAAGTAGTTTCATCAATATGACTGAAATCAATCAAATCATTGGGACTAGGAATAGGATTACTAGAAGAAATACCCTTACCCTTGTTACCCCTACTAGAAGAAGCACTCTTATCCTTACCCCTAATCATACGTTTCAATCCTTCCATTATAATTATGCAAATAAACAATTAAAGTAAATGAAATTAAGTAACAATAATAATTTAAAAAAGGAACGAAGTTACCAAACGTCGATGTGTAATCGAGGTTGAAAATTAAAACTTTGCTCGATGGATGATCCTCAAGCTAGTTGTCAACTTCACTCCCAATTTTTTAACTTTGATATAATATTTAATAGTAGGAAATTTTGTAGAATTGTAGAGAGATAAATTGAGAGATGGTAGGAAGATTTGTGAGAAAAATGAAGTGGAAAGTGAGTTATTTATAGTTGAGAAATAGGGTTAAAGTGTAAATATATTAACTTAGGGGTTAAAAATAAATATTAAGGGGGGTAAGGGGGTTTATGGGGTGGGGGTGGGGAAATGGTCGTTTAGCCACAACGGCCAAAATTGAAATTTGGTCGTTGTTGCAACGGTTATTTTTGCAAAGGGGGAGGGGGACGGGTCGGGATCGGGACGGGGCAGGACGGGGTCGGGATGGGGTGGGGTGGGTCGGGTCGGGATCGGGACGAACGCAGTCCCCATCCCGAGTTCGAACCCCGACCCCGATAATTTTTTTTTTAATTTTGGGGGATCGGGATGGGGCAGGCTGGGTATCGGGCCGGGTCGGGATCAGGCCAACCCGGCTTTGAAATTATATTACAAAAAATTATATTTCTATTAAATAATATAAGAGGCACAAAAACAACCTTAACATGTTTTTATTACACTATTTTGTTCAATCATTGAGGTGTTTATATATGTTATTTTTTAAAATTAAGTGCAAAAAAAAAATCAAAAAACCCGATCCCGCTCCGGCCCGATAAGACCGGTCCCCTTTTCCGACGGGACCGGGAACGGGACGGGACATCGGCGGATCCCGCCAGTCCCGTCGGAGGACCAGTCACCCCTATAAGTATTGCCGGTGTGGAAAATGTGTGTCTAACATGATAATTTGGTTTCATTAATTTTAGATCCAAAGTTAATTTTCTAAAAGGAAAAAAGGTAATGTCCTCTGTTTTGGTCTAGCTTTTTCATAATTGTCGTATTAGATTTTCATCTAACATTTTATATTTTCTGTCCACTTTCTTTTCTTTTCTTGAGTCGAGGGTCTCTTGAAAACAGTCGTTCTACCTACCAAGGTAGAGATAAGGTGTGCGTACACTCTATCCTCCCCAGACCCACGTTGTGAGATTCCACTGGGTATGTTGTTGTTGTTTCTTTTCTTTCTTTCCTTCTGGGTGGGGTGGGGTCGTGAGTGGGAGGAGGAAACTAATGTGAAAAAATCTAAGGATACAAATGTGATATTCTAGCACATTGTCTGTTTTAACAGTCTATGAAAGCTAATACTTCATTAATCAAATATAAAGAGGGTGTGGGGCGAATTTTCTCAATTTCCTTGGCATGGTCCAATGTCTCCCATGCAACGGCACCTTACATTACGCAACCAACATGTTGTAAATGCCAAAAACTTTTCAAAGACATTTAGGTAGATAAGTGGGAAGACATCCCAAACGATTGAATTCACTTATATTGAACACTTTTAACGTACGTCTTATAAATGCGAAAAAAAAAAATTTCATAGACTTTTAGGTAGAAAAGTGGCTATAGATCCCAACCAATCGAATTCATTTATATTAAACAGTTGCTCAAAATTAATCTTTCTTTCGGTGTTCTTATTTTCTGATGTGAAAATTTGAAAATTTCTTCCAAAAACCTCATGTTGGACACCTAAATGCGGCTTGAATTTGGTTGTTGGAGTCTTTTATGGTAAAGAATTTTCCTGATAAATATACATTTCTTGAATTGAGCCAAAGAACTAGATTTTCAAGGTACTGATCAATTTCTGGATTCATGTGTTACTAGAGAAGCTATAATAATATACAAACTAAATATTTAACTTATAATGAAAGAAATCGACTAACAAATCATGTTTGAATTTGTATTATGACCTTGCATTTGATATTCAGTGTTTTGATTGATAAATAGTTACTAATGGCAGTCATCATTTCTCTGGGGATACCTGATCTCGCCAATAGCCGGGGGACTCTGGTGGATTACTACGGAGGTAAGTTAGTCATGGCATGGGGTGTGGCTTTGTGGTCCATGGCCACACTTCTAACTCCTTGGGCAGCAAAAGCATCGTTATGGGCATTACTTGCCATGAGGATGTTGCTAGGTATTGCAGAAGGGGTAGCTCTTCCTTGCATGAATAATATGATTGCAAGGTATTGAAGTCAAGAACCTTTTGAATTTACAATATGGTCTCTATGATATAATATTCCGCTTTAATAGTAGTCTGTACAACTGAAAGATCTGGTTTAACATGTAGCTTTAAAATTCCTTAGTGCTTCTCCTTGTAGATGGTTTCCTCCTACTGAGCGCTCAAGAGCTGTCTGACTTGCCATGGCTGGTTTTCAGCTTGGAAGTGCTAGTGGACTTACCCTTTCTCCTATACTTGTGTCACAAGGTAGCCTTTTTGGACCATTTGTGATGTTTGGCTTGTCCGGATTCCTATGGGTTTTGGTGTGGGTTTCTGCTACCTCTAGTACTCCAGAACGTAGTCGGCAAATATCCATTCATGAGTAGAGGTATATACAGAACAAGGGGCAGATACACACTATAGTTGAGGGTAAATCAAAAACAAGCAAAGGGATCCCTCCTTTCAGGTGTTTACTCTCCAAACTACCAACATGGTCTATAATTGTTGCAAATGCCATGCATAGCTGGGTACGCATATCTATTTCTTATAGTACAATTTGCACGATAACAATGCGCCATTGTCTACTTATGTGCTAGCTTGCTTAACTTTATAGAGGTGCCAATCTACAGTGTCTTGTCCAGAAGTCCATATCTTAGTGGATCAAGAATTTGTAAAGCACCATTATATTAGGTGTAAAAATTGCGAAGTATTGGTATCCTGAAGGAAGTTCACTTTGTTTCAAATTATTGAGTTTCATAACATGCTGAAGGCACTTATTGCATGTCTCCTCTTAGTGCAATACATATTTATTGCATTGCTGTTTCTAAATATCTGTCAAAGTCTTCTGGTTTGCTAAACTTTAAAACTGTGCAGCAAGTGACTCTTTGCTTATGCATGTTTCTATTGCCTCACATTCAAATCTACGTAGAAATATATGCACTTCTAATATCTTATAGGCCAAATACATAGACAGCCCTCTAAAGTTGCCACAAATTTTCATTTAGACACCCCAACTTAAGTTGTTACCTATTAGACGTAAAAAATGTACCTATTGAACACAAATTTAACAGCTCCAAGCCAACACAAGATGTGTGAATCTCACTCTCTTGGGATTCTTTTTACATGGAAAATCAAAACCAATACAAAGATTGCATATCAGAAAAAAAGAAAGAAAAAAGAGACATGTCAGTACAAAAAGGCAAAAAGAGAAAACATCTTCGCATAACCCTTCCTTTTGTCATCTTCCTTTCCAGAAGACAATTTTGCCTCGAATGAACAACTCCAGCACTAATACCATCACCACCGATGGAGCTTCCGCTAAGCACCAGAACCCCCCTTTCCCAGCACACCCTCCTATGGGCTATTGGGGGTTGTCAGTTTGGGTTATGTATTTTCTTTTTGGCAGTTCTTGTAAGAAGTGTATTCATCAACTTGAATTTTTTTGACTAACAATATGACCAATGAGCTGATAAAAGTAAAGACTAAGAAAACGGAGATGGGATTGTTCCAGTCAGCGTCATCTCACCCTCAAAAGCTGCTCAGCGAAAATCATGCACAAACTTATTTTGTTACTTTCGACGGAGATACAGGCATTCAAACCTGATTTCATTCTTCTAAAGAGCTGAAAGAATCAAGTCAAGGAAGCACGTTTCTTTCCCTTCCTTTTCTCTATGTCTATCTTGTTCCTCTATTCATAGCAGCAGATGCCTAGTGAGCTGTCATGACAGGGAAAAAAGATGATGGCAGGGTTCTCTATGAAAAGAAATAGGAGAAAAGAGAGAAAAGATATTCAGTGATTCATGCGCCTAGCTCTTAGTGAGAATCATTGTTATTAGAATTGGGTTAATTGAATAAAAAAATAAGAAAATAATGTGGAAGTGAAAATACGAAGATTATAGATGGAATTTAAAGATATGCGAAATTCGAGAAAAAAATTTCCAAATTTCAAGATTAAGTGCCAAAAATTTTAATGGATTAAAGGTAATTATGATACTAATAGAATAAATTCAAGAGCTTAGATCAAAAGTGATCGAGACCCCTATTTCAAAGAAATTAGAGATAGTAATTAGTATAAGACTAATTACCTTTTTTAATTTACGAATAAGAATAAAATATATCAAGATAAGAATTAATCTGGGTTGCAAGATAAATTTATAGTCACCACACACAAAGATGCAAAGAAGATAAACTCTCAAATAATAATAATGTCGTCTAATGATAAATAACAAAATTCCCTATATATACAGGGGAAACCTATCCCAAATAGCATGGGATTTGAATCCTACTTTTATGGAAATAATAAACTCCCTCCGGATAAAAAAAAGTGTCCACTTATCTATTTTCACACCCCTTAAGAAAATACTAACTTTTAAGCAAAAATAGGTAATTTGACTAAAATGTCTCTAATTAAATAGGTATTGGGATTTGATCACCTAATAATTAATAAGGGCAAATCTAGAAAAGTAATGTTAATTCTTTCTTAATTTGGTAAGTTGATATTCTTTTTGACTCAAAAAATAAAGGCTTAGTGGATACTCGTTTTTATCAGGAGGGAGTAAACTAGGAAACTTTAAACTAGAAAAGCATGCAAAATAATGTCAAACTTCTTCGTTATTAAGGAAAAGGGTGACATGCCAAACTAGGAAACTTTAAACTAGAAAAGCATGCAAAATAATGTCGAACTTCTTCGTTATTAAGGAAAAGGGTGACGGGCCCCTGTTTGGGCGCGAATCCAGCCCCATTGGGCGTGGATTTCAGTCCACCTTGGGCATTCTTCAGCTCTTCTCTTGGGCTCTATATGGGCTCCATGTGGGCCCCTTCTTTTGGGTTTCATAGGTGGCCAATCTTCCTCCTCTTGGACTTAAACTTGGATTATAAATACATGTAGTATTTAGCCCACTCTTCACCACAATTCTTGGCCTCATTCTTGGGTTCTTCTTCAATGATAATCATTTTCTTAATCCCATTGAAGCCCGTTAACCTTTAATGGAGGTATGCGACTGTGGATACTATCACAGTGCTTATGCCACATTTGCATAGGTGTTTAATAATATTTTTTATATGTATGTTATTTGTATGAGGGGATTTTAATGGACATATCGAATCACTTCCAGGGGGTTATGACGATGTGCATGGAGGCTTTGTCCTCGGGGACAAGAACGGGGGACGCGTCTCACTCTTGAATTTCTCTAGAGCTTCTGGGATGGAGATAGCCAATTCGAGGTTCCTGAAGAAGGAGGAACACTTGGTGACTTTCCGTAGTTCGATGGCTAAGATTCAGATAGATTATTTGCTCCTTAGGAAGGTTGACAACGGTCTTTGTAAAGATTGCAAGGTTATTCCGAAGGAGCACCTTACAACCCAACATAAGCTTTTGGTGATGAATTTGGAGATGGAGATGGATATGGAGATGGAAAAGAAGAAGAAGAGGG
Source organism: Anisodus acutangulus (assembly GCA_029783415.1). Taxonomy (NCBI): domain Eukaryota; kingdom Viridiplantae; phylum Streptophyta; class Magnoliopsida; order Solanales; family Solanaceae; genus Anisodus; species Anisodus acutangulus. The sequence goes on from CM056508.1 coordinate 23,282,476, forward strand.
TTGTGGATGACAGGTTAAGAATCAAATGGGGGAGTTTGACCATGACTAGTACAAATGAGATGGGGGAGAAGTTGATGGCCAAGGGGGCTTGGGGGAGTAGTGGGGATGCGACCGATATGTGGGACAGGACGGCCAGTTGTATTCGAGAGGTAGCTAGAGAAGTGTTAGGGGTCTCGCGGGGTAGCCATGGTAAGCATCTAGTGGACTGGTAAAGTTCAAGAGAAGGTGGAAGCGAAAAAAGCGATGTATGCGAAATGGGTAGAAAGTCAGGATGAGGTGGAAAAGTTAACGAATAGGGAATTGTAAAAGATGGCGAGGAAGGAAGCAAAGCTAGCGGTTACGGCAGAAAAAATGACGACTTTTGAATGCATGTATGTGGAATTATAGGAAAAAAACGGGGATAAGAAGTTGTATAAACTAGCCAAGGCGAGGGAGAGGAGGGCCCGTGACTTGGACCACGTGAGGTGCATCAAGGACGAGGACGATAAAGTACCGGTGGAGGGCGCACATATTAGGCGGAGGTGGCAGTCCTACTTTCATAAACTCTTGAACGAAGAAGGAGACAGAGATATTGTGCTGGGAGATCTGGAGCAATCTGGTAAGTACCGGGATTTTGGATATTGTAGAGCATTAAGGTTGAGGAGGTTAAGGGTGTTGTTCATAGGATGCGCAGGGGAGGAGCGACCGTGCCCGACGAGATCCCAGTTGAATTTTGGAAGAGAGCAGACAGGGCAGGTTTGGAATGACTCACTAAGTTATTTAACATCATTTTTAAGACAGCAAGAATGCCCGAAGAATGGAGGTGGAGTACAATGATTCCTTTGTACAAGAACAAATGAGATATCCAGAGTTGCAACAATTATAGGGGTATTAAGCTGCTAAGTCACACTATGAATGTTTGGGAAAGGGTCGTGGAGATGAGGCTGAGAAAAGACGTGTCTATTTCCGAGAACCAGTTTGGATTCATGCCAGGGCGTTCGACCACAGAAGTCATTCATCTTATTAGGAGGCTGGTGGAGCAGTATAGGGAGAGGAATAGAGACCTACATATGGTTTTCATCGACCTCGAGAAGGCATACGACAAAGTTCCTAGGGAGGTTCTATGCAGATATTTAGAGGTTAGAGGTGTACCTGTGACATACACTATGGCGATCAAGAATATGTATGATAGATCCAAGACCAGGGTACGAACAGTAGGAGGGGATTCATAGCACTTCCCAGTGATGATGGGGTTGCACCAAGGATCAACTCTTAGTCCATTCTTATTTGCCTTGGTGATGGATGGCCTGACGCGACAGATCCAAGGGGAGGTGCCATGGTGTATATTATTTTCGCAGATGACATAGTCCTGAATGATGAGACTCGCAGCGGAGTGAATGCTAAGTTGGAGGTTTGGAGACAAACTTTGGAGTCTAAAGGGTTTAGGTTGAGTAGGACCAAGACAGAATACTTGGAGTGCGAGTTCAGTAACGGGAGCGACCTTGAGATAGACGTGGAGGTGAGGCTTGGTACTCAGGTCATTCTAAAGAAAGGAAGCTTCAAGTACCTCGGGTCTATTATCCAAGGGAATTGAGAGATTGATGACGATGTCACACATCGTATTGGGGCAGGGTGGATGAAATGGAGGCTCGCATCTGGAGTCTTGTGTGATAAAATGGTGCCACCAAAACTTAAAGGCAAGTTTTATAGAGTGGTGGTTAGACCGACTATATTGTATGGGACAGAGTGTTGGCCAGTCAAGACTTCGCACATCTAAAAGATGAAAGTTGTAGAGATGAGTATGCTGAGATGGATGTGTGTGGGCATACAAGGAGGGTTAAAATTAGAAATTATGATATTCGGGTCAAAGTGGGAGTGATCTCGGTGGAGGATAAGATGCGGGAAGTGAGGTTGAGATGGTTCGGGCATGTGTAGAGGAGAGACATAAATGTACCTGTGATGTGTGAGATGTTGATTATGGACGGGTTCATGAGGGGTAGAGATAGGCCGAATAAGTATTGGGAAGAGGTGATTAGACGGGATATGGCACAGGTGCAACTTACTGAGAACATAACCTTAGATAGGGGGTTGTGGAGGACACGAATTAGGATAGAAGGGTAGTAGATAGTCGAGTGTAGCTCTACTTACGCTTACGAACTGATAGTTGTAGTATTATTAGTGTAGGCCCGCTTAGCCTATTCTACTAGTAGGCGCAGTATTGCTTTATAGTAACGTTTGATTTCTACTGTTATGTGTTATTTAGTGTACTTTATTTATCTTATGTAGCTGCATTAGTTACTGCTTCTTTTTCAGAATGCGCTAACATGGCTTATTCGCATTTGATACCAACATTTTCATACTACTTTAAATTTCTTGTTCGGGTCTGACCGTTTCTCTTACTTTGCTTGTGTTTATGCTTTGTCTTGAGCTGAGGGTCTCTCAGGAATAGTCGCTCTACCTACCAAGGTAGAGGTAAAGTCTGCGTACACTCTATCCTCCCCAGACTCCACGTTGTGGGACTTCACTGGGTATGTTGTTGTTGTGGGTGGATAATAGGTAACAAGCTTTGTAAAAGTGTCAAAAAATTTGTGCCAACTTTTAAGGAGTTGTCTATGTATTTGGCCTATCTTATACTTAGTTTCCGGACTATTTCAGTCTTAGTTGGTAATTCTTTGTTCTTGGTGCAGGGATTAGTTGTTATACTATCATGGATGCTTATTTACTTCAAAACTGTGAGTAACTGTTGCAAAGGGTGTCATTAGTACATCCTGTGATAGACTTCAATATATTTTTCTGATAATTGTAGTGATTTAGCTGTTTCTGTCCTTTTAGATATATCATGTTGATCTTAGACAAGCAGCATGGTTTAGTGTCGTTCCATGGAGTATGATGGCGTTGACTGGCTATTTTGCTGGGGTCCTGTCAGACATGATGATCCAAAGAGGCATAAGTGTGACCCTAACCCGGAAAGTTGTGCAGGTACATTTTCTCCATATCCCTTGTATTTTATTTTCCTCTGGATCGTTGTTTTGATAACTGATCATATCCAATCATATCCCTCCACTTGAAGAGTAGTAAGGTCATATGTAATTGAATAATGCTAGCTCATGCTGGTTGAGAGGGTCTGCATGTTGGTACTCTCTATTGTACTTTATAAAGCAGTACGGGAAGTAAATAACTATTACAAGTGTTCGAAAGGATAAATAAATGGTCAATCTTCAAAACTGCCGCAAGCTTGTTGTGTCTTGAATCTTGATAACCTTGCAAAGCCAATGTTGAGAACTGCCGCAAGCTTGTTGTGTCTTGAATCTTGATATCCTAAAATCAAGAAACAACTAAATCTGGATGGTTACAACATTGTGCGTTGAGTAGAGGAATTTCCATCTGTCCTTAAGACAAGATTGCCCCGTATATATGCTTTTACGTTAGCGGGCAATAGTCTCCCAAGATAAAACAACACTTTAATCTCAACGCTACAAAGCCAATAGGTTGAGCCTGGCGAATAAAACAAATATGAATTGACTTGCTGAAGATATGGAAAAGGAAGGAAGAGTTTCTATCTTCTCTTCTGTTTTGTCTCTGTTGTGTATATATGAGGGTTTGGTCACTGTTTTTCAGTCACGAATTGCACTGATTTTCGCCACTGTTTTATGCTCTTTTGTGACTGAAATGTGTTGCTATTTTCGTATGCATTCTCTCTCGTTATTGAGCCAAAAAAGGAACCAATATATAGTATGGAGGAGGGCAGCCCAACAGCCACAAACAAGGCTGTAAATAGCCATAAGTGAGGATTGTTAATGGTCATTAGGAGGCAGATTTATGGGTGGTTTATGGTCATGAATGAGGCTGCTCAATTGCTCAAGTAATGGGCTGTTAATGGAGAGTTAATCAGCCAAGTAATGGCTGGTTAATGCTCCAAAACGCAGTCAAACGGAAGGCAGAAAGTTTTCTGCATTCCGTCACCCAAAAATCAACTTTCCAGAAACTCTGGGGACCAAACTGTAAATATTAAGCAATTTGGGGTCCAAAAAGATAATATCAGAAAGTCCCCACAGCCCACGACCCGTGACCCGAGCCTGTGCTTGAGCCTGAGACCGGACCGAACCGGACCGGACCGGACCGGCGGCGGTGGCGCGCGTGTGGGCTTAGCCTTGAATCCAAGCACATCTAGGTCCTCCCTCCTTTAAACACATGGGATACCCCTTGGGGTCCCAAACCCTTTACCACATTAGAAACTTATATAGAGAGCAATTCTTCATATTCCCACCGATGTGGTAGATTTGTCCCACACCACATTTTCATGCCTCAAACACCTTACTTCGTGGACCAATATCTCTTTCATTTCTCAACGAAATTTGACGATTCTTGGCCCTACGGTCATCTACTCACTTCGTAGATCATGCGTGTGTGAAGAGACAAAGCCTCCAACATGCGGAACACTAGTGTTTAATTCATCAAAGATGGGTGGACGCATCTCCCCGCCAAAGGCAAATTTCCAACAATCCCCTCTATGAAAGAGAGATTGTAGCGCACACACAAGGTGCCTACTTTCAGCAATCTTTCAGCGAAAAGATATTGCATCAGGAGAGGTAGCTTCCACTTTGAACCTTTCCTAGTTGAAACCATCTGACTTACTGCGCGGTGAACGTGCTGTCTTGAACCGTCAGTGTTTAGTGTAAGCCAAGACAATGATAACAACACAATAACTCTTCTTATTCGTTTTCATTCTTACATTTTTGCCCGGTGTGGCCATGGACACACTTGGATTCTTAAGTGCGTTCATTTGAGGCGGTCATCCTCGCACTTAAATAGGTGATCTCCTACAATGTATCCTGCTATACCCCACTTCACAAGTGTTAGGAATCATTTAAAGTTTCCCCAACCTTAACCTCAACCATTTGAGGATCGTTAAAGGTTTGGAAGCTTAACCTTTACCCACCATGCAGGTAGCACTTTAATGTCTATCGCGGGAACAATTTTGGATTCATGTTTCCTTATAGAAATCATCATCTGAAGTGTTTCTTGCTTCCACCGAAGCGCTCAACTGAACCTTTTGCCGCTTAGTTTTCTCATTGAACCAAATTCTTGGGATCTCCAATCAGTATAGTTGGGTTTCCACCGCAAAGGTTAGTATTGTTTGGGTTTTAAGCCCATTCCCCTAGACAGGCAGAACACTTGATCTCCGGGTAGTCCCTTAGTTAGTAAGAAAGTGACACCTGTGATGATTAACTGCCATACGGTCTTATATCTCTTGACAGATCCTGACAGATATGTCCAGACGCCGTCATCCGTGTCCTTCCTGAAGCCGACCGGCTAGCCACAGTGTATAACTGCTGAAGGCACGAGTTTCTCCCAATAAGGGACGTCCACTAAGGAGTCGTGAAGTTACTCAACTTCTTTCATGCTTTGTATAAAGCTATAAACTCCGATTCTATCATGAATCGACCGATGCAAGTTTGCTTAGAGGTTTTTCCAAGACCCACCATACACATTTACTTGTGGCTTTGGTGTTCTTCAGATTTGATGTCCAGTTTGCATCACTTTGTTCTCCCAGAACAGCTGGACATCCAGAATACTATAATCCGTAGATAAGCGAATAATTCAGATATCTTCATATCCGACTTAACGCCTTCTATTGATCATGTATTAGAATTATCAGTGAACCTTAGTTCAACTGATCTGTTTGTAGGACGATACCAGGTCGGTTGTAGTGTGTACAATACATTGAACTACACATGACCTGTGCATATCGCTCCTTGTCTATAGGTGCACCATGATTTCAACCAGTTCTATGATTCATATCCATTGGTGGCTTCAACGAAACTGTCAACTGTCGACCAGTCAGTTAGATGTCTTAGAAATCCAATTCCTAAGATGTCATCTGTGATACCCATATCTTTCATATCGAGACTTTGTTTCAATATGACTTTTACTTTCAGACTGTTGATTCACCAACTGTTGGCTTTCTAATTTCAGAATCAATGTTTCTGTGGTCAGATTCATTGTTTCTGTTTTATCTGAAACATTCAGGACTAAAATGTAAACATTTCAGAGACCAAAATGAAAGTTCAGGAAGAAGCCCAATAGTCTGGCAAACCAACTCTGATTCTCTTCTTCCAACTCTCCGGTGGAGAAGGTTGTTTCAACATCCATGCCACGCAAGACTGCAATGGCCCATGATGTTAAGCTACTCTCAGGGGAGCACATGTACAAGTAGCCGAGGCTTTGAACTCGTCAGTAGATCCATCTACTTTGTACTCACTTTTGAGTATCCTTTTTCACAACCCAAAGGTTCTTTTTCCGGAGGAAGATTAACCATTACGCAAGTATGGTTCTATATGAGGGAATCTATTTCTCTCTTTGTAGCTTCTTTCCAAAGCAACGCTTTTGGAGATGACAATTATTTGTTAATTGTCCATGGTTCATTCTCAACCATACAAGCTAGAAGGACTAGAACAAGTCTTTGTCCCCTTCTTTGCTCCATCTCGGTTCAACATCTAGAATCCCTGAGTTCTGTAGATCTGGAATATTAAATTAGGATGAGACGGCAACTTAGAGTCTGTAGATGCGGGCGTCTAGTTAGGACGGTCGAACCCTCGCGGGTTCTTGTTAACCTTGAGCAATTACTCTTTTTTCCTATTTCAAGGAAAGTTATCTTCAAAGAATTCAGCATTCTTTGATGCCAAGAGGCGATCAACACTACTGTTATTTGCAGATCCAGTGGATATGCAATCTACAGTCTTAGGTACAACTTGACCTGTTTCGGTATTTCATCTTTTACCAAGCCACCCCACATAATTTGGGCGTACAACTTTGCGCTTGGCTAACACCGTTGGACTGAGGTGAGAAATGAACAGTCGTTTAACGAACGATGCTTCATATTCTCCCCCTCTATCGCTACGAATTCCTCAATCCGTAGGCTTAGTTGATTTTCACCTTCTGTTTTGTAGCGCTTATTCGCTTCAACAACTTCATCTTTGATTTTCAACAAACAAAGGATACAATATGTTGTACCGTCATCAATGAAGGTCACAACGTACTTGTCTCCCACCTCTATTTTGTATAAACTTTAAATCACCCATAGAGGTGTGACGAAGTTCTAGAGGAGCGGTGCTTCTTTCGCTATTCCGTTGACGGAATTTGGAAAAGTGATTTTGCCTCTTCTCCTACCTCACATTCATTTTGAGGGTTTATGTCAAAAGAAGGCAACAATCTCAACTTCGCTAGCTTTTGAATGACTTTCTATTTAACGTGTCTTAATCTATGATGGCATAGATGCACGGATTACAAATATATCATTCATTTGGCTACAGAAATACTGTACCATTCTTAGTTATTACGGACATGTTGGAGTAGTCTCAAACCAGCTTGACCAACAACGTCCCTTAAACCAAGTTAGGAACATGTATCACCTCATTTTAGAGTGATCCCATTCCCTGAAGTCCTATTGAGGACAACCTCTCCAGCCCCTTTGATTTTAGAGGTGGCGTTGCTTCACATGGACAACCTCTTGCCCATGGTTAGGGGGTAACCGGATCATATGTGATCTCGATACTCGGGCCCACTCCAGTTGCTTTGGCAGACTGAGTGTCCAATTTCTTTACTGCCTTTCTTTAGACCTTCAGATCATTTAAGACTTGGAAACTCTGGCCCACCACGCTAGGTGTCCATTACTTTTCCTATGAAATGAATCCTGGCCCCACTCCAGTCGCTCGGAGGCTTTGTATGACTGAGTGTCCAATATCATCATATCAAAGGAATTTTGGCCCATTCCAGTCGCCCGGAGGCTTTATATGACTGAGTGTCCAATATCATCCTATGAAGGATCTTCTGCCAAATAGTATGACAGGTTCAACGTCTTTAGCTTTTAGACTCCTTCCGTTAAGATTGGTGCCCAGATAATTCTTGGCGCTTACTTAAGAGTGGTAACTGATTTTACGATCGATGGATCTTACTCCCTCGTATGTGCGAACATACTTTACACACTTTAATAATTACACTTAAAAGAACGAATCTTTTTAAGTCGTTTACAAAATCCAATCTTTAAATGGGAAAGAAGATGAGATTAAACTTTTGATTTTTAAAGCGTAAGGAATATAAATTATTTTCATATTCCTCCTTACTTTAATCAATTTTTAATCAGACATCATTTAATCTTTATTCTTGACAAGTAAGAAAAATAATACTTATCCCAATTTCGGATTCTGACCCACTTCAGTCACTTCATCAAACTGAGTGACCATTTCCTCCTTACCATTATTCGGATCCTTTGTCTGGGACAGATATAGGCCTTCTGCTGCAAGATAGAATAACATCTTCAGTCTTTTCCTCTTGTCCCAGTTGACATCCTCAGGCTCTCGAGAGCGCTTGCTCCCACCAGTCTTGGTAGCGGTGACACCATGAACACGTTCATCATCATCACTCTCTTCTACCAGAAAACCATTGTCATATCCAGATTTGGTCACACAACTTTTGACCGACATCTTTTGAACACTAATAGTAATACAATACAATCTTGTCTTAACTTGTTGGTACTCTCTATTGTACTTTATAAAGCAGTATGGAAAGTAAATAACTATTACAAGTGTTCGAAAGGATAAATAAATGGTCAATCTTCAAAACTGCCGCAAATTTGTTGTATCTTGAATCTTGATAACCTTGCAAAGCCAATGTTGAGAACTGCCGCAAGTTTGTTGTGTCTTGAATCTTGATATCTTGAAATCAAGAAACAACTAAATCTGGATGGTTATAATGTTGTGTGTTGAGTCGAGGAATTGCCCTCTGTCCTTAAGACAAGATTGCCCCATATATATGCTTTTACGTTAGCGGGCAATAGTCTCCCAAGATAAAATAACACTTTAATCTCAACGCTACAAAGTCAATAGGTTGAGCCTGGCGAATAAAACAAATATGAATTGACTTGCTGAAGATATGGAAAAGGAAGGAAGAGTTTCTATCTTCTCTTCTGTTTTATCTTTGTGTATATAGTGTGTCTCTGCTGTGTATATCTTGTGTATATGTGAGGGTTTGGTCACTGTTTTTCAGTCACGAATTGCACTGATTTTCGTCACTGTTTTGTGCTCTTTTGTGACTGAAATGTGTTGCTATTTTCGTGTGCATTCTCTCTCGTTATTGAGCCAAAAAAGGCATCAATATATAGCATGGAGGAGGGCAGCCCAACAGCCACAAACAAGGCTGTAAATAGCCATAAGTGAGGGTTGTTAATGGTCATTAGGAGGCAGATTTATGGGTGGTTTATGGTCATGAATGAGGCTGCTCAATTGCCCAAGTAATGGGTTGTTAATGGAGAGTTAATCAGCCAAGTAATGGCTGGTTAATGCTCCAAAACGCAGTCCAACGGTAGGCAGAAAGTTTTCTGCCATCCGTCACCCCAAAATCAACTTTCCAGAAACTCTGGGGACCAAACTATAAATATTAAGCAATTTGGGGTCCAAAAAGATAATATCAGAAAGTCCCCACAGCCCACAGCGCGCGTGTGGGCTTAGCCTTGAACCCAAACACATCTAGGTCCTCCCTCCTTTAAACACATGGGATACCCCTTGGGGTCCCAAACCCTTTACCACATTAGAAACTTATATAGAAAGAAATTCTTCCTATTCCCACCGATGTGGTAGATTTGTCCCACACTACATTTCTATGCCTCAAACACCTTACTTCGTGGATCAATATCTCTTTCATTTCTCAACGAAATTTGACGATTCTTGACCCTACGGTCATCTACTCACTTCGTAGATCATGCATGTGCGAAGAGACAAAGTCTCCAACATGCGGAACACTAGTGTTTAATTTATCAAAGATGGGTGGACGCATCTCCCCGCCAAAGGCAAATTTCCAACACTGCATTCATTTCTCATGTTACTAGAAAAATAAGTAAGAAAACAGGGCGAAGTACCTTTCAAAACTTCTTTTTCTTGGTCAATGTGCACAAAGTATTCTCAAAATAGACGCCCACAACATCCTCATAATAGTTTCTCTGTTGTCAATTTTTTTGCTGGTTGTTTACTAGTATTGTCCCCATTAAAGGATATAAGCCGCGTGACCATTCAAGATATGGTCATTGTTTGCCAATGTTGCTCTGATCTTTTTACTCCTCTTTTCTAGGCTCTCTTTTTTGTATTTCTTTTTACTGGGGTTAACTTGGAAGAGCTTATAAGCAGATAAGTCTACATTAAGTAAGGAACAAGCATTTGATTTAATTATTTCAATTCACATAAAAGTTTAACTTGCTTCCTTGGCACTTATCTGTACAACAGCTAATGTATTACTCCCTCAATGCCATCTTATATGTCATTGTTTCCTTTTTGGTCCAAAAAGACAACCATCTTTTTATATTTGAAAACTCTTCCAGTCAATAATTCCATTTGTCCGTAATGACATGCCCTTTAGAAATAGACATGGCATGTTGGAAACCGCTAACTACTTAGGCACTTTTGGTAGTTATATATATTTAGTCTATATTAATATACAAATCTCTAATTAGGCTACAAAATTATTCTCTTCCAAAAATTAGGTACACGCTACTTTTTATCTTATGAAATTTCAATTCTTTCATATAATATAACAATGTCATGATTTTGTGCCACGCTCCACTAAATTTTCAATAATTAGGACTCGTCTCTAAAGACCCATACTGGGTCAAATTGAGATTATAAATTTAGATCTTTTGCAAGTTAAAATCTTATTTCATAAAAAAAATTAAAATCTTGAGTTTTCAAGTATTCGCGCCCCTGCAGTTTTTGTCCGAATTTGAAAATTTGGTCCTATTTTCTTGTTCTTTTTCTATATCTGAATATAAAATGGATCAATAGCAATAGTAAAAACACCAAAATTAACTATAACAACAACAATAATAATAAATAATAATTAAAAAAAAAACCTATATCCCCATCTCCCAAGTCATTGTCAGTCTATTTTATCAGGAAACCCACAATGATTGTAGCTGATCTCCACCTCGCCCAACCCCTCTATAAAACACTCCTGCTGAGGCACCCTTTTTGCACCTTCATCAAAATCCATTCTAAAACCACCATGATATTATTTCCTATTTCTCTCTTCCTTTGTTTCTTTCCTTATTTTTCCCCATCCGTTTTCTTTATGTACAAATATTTTCTGGGAGCCTTCAATTTATATATGGGGATGGTGTGGTGTGCAATGAAAGCTACGAATAAAGTGATCACATCTACTACATACTTTACACATTGGAAAATCAGAGCAAGGCATCCAAATCTAGCTCCTAAAATTAGCTCATGCAGGGAGTATTATTCAAGTCTATATAAGAAAATCACAATATTCTTTATATCAGTTTATATATTTTTCACCAATTCAAGTGCCAATAGTTTGGAGACCCTTTCTTCCGAATAGCTAAGAAGACCAATAAGAAGAGAAAATGAAAAGGAAAAAAGAAAAGCAATCATTTTTTCGAAGATGTGAACCGTGGCGTTTAGAGGACTCTTTTTGGGCTTGACGTTAGGTCTTTGAGAGAGTGTATTACAATTAACTAAATTCTACCTTACTGTATAGGTCAAAGTGCCGATATGTTATTTTTAAGTAAGGTGGCCTAGTTTGTGTTGTATTGCGCTGGTGTTAGTACATTTTGGGTTTTTTGATATGTTCTTACATGCATGCTTGCCCATGAAAGCAATTTGTGTTATAGAAAATGGTGGCATGTTGCGTTAGCGGCTCAATTATGGACTAGACGATGGTTGTATGCATATTATTTATGCTGTTTCAGCGAGCTAACTGGATTACTTTTTCTCGCTGTATAGGTCTATGGAACACTGCTGGTACTTTTGCTGCGATAATTGGAATTGTTGGTGCTGGATTCTTCGTTGAACTGGTGGGATCTTTCAAGGGAGTTTTGCTGCTTACAGCATTCTTGTATTTTTCTGCTGCAGTCTTCTGGAATGTATTTTCTACCGGGGAGAGAGTAAACTTTGATGATTCCACTTAGATTGGTTTTTTTGTCTTGTTTTGCTTTTTTAATGTTTGGTGGTTTCTTTTCATGTTCACTTCATCAGTCTAAAAGGATGGATAGGTCTATGATAGCTTTATAGTTTCGTCCTGGAACCAAGGAATGTAAGTACCGTTGTCCTAGTTCCCCAATATAAAAAGTGCCATACGATGTAAATACCAGTCAAGTTGGACTGAGTGGCACTGTGACAATATTCTACCTGATGATGGTTAGTATTACATCGGGTATGTTGTTGTATGATGGTTAAGTATCACAGTATCTAAGCAAAAACCTTTCTGATCTTTTGCTAGAGCTATTTTTATTTTAATAAGTTGGGAGAACACACAAATTTACCACTAAACTTGTCTAGAAAGATTAGTTGCACCTTAAGGGCGACGCATTGTACCCTCATTTCGTTAGAAGTGAAATTAGTACCCCTTAAGTGATAATGTGGAAAGAAAAGTTACAACAATCCTCAAAATGCGTGTGAAAGTAAAAATGCCCTCATGCAGGGATATTAGTGTTTCTAAGGACCTGTTCCACCCAAATGCCCTTTTTACTTCATCTACAGCACCTCTTAGTTATTCTTGAAGTACCGTGTTCTTCTCATTCTTTGTGTGTAGATCAGTTTTGACAATTCCTAGCATTTTCTCAAAGATGATCTTGAATGTGTTTAACCTGAATTTTACCCTTTGTAGATGCAGTCAGAAGTTATTCTTTCTTAGTTTCTAAGGGTATTCCTCCGTGTGAGAACTTGGTTCTTGAGAGAATCATTCATGAGTTCCAAGTTCTTGGTGTACTCTCTAGATTCTTGAGTTTCATCTCAAGGGTGGCACATTTATTCATTAATTTCTCCTTTTCAGTATGAACAGTTTCAAAGGCATCAATGACAATGTGAGTCACTCTCCAATTTTTTCCTGGAATATGTGTGAGTGACATCCCTTATTTTAATAAAGTTTACCTAAGCATTGTCATCTTCAGAATTTGAGTCAGAGCTTGCCATTACTGCCATAATTTCCTCAGTTTCTTTTCTTGCTAACATGGATTGATTTTGATCTTCTGCTTCATCATCCTCATCATCACCAGAAGAGTTTTTCATGGCAGCTAATGTGTTTCTCATAATTTGATCTGCTTGCCTAGTGCTCATCCTATTTCTAGGGACCTATTCCCTTCTTCTATTAGGAACATTTCTTCTCCCATCATCTTTCTTTTCTGGACATTTTGTAATGAAGTGATCTGAACTTTCACATATGAAACATACCTATTGATTGCTTCTATCTGGTCCTTTCTGAGTTTGAGGTGCTTCCTCTATTTATGAAACTTCCTCTCCTGATCATTTTTTGAAACCTTCTGGCGAGTAATGACATGTCTTCATCACCAATGAATTGATCCTGGATAGCCATGAGGACAAGATTCACATTTTTGGGGGAGTATTCATCTGAATCTGCAGCTTTTTCATTTCATAGGTTTTCAATTTCCCCGTGATTTCTTCCATTGCCATTTTCTCCAGATCCTTTGCCTCCATGATAGCATTAGCTTTTCTTTTCCAAAAGTTAGTTAATATTTTAAGAAGGTTTTAATTTTCCGCTTAAAGGAATAACCTCTCCAACTGAGTTCAATTCATTGGTAATATCAGTGAATTCGTCGACCATCACTTGAAGGGATTCTCATTCATTCATCTTTAAAAAAACTCATACTGCCTATTTAATAAGGAAATGTTGGACTTCTTAACCTGACTTGTTTCCTTACGTGTGGTTTGTGAGGTGTCCCACACTTCGTCAGTCGTACATGAAGAGATTTTGTTGTATTCATCATATCCAATGCCACGAATAAGAAGCCTCTTTGCGTTGCCATTCTTTTGGATAGCCTTGATGTCTTCATTAGTATACTCTTCACTCTTCTTGGAAACAATTTTTTTCCTTTTTCATCTATCGTACAAGGGATTTTAGGATCTTCCATGATGATTTTCCATAGCTCAAGATCTTTTCCTATGATAAAGTCTCACATTATTTCTTTCCACCAACCATAATATTTGTGTTTGAAGCATGGTGGTCTTGTTGTTGATTTCCCTTCTTGAACTTCGGGAGGTGCAACTATGTGGATCCTCGGTCTTGTCAGACCATGTGAACACTAGAGGGTTCATATGGAGAAACTCTCTAATCTTGGAACTAGACTATCTCTCATGAGCATCATGACTTGAAGCTGCTCCCTGACGTTGAGCTTGTGTAGCAACAATATGGGTGAGCAACTGAATAGCTCCTCTAACATCCATATCAGTAGCACTGGGAAATGGAGTGATTGTAGCACGAACCTATGCAGGCTCTTCCGTAGCAGGTAAGGATGATGCTAGGGGTACTGAACCCGATGCAAGTCCCTGAACCCTGGTGCGAGCTCTCTGAGCCTGAGAATCCACCTCTTGGGCAACATTTCTAGTGGCCCTTTTGCTTGCAGCTGACTTTCTCTTTACATATATTTTTTGAAAGAAGCACAATACGCACTAGTTAGAATTTTTCTTAAAGGCATAGCCTTAATTGCACGATTTAGAGTATGAAAGAAGTGAAACAATCCTAAATGTCTTGATAGTCAACCATTTACATGTGTGGCGCGTGCACACACACATAAAAAGCTCCAATAGACACGGCTACATAGACTCTCTAGGACACTTGAACCTAGTGCTCTGATACCAAACTTGTCACACCCCGAACATAGGCCTGGACGTAACACGACATTCTGTGTGACTGCATGTGACCGAGCGAACCACATGGATTGTCGATTCACATGAAACATGCACTATTGCGAAATATGAAACATAATTAATTTGAGATTCTACAAATATGAATAAGCCCCATAAATAAGATACTGCATTAGTCTTCAAAATGCAAACGTGCATAAACACCATGGCTAAAACATTAATTGAAAATCTGACATGACATACTAGACTAGTCTATGAAACCTTTGACATAAGTCCGAATACTAAACTATTATCGGGACAATGCCCCGGGTATACCTGACTGCCTAACATGACATGAATATGAAAATAAGATAACACCCCGAATGAGGTGGGGCTCACACTAACTTATATGTGTGAATCCTAGTGTGCGGTTCCATCATCCTGCAAGTATGTACCTACATCGTGAAATGCAGACACCTAACAAAAGAGACGTGAGTATTGTGGAATAGCACTCGTACGTTAAACTAATTGAAAGAATGAATAGTTGGGGGTGCTCGAGGGATAGACCAACACAAATAGTAAATGTAACTTATAACTAACTACTGAAACTAAACAGAAACAGAAATAGAAATATGAGACTACTGAGTATGAATGCCATTAAACATAGTAACTTCTTTAACATGTGATATTCACCTCTACTTTGTAATTAACTATACTGGGGTTCGTAATCATTTCAACATAGAGAATAGATATCTCAAATAATGTAACATGGGTCATGACATGGTGAATATATATCTAATTGTTTCACTTAGGAACTCAAGGATCATCAACAAGCCAACTCGTGAGCAACCACAATCATGCCAATACAGGGCTAAATCAAATATAACAAAGGAAAAATCACTTAAGGTTCCCTAAATTGCATAGAAGCACCACATCGGGGCTATCAACCCCCAATGGCTACCATTCCTCCCGAATAGCTAGGCAAAAATCAAACCAGGGCTACTAACCCTTGATGACTACTCTTTCTCCCAAATGGCTATGCATGAACCATATCGGGGCTATCGACCCTCAATGACCATTTTTTTCCCGAATGGCTAGGCAAATCCCACTAGGATCCATAATGACTACCCTTCCTCCCTAGTATCTAGGCCAAACACAAATAATAGAATCATAACATATTAGTCGAATCACGAATCATGGCTTGGTAGCCGAATCACAAGTCATATCATGATAGCCAAATTACTCATTATTCATTATCTCGTCTAACGTTTTAATCAATTTAGAAATCATGTTCAATCATTAATAAATTCCAAGACAATAACCCATTTATAGGAAAAAATACATTAAAGACCAATGCTTCAAAAAGCATGTTCCATCATCCCATAATAGGAAAAATAATGTTTAAAGATTGTCACTTTAGAAATCAATTTGATAATCCCATTGTAGAGGCAAAACAGTTCAAAGAGTATCTCTTTCAAAAATCAAGTTAAATCATCCATTAGAGGGGAAATCACAATTACATTGATATAGTATAATATACAATACACATAAGGTTCAATGCGGGCTTGTTCTCACGAACACGAACCCTTTCCAAAATAAATCATTTTTTTCAAGGTTGAAAAATATGTTAAAAAAGACATACCTCAATTTCCGTTAAACTCTACCACACGGATTTTCAAGGTTCAACAATCACTCTGCAATTGATTTAGATGATAAAGATTAGAACTTTAACCAATTTTAAGAGTTTTCACCCTTAATCGAAAAACTAGGGCTTTCTCATGCCTAAAACATGTTCTTGAAATCTCCATGAATCACCCATTGATTCTCATTTCTTCTAATACCCTACACTAGTCTAAATCCTTTAAATAACATTATTAAAGATAAAAAATCATACTTTTATGAGATTTTCCAAAATCTCCTTCAATTTCTCTTTCTATGATTTTCATGAATCTATGAGTTTGAAGGATGAACTAGTGTTAATTAGTGTTAGATTGGTATATTAATGATATAAATTGATCAAGAACTGACTTCAGGTGAGAGAGGAACCTTAGATAAGGTTAGGTTCTTGAGGGCTTCCCTTTCTAGAGCATTTTCATATTTGGGGCGTGAATTACGATCTAGGGCTTTTAAAATGCCTCCCCTCGTATGCGGTCGCGCAGCTAGAAGGCCCAAACAAGCAATGATGGTGCATCAAGGGAAGTAACACTTCATCGAGTGTGCGATCGCGTGCCTGAAGCTTGATCGCGCACCGACCGCGCAGACTGGGTAGTGTCCAGTAAAATAGGTATAGCTCTTAGCACATAGTTCTGATTGATCTGGTCAATATATGGTTGGAAATGTATTTCAAATGGATACAACTTTCATGTTTTAAGTTTTCTCAAATTCCTAACAGATTTTTACGTACACTGGCTGGAAGTCAGACCTACCGTAAACTTAGTCGATTTTATCTAATCAAGGGAAGTAACACTTCCTTGAGTGCGCGATCGTGTGCCTGAAGCTTGATCGCGCACCGACCGCGCAGACTGGGTAGTGTCCAGTAAAATTGGTATAGCTACTAGCATATAATTATGATTGATCTGGTCAATATATGGTTAGAAATGTATTTCAAAGGTATACAACTTTCATGTTTTAAGTTTTCTCAAATTCCCAACAGATTTTTACGTACACTGGCTGGAAGTCGAACCTATCATAAGTTTAGTCGATTCTACTGAATCTTATGCACCTCACCGTTCGTCTTGATTTCAAAATGACTATTTTCACCCAACTTCATCTTGATAGGACTTCTTATAGCTAAGATGACACATTAATACTCATTTAACAGATTCACACCTAACCCGGATTTATAGAGTGTTACAAACATCATCCAATATCAGGTTATATATCATCATGCATCATGGCTGTTAACATGGTGGGTAGCATCATCCACTACCTGGTTCTATCTTTACTATGTTTTATAGCTACTTTCATATACACACACAAAAGTGTATCACAAAAGCACATTAGACATCACTTTTTAGATTATATTAGGCGTTCTTGAATTTAGACATGCTTTGTCAATCGACACCATTACATCCCTTCAATTCTATATAATTTTGTGAATCATGTCGTGAGTTCATAAGTCATAGAATCATCATATTTATAGTTCTAACATGTATACTTAGTATGATTATCATGAGACATAGAATCAGGGAGTAATCATGAAAATTAGAACGATAATTGTTCATAGACATCTCATAGTTCATGCTTGAGACTCATGAGAATAAAAACATGAGAATACATAGATTACGTGTTGAGTTCATGATGTTCGGGATATCATAAACAAAATACGAAGCTATATCGTCTAAAGTATAGAAACACTGAGACTTTTCATGAAATTAGGGCATAACTCTACTTTTGATGCATATTTATGGAAATCGTGAGAGAATGTGGCGTGGGGAAGAACACTCATATTTCTACATGTAGAGAGTTAGCCTTACATACCTTATTAGCTTCAAAACCCAAAAAAAAACTTTTGATGAAGAACTCCAATTCCTTCACTTGAACCTTTGAGAAAAATTTTCATTTTCATGAAAACCCTAGGTTTGTAGCATAGGATTTCGCTTAGAATTCATGTATAATTGTTAAAATTACTTAGAAATACATGGAATAACCTTACCCTGATGTGGGAGGATGAGGAGAGGAGCGAAAATTCGTGTTAGGGTTTGAAGAAGTGAAGAATAGAATGAAAAATCAGGAAAAACGCACTTAAAAAATGTTGCAGGGGTTGCACGCCATGGAGGATGCTTCGCGTGCCCAATAGGAGAAAATACCACTTTTTATTCTCTAAGCCCCACGATGGGCGTCAGATTATTTACCTATAAAATGGTACAACTGAATTTGTATACGTGGTTTATGGACAGGTGGATTATGATGACCAAAATGAATGAATTAAGAATATAACATAATAATATGATTAAAGAGCAAAATAACAAGAATTGAATAATTTGACAAATGAATTATTATAGCTTGAGTTCCGGTGTTAATAGCTGGCAGAGTCACCGAGACAAGCTTCTAAGTCGACTGAACAAAGTTTATGAACAAACAAGAACTCTTAGAGTTGCAAAATACAAGTATGATACTCATGGTGTGAATCTGAATTCGAATTCCCTTCAACAAGAATGCAAGGTCCTATTTATAGTTGTATTTCAAGGAACAAGATGCGCAAATCATGCCCTCATAATATCTAGTAATTGTTCATTTTTGTGATCGAGTAATGGTTGGCGGAGATCTCGGACTCCCTTGTAACAGTTGGACTCTTGATCTTATCTTGACCGGTTACAGACTTGTATCTGGCTTCATATTTTCGGAGCTAGGTTGGTCCCACCAATTTGACACCGACATGAATTGTCCTATCCAATCTCACTCTGTAGAAAACACCCGACACTATCCTTGCTGAGTCATGCTTAACCTATCCTCCAAGCTACGTGTCTCTTCCTGGTTTGTCTATGTGTCAAGCCCGATTTTGCCCCATACAACATTCAATAGGCAGAAGTAGAGATGGCAGTGGATCCTGGACCCGGTGGATCCAAATCTATTTTATAGGATATGTATCTTCAAAATTTGGACCCGACGGATCCGGATCGGACACGGATCCGTTTCTGATGGATCGGATCTGGATTTAGATCTGGATCTTGTATTTGAGATCCGTATCCGGTCCAGATCCGACTCGTGGATCCATTTTTTATTAAATATATTCATGACCTAGAATGTAATTTTATAAGTATTTTCTTAAAATTGCTAAGCACATCCTTGCAAGTTTAATTCTCAAAACAAGTTTAATTTATCCACGCATTAACTCAAAAATCAAAAAATAAAGAGGTAACTTCGATAATAAAATCAATGTTATATTAGTCAATGACTAACATCTCCATAGACAAGTAGTTAAAATTATATTCACTTCATTTGTAAAGATTCCAAGCACATGCAAGTTCTGCATTGTGGAAATACTAGTCAGCATTTTCCACAACTATTGTCATTGTCCAACATTTTCAATTAATAGCTCACAATCAAAATGAGACAACGAACAAAATATCTCATATGAACATTTCAAAATTGAAACACAGTAAAATGTTAGCTAAGTAAAAATCGTTTGTCAGTTCAAAAAAAAAATCTTAGCAAGACATTTTTTTTACATGTGGATCCAGATTCGATCCGTGGACCCGGTGGATCCTATGGATCCGAATTTAGATCTGATTTTTATGGACTCGATGGATCTAGATCCAGGTATAAAAAATGGATCTGGATCTGGATCTAATAGGATCAGGTCCAGATCCGATCTGTTGCCATCCCTAGGCAGAAGTTGCTTGTAGCACATGCTGTTGAAATTGAATAATTTGGACCCATCCATTCTTGCAATTGAGTTTGTAAGCACACAAAGCTGGGCTTTATTTAATCATACATCACAGATAATAACTAGGGATGACAACGGATCGGATCTGGACCGGATCCTACTAGATCCAGATCCAGATTCATTTTTCATACCTGGATCCAGATCCGGATCCATCGGGTCCATAAAAATCATATTCAAATCCGGATCCACGGATCGGATCTGAATCTACATGTAAATTTTTTTGGCTTGAATAATATTCCCACGTGTTGAAACTTTTATGACAAAATGAAACGCAATCTGATTGAAAAAAATGATTGAGTTCATTCAATCAACCTACACAAACATGACATAATTTTTCCAAAATACTGAACAAAGTTTTAGCATCACAAGAAAATAAAGACGATTGACTTCATTAGTGATGTTGAACAGGTTGCAACTTTGAGCTAATTTTTGCAGGCTTTAGTGATGCTCCACTTGTAGTTCTACTGATTGACTTCACTAAACAACATAAAACAATGTCAGTCATATATCAAAAGTCCCATTTTTTTTTTGCTGACCAAACAAATGAGAGAAAGATACTTAAAGCTTACGGCTAGCAGATTCAAGAAATGAATATTTAAAGAAGAGTGATAATTTTTTCTTTTTATAGAAATGAAAATATGGAAAACTGCAGAGAGCATATAGGTAAAAGAAATGAAACTTCAAAGACAAATTACATGGATGCGTGACTTGTGCCTTATCCTGGTTCAACCCTTTACACAATACATAAATTATAAAAAAAATTAAGAAAATACTTATAAAATTATATTCTAGGTTATGAATATATTTAATAAAAAATGGATTCACGGATCGAATCTGGATCGGATACGGATCTCAAATACAAGATTCAGATCCAGATCCGATCCGTCAGAAATGGATCCGGGTCCGATCCGGATCCGTCAGGTCCAAATTTTAAAGATTCATATCCTATAAAACGGATTTGGATCCATTGGATCCGGACCAGGTCCAAGATCCATTGCCATCTCTAATAATAACTGAAAACTTATAACTTTTGCTAACCAGGTCCATGGTAAGCATGGCAGAACCCACGTGGGTTTAGGTTAAAAGAAGCGGGTCGGGTTAACGGGTTTGGATTTAAAAGTGAGTGGGTTTTATTTTAGTATATATATGTGACCCATCATAACAAGTCACGTGATTTTTTAAATTGAAAAAAAACATTAAGTTTAGGGTGTTAGTTTGAGAGGTATCCACATTTAATTTTTTAATAGAACTTGTTTTTTGACCTAAAAAATTAAATTGAAGATATTTTTAGATCAATAGGTAAATAGAGGGTGTTTATAAGTCATTGTTCATACAATTTTTACTCTTTTCCGTTTGTTTTATTTATATCTAACAGCGAAAAGGAAATTCAATTTCCAATTTGTTTATTTATTGGACTTTAAAATATGATGATAAAGTCATTGAAATAAAAAAAGAAAATTCGAAACTTAGGCTGAACTTGTGGGTACTTGGATCTCAATGTGATACGTTCACCGTAAGATCTCGTGCCTCGCGCTTTTTTATTCAATGCCCACACTTCACGCGTCTCTTTTCAATTCAACAAATATCAGTTTTTTGTTTTGCAGAAAAGCTTCACAAATATCACTTCACTTCACTAATCACTCGCTCGTATGAGTGGATTGTTGCTATGGTATTCTTCTCCTCCGTCCATTCCATTTATTATTTATAAATCAAGATAACCCTTCTTTTGTCTTGTCTGATATTTTTCTCCCCCACTTTCACACCATTCATCTATATTGTCATTTTTATCTTAAATATCTTCGTCTAAACGAAGCATATTCTCTTTTCTCTCTTCCATAAAAATCTTTACCAGATATTCTTGAATATTCTCTTGCAAATTGAGCCTTACAATTTGGTATTCAAGAATATCATTCGTTTTTCATATCATTTTGTATTTCTCTTTAGTTGATTATTCTATGGTGTGTTGTGATTTATTCTGTTTATTTTCAACAGTAAAATATGATTGTAACATTTTTTTTTGCTGTACTGATTTATAGGTTTCTATTCCAAATTGAGTGATATGAGCATGGAAGTTACTACAAAATCGAATGGCAATACTGGAGCTGATGTGCCAGCAATTGCTCAACCACTGGGTGAAGAGCCTACTGAGATTGCATCTAACATCAAGTATCATTCTCATTTTAATCCTCATTTTTCTCCTTTCAAGTTTGAACCAGAACAAGCATACTATGCTACTGCTGACAGTGTTCGTGATCGCTTGATCAAAGTGAGTTCAATTCATTTGAACCTCTATTTCTACTTAACTATGTTTCTCAATTGGATGTAGATACTGATTTCTAAAAGCCAAAATTCCCAGTGTATGTATGTTTTAAATAGTTTTCAATCTCTATGTGTTATGTATGTCCTATTGGATAGAGGATGAATGAAGGCCCTACATATGCATGGGCGATAAGTTGCCAGGTTTTATGTTAGTATTCGGTTTTGTATGAATAGGATTTCTTAAGCCAACTAGTTATTTTCGGGACAACAAAATTATGTTATCTCCTTGAATCCTTATGAAATAGAAACAGAATACTATTCATTCTCTTACTTTTACCTTGTTTTATCGAAGCTTCCTGTACAGTTTGAGATTTTCATTTATTCACCAGCTGAAGATAAAAACTTGAAAATAAATGCTCAATCCAACTTATTCCGTTTCAAACTTCCAACCTGATGGCCTGGCTGTCTGCATTTTAAGATTCCAATACTTGTACATAATGGCATTAGGACATCCAGGTACAGATGCATATAGGATCGCTATCATATACGAGATGCATTCAGCGATCTATGCTTTGAAATTGAGAATCTTACTATGCATTCAGTGATCTATGTTTTGAGATCTAGACGTATTGTTTCTTCTAAGGGTATGGTTACAAACTTTTCCTTCTACAGAGCAGTAACATTGAGCTTGATGAGGAGCATGAAAGTTTGATTTCTAAGCATTACTTCAGCAACATTCTTGTGCTATTAATCATTTTTGCTAATCTCAGTGTCATTATTTGGCTCTTTCCTTTGCAGCAATGGAATGACACCTATCTTCACTTTGACAAAGTTAATCCAAAGCAAACATACTACTTATCAATGGAGTATCTCCAGGGACGAGCTTTGACAAATGCAATTGGAAACTTAGACATCCACGATGCATATGCCGATGCTTTAAAGAAACTGGGTCATGAGCTTGAGGAGGTCGTTGAACAGGTAGTGAAACTTTCGAATCTTTGGCATGAAATAGTTTTCTTCAACGGCTCATTATTGTATTAAAACTGTTAGAATAGGAATATGATTTGTATATAGTATCCTATATGAAAAATGATTGAGATGTAATATCTATAAATAGGACTCACTGTAATAATGTAGATACAACAATTCAATAAATATTTTCTCACATGGTATCAGAGCAATTGTGAGAAAAATATCGTTGTGCATCATTCCGGCGACATTCAGGAGAAAATCAGCCGTCACTGTGCAATTTTCGATGACCTAAGTGGTTGTCCAAGCAAATAATCTTTTTCGCCAGTGTTTTTTAAAAATCAACACCACCGCCGGGACCGGAATTTCCTGGCAAGCAAACCTCAGTGAGCCTCATCGGAAACTGGTCACCCACACGCGTCATCGAAGCCGATGTTTCAGCGAGCACATCAGAGCCACGCGCCGGCGCATGAGGTACCTTTCGGCGACTTTTTCGGGAAATTTCTTTTTTCAGTGGGATTGCCCCTGCATTCCGATCCTACCCATATAATCTTTTTCTAATTTTGACCACTTTTCGGTGGTCGGATCTTATTTTCCCGGCGACAGAAGCTGTCTTTTTCAGATTCCAGCTACAATTTTATTTTCTTCTTGATTCATGCGTTATATGTTTTCCAGTTTTAGGCTAGAAATTTTCGATTTCACGAGATGTCATTTGGATCTGATATTTTTGGTTCCAAAAACACTGGAATTGGAACTTCTAGCCCTATGATTACTTCCGAACCATTAATGAGAAGTTCAAATTATTTAGCTTGGACTTCCTCGGTTGAGTTGTGGTGCACGGGTCAAGGTGTTCAAGATCATTTAACGCAAAAGACTATTATGGTTAATGGTGGGTTAAGGTTGACGCTCAATTATGTAGTCTCCTGTGGCGATCTATTGATTCCAAATTGATGCCCTTGTTTTGTTGCTTCCAGACATGTTACTCAGTTTGGGAAAAGGTTCGCGCTTTATACACTAATGACATATCTCGATTTTATGATATGATATCTCGGATGACCAACTTAAAGAAACAAGAATCAGATGTCTACTTACTTGGGACATGTACATGCAGTCATGGAGGAATTTGAGCAGTTGACGCCAGTCACTACGAACGTTGAAAAACAACAAGAGCAAAGACAGATATTGTTTCTAGTTTTTACACTTACTGGACTTCCTACTGACCTTGATTCGGTGCGTGATCAGATTTTGGCTAGTCCTACGGTTCTTACAATTAATGAACTATTTTATCATTTGCTTCATCTTGCTGCACTTCCTAATCACACAGTGGTTCCATCACCAACCGTTGACTCCTCTGTTTTCGCATCTCACACCATAGAGAATCAAATATCTCAGTCTATGGATAATCAACGAGGAGGAGGTCGTTTTGGAAAATCTCGAACTAAGTGTAGTTATTGTCATAAGTTTGGACACACTCGCGAGGTATGTTGTGCTCTACATGGTCCACTACCCAATGATGTTCAGTATAGTCATTGTCATAAGTTTGGACACACTCAAGACGTATGTCGTGTTCTGCATGGTCAACCACTCAACAATGCTCATGTTGTTCAGACTGACACTATAGGAAATTCGAGGCTTTTATCTGAAGGAGAATATAATGAGTACCTTCAGTATCGAGCAAGTAAGCAGACATCTCCACAAATAGCCACAGATTCTCAGCCTAATACTTCTGTTGTTGATAATTCATTCGCTTATGTTTCACAGTCTAGGATCCCTCCATTGTGGGTCGTTGACTCAGGCGCTTCTGATCATATTTCTAATAACAAATCACTTTTGTCAAATATTATTTATGCAGTCCCTTCCTCCTGTTACTTTAGCCAATGTGATCCATACAAAACCAAAAGGGGTTGGACAAGCTAATCCCCTATCTTCTGTCATTCTAAACTCTGTTCTTTATGTCCCTGATTGTCCTTTTAATCTTGTGTCTGTCAGTCGAAATTGTGTCATAATATTTCTTGATGATTCTTTTGTTATGTAGGACTGCAGTACGAGACAAGTGATTAGTGCAGGATATGAATCACAAGGTCTCTACTATCTTACCTCCTAATTCCTCCACAGCATGCTCCATTACAGATTCTGCAGACTTAATCCATAAACGATTGGGATATCCGAGTCTGTTCAAGCTACAAAAGATTGTGTCTAGTTTGTCTAGTCTGTCCAAATTAGATTGTGAGTCATGTCAACTTGGAAAATACACCCGCACTACCTTTCCACGTAGTGTTGAGAGTCGTGCAAATCTATTTTTTCGATAGTTCATTATGATATTTAGGGTCCTAGTAGAGTCAGTTCACCTTTAGGATTTCGTTATTTTGTTAGTTTCATTGATGATTTTTCCAGATGTACTTGGCTATTCTTAATGAAAGATCGTTCTGAGTTATTCTCTATATTCAAGAGTTTTTGTGCTGAAATACAAAATAAATTTGGTGTTTCTATTCGTACTTTTCGTAGTGATAATGCCTTAGAATACAAATCCTCCCAGTTTCAGTAGTTTATGACTCACAAAGAAATTATTCATCAAACATCTTGTCCGTACACCCCTCAGCAGAATGGAAGAATAGGCATCTCATTGAGACTACTCGCACTCTTCTCATTGAATCTCATGTTCCGCTGCGTTTTTGGGGCGATACAGTCCTCACAGCTTGTCATTTAATTAATCGAATGCCTTCATTTTCTATTCAGAATCAGATTCCATATTCCATAGTATATCCTCAGTCATCTCTATACTCTCTTCCTCCTGGTGTTTTTGGTAGCACATGTTTTGTGCACTATCTCCGAGAATAGATAAATTCGTCCATCGCTCTCTTAAATGTGTCTTTCTTGGTTATTCTCGAGTTCAAAAGGGGTATCGTTGCTTCTCACCTGATCTCCGTCGATATCTTACGTCTGCCGATGTCACATTTTTTTTAGTCTCAACCTTACTTTAGGTCTCCTTTTGATCATCCTGATATCTCTGAGGTCTTACCTATACCTCAGGTTTTACCTATACCGGCCTTTGAGGAATCTACAGTCACTTCTACATCTCCAATCATAGTGCCACCACTTCTGACTTATCATCATCGACCGCGTCCACCATCAGACCTAATATCAGGTTCAGATGATTCATGTCATTCATCAGACCCTACACCTACTGCGGACTTGTCTCGTCCTGATTAGCCGATTGCACTTCGGAAAGGTAAAAGGTTCACTCTTAATACAAACCCGCATTATACCCTCTTAAGTTATTATCGTCTATCATCATCCCATTATGCCTTTGTACCATCATTGTTCTATGTCCCCATTCCTAAGTCTACAGGTGAAACCCTTTCTCATTCCGGATGGAGACATGCTATGATTGACGAGATGTCTGCTTTACACACGAGTGGTATTTGAGAGCTTGTTCCTCTCCCTTCAGGTAAATCTACTGTTGGTTGTCGTTGGATTTATGCAGTCAAAGTTGGTCCGGACGGCCAAGTTGATCGGCTTATGGCCCGCCTTATTGCGAAGGGGTATACACAAATATTTGGGCTTGATTACAGTGATACTTTCTCTCTTGTGTCTAAAATAGCATATGTTCGTCTTTTTCTATTCATGACTGTTGTCCGCCGTTGGCCTCTTTATCAGTTGAACATTAAGAATGCTTTTCTCTATGATGATCTTGAGGAGGAAGTTTATATGGAGCAACCACCCGATTTTATTGCTCAGCGGGAGTCTAATCTGGTGTGTCGATTGCGTTGGTCACTTTATGGTCTAAAACAGTTTTCTCGAGTCTGGTTTGGTAAATTCAGCACATTATTTCAGGAGTTTGGTATGACTCGCAGTGAAACAAATCATTTTGTGTTTTATCGACATTCTGCTCCAGATATGAGTATTTATTTGGTGATTTATGTTGACGATATCATTATAACTGGCAATGATCAGGATGGTATCACTAATTTAAAGCAACATCTCTTTCAGCATTTCCAGACTAAAAATCTCGGCAGACTGAAGTATTTTCTAGGTATTGAGGTTACCTAATCCATGTCTGGTGTTGTTATTTCGCAACGCAAGTATGTCTTAGACATTCTTGAGGAGACATGAATGATGGGCTATAAACTCATTGACACTCATATGGATCCGAATGCTAAACTCTTGCCAGGACAGGGGGAGTCACTCGGTGATCCTGGAAGATATAGGCGGTTGGTTCGTAAGTTGAATTATCTCACAGTGACTAAACCTGACGTTTCGTTTCTTGTGAGTGTTGTAAGTCAGTTTATGGATTCTCCCTGTGATGGTCATTGGGATGTAGTTATCCGCATTCTGCGATATATTAAGTCAACCCCAGTTAAAGGACTGTTTTTCGATGATCGAGGCCATGAGCAGATCGTTGGATATACAGACGCTGATTATGCAGGATCACCCTCGGATAGACGTTCTACATCCGGATATTGCGTGTTAATAGGAGGTAATTTGGTGTCTTGGAAGAGTAAGAAACAGAGTGTCGTTGCTCGATCTAGTGCTGAATCAGAATATCGAGCAATGACTGTAGCAACTTGTGAGCTAGTTTGGATTAAGCAGTTGCTTAGAGAACTAAAATTTGGAGAAATCAGTCAAACGGAACTTGTGTGTGATAACAAAGCGGCCCTTCATATCGCATCAAATCCGTTATTTCATGAGAGGACTAAACACATTGAGATTGACTGTCACTTTGTCAAGGAAAAGATACTCTCCGGAGATATTGTTACTAAATTTGTAAAGTTGAGTGATCAGCTTGCAGATATTTTCACCAAGTCACTCAGTCTGTCCTCGTATTACATACATCTCTAACAAGCTCGGTACATATGACTTGTATGCATCAGCTTGAGGGGGAGTGTTAGAATATGAATAGGAATAGGAATAGGATTTGTATATAGTATCCTACACGGAAAAGGATTGAGATGTAATATCTATAAATAGGGATCAATGTAATAATGTAGGTAGAACAATTCAATAAATATTTTCTCCCATATTTTCTCACAAAAACTATCAACTGCTCGGTGGACCTTCCTGAAATCCATGCTTGTCAAGCTATCAATTAGATTTTAGAATATGTTTGAGTTGAATACTCTTCAGTCTTTGTGACAGTTGTACTTTTTCTTTTGCCTTGATACTTCTGACATGTATCGCTATGATATTATTTAGTTTCTCTTAATATGTCTAAATTAGGTTTCTCTTTAATTTTGAAGGCAACATGCATTCCAGTGAATGTCCGGCCTGAACAGCAGCTTCCTTTCTGATATCAATAGGCTGAACCTTTAATTACTTCATAGTAGGTTACGTTGTACTTTGTTTCTATATACTCCAAAAATGATCTAATGCCCAGGTTTTTTTAAGAACGGTTTGAAGATGAAGGCTGGATGAAAAGATTCTCTCCCCAAGTCTAAGTCTAAGTTTTCCACCTTATGGTGATATTATTACCTTGTTAATTCTGGATATTGCTGCATGAAGACTTCACCACATAATATTTTACTGTATTCTTCAACTTTGTATTGTGATTTGTCCACTGCATTCATTCTGAAATGCTACCCAATCTTCTCCATTTTCTATTTCTGATAGTAATCAATCACCACATAATATTACTGTATTCTTCAACTTTGTATTGTGATTTGTCCACTGCATTCATTCTGAAATGCTACCCAATCTTCTCTATTTTCTATTTCTGATAGTAATCAATCAACAATTATCTAACCTTGTATTTGAGCTCTCTTCTGAAATGGAGTTGTGACACTTCAAGAGGCTTATTTCACTGTTAGTGCCACTGGAAAGTGATGGGAGATTATTTGGCTTGTTATAATTTATCTTTCATTTATAGGAAAAAGATGCAGCATTAGGAAATGGTGGTTTAGGAAGGCTCGCTTCATGCTTTCTTGATTCCATGGCCACATTAAACCTTCCAGCATGGGGTTATGGCTTGAGGTACAAATATGGACTTTTTAAGCAGCTTATCACAAAGGCTGGGCAAGAAGAAGTTCCTGAAGATTGGTTGGAGGTCTGATTTCATATAAAAGCCTTTATAAAATACCATGAGCATTTGTAATCGAACTTGATTCTGTACTATGCAGAAATTTAGTCCCTGGGAAGTTGTAAGGCATGATGTTGTCTTTCCTGTCAGGTTTTTTGGTCATGTTGAAGTCCTCTCTTCTGACTCGTAAGTACTAATATAAACTATATATGGCGTAAAGTATGTAAAGAAACAGATGTGTCAGATTGAATTTTTTGAAGCCATAATGCTGTCTATTTCAAACTCAATTATTCTTCGAATTTTTCGCAGGCGAAAATGGGTTGGTGGAGAGGTCATCCAGGCTGTTGCATATGATGTCCCAATACCAGGATACAAAACTAAAAACACTAATAGTCTTCGTCTTTGGGAAGCCAAAGCAAGCTCTGAGGATTTCAACTTGTTTCTGTTTAATGATGGAGAGTATGAATCTGCTGCACAACTTCATTCTAGGGCTCATCAGGTTTGGTGTGAGAAATTTACAGCTCTAAATGTTTAGTAAGGGAGTTGAATTATTAGGTTCAACATGGTAATGCCAACCCAAAGATAAAAACGCTTTACCTTGAATTGACACTCTCACTTCCCATGTTCAAGAGATGAGTGGTTTAATATTGGTACTTGCAGATTTGTGCTGTTCTTTACCCAGGGGATTCTACAGAGAATGGAAAACTCTTACGGCTAAAGCAACAATTTTTTCTGTGCAGTGCATCTCTTCAGGTTGACAGTTTCCTTCTCCTTTCTGCTCCTGCTCCTTTTATATGCCATATCTTAAGGCATTCTCTTATTTAGGACGTCAGCCTAATGGAATGAAACTGATGAGCATTTTGTTTCTCTGGCTTATGTTTTCATGTTGATCTTACGCATTGGAATCTGGCCTTCTGCTAATTAGTTTTGAGTGAAGAAGTTTCTTTCTTGTTTCTGGAGCATCCTGAAAATTGTTATGTTTACAATTTTTTTGAAGTAGATTGTGTTTTGCTCCTGAAAAAGAAAAAGCAAGTAAATAACAGATAATAGAAACAGAGAACACCGTATTTTTGTTCTGTAAAACAGTGTAGCACGGGACCCACTCTCTGCAAAAGCTGAAAGTTCCTCTACGGATTCTGTAAATGCATTTTGGTGTCAAATGTTTTCCTTTACCTGGCAAATATTTTCCCATCAACGACTATTACACCTCAATCCCAAACATCTTCAATATTCAATTAGCTCCATTTTAGCTAGTTTCAGGAAAAAAAATGACTTGGTCGATTTAAATCATACGAAAGTTTTAAAACATCTTCTGGGATTCTAGTGTCCCCCCAAAAAAGATGCCAAACCAATCCTTTCTAAAACAACCTCAAAATCAATTCTCCTAAACCAAAGCCCAACAACACTCACAATTATTTTCCTATACAGAGCCAAAGCATGTTTTAATCCAAACACATTGAAATTTTCTGTCAAACACTGTACAATGTCCAATTTTCTTGGAAATTTTTAAGAGTTCCAATCTCCAAGAAGCCTATTTGTCAGAATGTTTGAGTTATTAATAGTTTTCGAAGAGACCTACTTTGCAGAGTGTTTGGGTTCTTAATAGGTATATATGCCTTTGATGAACTTTAACTCATGTCTAAAGCCAGGTAATTGACATTTAAGTTGACCTAGAATTTGGTGATAATTAATTGGTAGTTACAATAGACCCTTCTGGTGCTGCCCTTCACCCGGACCCCGCGCATAGCGGGAGCTTAGTGCACCGGGATGCCCTTTTTATTGTGTCAGAAAAATAACCTGCCTTTTACTTAATTGTCTACTAACTGACCATTGGATCAACATCAGGATATCATTGCCAGATTCAAAGAGAGAGAAGATGGAAAGGGTGATCACCAGTGGTCTGAATTCCCCAAGAAGGTTGCAATACAACTAAATGACACACATCCAACTCTTACAATTCCAGAGCTGATGCGGTTGCTAATGGATGACGAAGGCCTTGGATGGGATGAAGCTTGGAATATCACTACTAGGTGCTTTTTACAATCTTATTTCGCCTAGTAAGATGCTCTTTGTTGAGTAATACATGGATATGGTTCCTCTGTTTGCTTTGTCTTGGTACGGTATCTTGCAAATTTATGATTGAAAGATGATGTGATGCATTATATCCCCAGGACAATTGCCTATACGAATCATACAGTCCTACCTGAAGCACTGGAGAAATGGTCACAGGCAGTCATGTGGAAGCTCCTTCCTAGACATATGGAAATCATTGAAGAAATTGACAAACGGGTATAGAAGCAGCCAGTTTGTCTCTCGATACTTGAAAATATTGCTTACTTAAAAGGTATATTTGAAACACCTTGCAGTTTGTTGCTACAATAATGTCAGAAAGACCTGATCTTGAGAATAAGATGCCTAGCATGCGCATTTTGGATCACGACACCCCGAAGCCTGTTGTGCGTATGGCTAACTTGTGTGTTGTCTCTTCGCATACGGTAAGAGTTACTATGCAGCAGAGAGTTTGATAAGTTAACTCCAGTAAACTTATCCAGATTCTCAAACAATGGATAATTCATTCTGCAATTCTTTTCATGCAAGCGTTCTTTGATTTTTTTCTAACTGCATCTTTTAGTACATGTAGACTAAAAGAAAATCATCCACTTATAGAAGACCTTCTAAAAATACCTTGGCTTTTATTTTGTTGATGCGTAACCCAGAGCTGCACACCATTATTGATATTTCAGTTTTAGCGAACTCCAAAAATATGGAAAAACTGATATCATTAAGCCACTTAGCTTTTTTTTATTTAAGTTATTCTTAAAGTGTTTACCTATCAACGGCTTAAATTTTTTTTTTTATTTGATAAGTAAAGACTTGAAGAATAACTTATCAACAATAAAATTCTTCAACTCTTTACATAACAGCAGATCATAAAATGAGAATCTCCATATAAAAGTGTTCCTGCTTGTCAAAGTTCCTATGGGATTTTAAAATAACCTCATTATCCATGTCCGACAGGTGAATGGTGTTGCTCAGCTGCACAGTGACATCCTGAAAGCTGAGTTATTTGCTGATTATGTCTCTGTATGGCCCACCAAGTTCCAGAATAAGACCAATGGTATAACTCCTCGTAGGTGGATCCGGTTTTGTAGTCCTGAGCTGAGTCAGATAATCACCAAGTGGTTAAAAACAGATCAGTGGGTGACAAACCTCGAACTGCTTGCTAATCTTCGGGAGGTATCTTATAATATATATATATATATATATATATATATATATATATATATATATATATATATTTATTTATTTATCATTTATCTTAAAAGCTTGCATACATTGAACTTTTTCATTGAAAATGCTTCATGTGGGTCATGATATTGCAATTGACTATACATTTTGCAAAGTTCGCTGATAATGCGGAGCTCCATGCTGAATGGGAATCAGCCAAGATGGCCAACAAGCAGCGTTTGGCACAGTATATACTGCGAGTGACAGGTGTGAGCATCGATCCAAATACCCTTTTTGACATACAAGTCAAGCGTATCCATGAATACAAAAGGCAGCTTCTAAATGTTCTGGGCGTCATCTATAGATACAAGAAGCTTAAGGTATGTGAAACTACCAAATTTCCATTTTCTGTTTATTTCTCCTTATTAGCGGCATTAAGAGTTCAAGACAGTTGTCACTGAATGATCTAACAAATAAAAACATGGATCATATATGAGTTAAACTTTTCTACTTTTGTGGTTTCCTTTCTGTACATGATGAAATCTTGAGATTTTTGAGATGATGCAAGATTGGGATATTCCACTTTTTAGAAAGTAATGACATTGTTATACTTGTATTATGACTACAGGAAATGAGCCCACAAGAGAGGAAAAATACGACTCCTCGCACAGTCATGATTGGAGGAAAAGCATTCGCAACATATACAAATGCAAAAAGAATTGTCAAGCTCGTGACTGATGTTGGCGATGTTGTCAACAGTGACCCTGAGGTCAATAACTATTTGAAGGTAGGCAGTTTAATTATAAGTATGCACGGGTTTAAGGAGGGATGTCTCCCCTCCAAAACTGAATCGAAACTAAACTTTACCTTTTGAAGTCTTGAAAAATTCATAAATACCTCAAGAGACAGTTTTGCCCCAAAAATGTATGCGCGTATAGTTTTGCTTAAAGTTTTGCTGAATCTTCTTTACTATTTCTCCTACTTAACTTACCCCTTCCTTTCAATTCCTGTGTTTACCACTAAGTAGGGAGAGCTTTAGATCCTTTGCTGACCAAATATTACTTGTTCTTTTGTTTATAAAAATCAAATTACCTTCTAGAAATGATATATTCCTCTTAAGGATACTGATGTATGGCAACTTACGTATATCTCCTACAAGGGCGTGCATTGTAGACTCTGCATGTTTGTCTGTGTTTCTTTTTCTTTTTAATTTTCTGAAAGTTTCTCCTGTTTTATTTAATAAATTTCGTCTTAAGTATCCTGAATGTGTTTAACTTGCACATTGTATTGTCTATTGAGTGTAAAGTGCTGATGCTTATATTCATATTTTCATTCTGTTACCAGCCGAGTATTAGTTTAGGAAACGTTTTTTTCTTCATATATGTAACTTCCTCTGTTTAGTAGTTATAATGGGTCATGATCAGGGGCCAGATACATATAATCTGTTGGAGCACTAACTAATTTAAATATAATTGGTTGTTTTCATTAGTTATATGCTATACGAAATGTAAATTCTGGTTGATCTTTAACCAGCACATCAAGTTAATTTGTCATATTTGTGGAGCATAAATATTTGGACTTCTGTGTATGTTTGGGGGAAGAGGAGGAATGAGAGAACCTGAAAGGCTGTGAGGATTTAAATTGCAGTCATTAAAAAGGAAAAAAAATAATACTACAAGTTCTACTTTCTTGTAGTGTCCTATTTTCAGCTATAAGTGATACGTCAATATAGTATATTTTCTGATGCTGTTTCTCTTTTCAAAGATCTAACATGTGGAATAAGAAAAACCGAACAAAATTCATTTTAATTTGACGCACAGGTCACATGTTTACGATTCGCTCTTAATTGCGGATGCTTGTCCTCTAGTTTCAGTGTAATTTGTGGCAGTATTAGCATGCGTTTGTCAGTTTCATTAAGTCGGTACGTTTTCTTTGGACTAATAGGAGGTTGGCTGATTTTTGCAGGTGGTATTTGTCCCCAACTACAATGTATCTGTGGCAGAGACGCTTATTCCGGGAAGTGAGCTATCACAACACATCAGTACTGCAGGCATGGAAGCAAGTGGAACAAGCAACATGAAATTTGCGCTTAATGGATGCCTTATTGTAGGGACACTAGATGGGGCCAATGTGGAAATCAGGGAGGAAATTGGAGAAGATAACTTCTTTCTTTTTGGTGCAACAGCTGATGAAGTTCCTCGACTGCGCAAAGAACGAGAGAACGGACTGGTATTGTTCTAAAGATATATTATTTATGCTGCAGTGAAAGTTGATTAGTCAGCCATACTTCTGGTTTAGATCTTCTAACATTTGCATTATCTTATTTTCTTTGCCGTGCTGCTAATTTACAACTCATTACCTGCCTACACACTTTGCCATGCGTTGTGGACTTTACCTGGCGTGCGAAAAATAAATTTTCCTTGCTTGTATTGGTTACTAATTATCTTATTGTCGAGTGCTTAGTTTCACCACCGACCATGGTAATGATTGCTGCTTTGTCGAGATTTAATGTGCCGTAAAGGATAATGTTTTTCTCATTTTCTGTAGATATCTTTGTAGTTAGTACTCCCTCCACAGAGTTTGAGAAATAAAGAAAAACTTTTGAAATTTGTATTCTACAATAAGCCTCAGATATTTGTATGGCCATAAATATCTCATTTAGGGTACAACAACAACAATAATAACATATCCAACGTAATCCCATAAGTGCGGTCTGGGAAAGGTAGAATGTACGCAGACCATACCCCTACTTTAAAATGAGAATTTTTTCATTTTAAAGTTAAATTGTTTCTAAATATAGAAAGCTGACATTCTATTAGGGACATACTAAGAAGGAAAGTTCCACATAAATTGGGATAGAGGGAGTAATAGGTTACTTGACAGTAGGTCCTCTCAGTTTCAGTCCTAGATTGACTTGAAAATCAGGTCAAAGAAATTTGTAATGATATGACTGACTTACTTCCTCTCGTGATAGAGAACTGTAAAAGTCCTCAAATTAAGTCGCAAAGAACAGTACTAGTCAAAGTTCTTTTCTCATGGAAGTATCTTCTGTTTGGAGCGGCCCAAAATACATAGGAGGAATGTCAATTGTGTAGTGTATTAGCTGTGCTTAATGCAGTTGAAATCTATTTTACCCCATATACACTAGAATACACTCATTTTTTACATTCCCATCAGAGAAAGTAGTGCCAGTAACTTGTTTTCTCATCCTAATTACACAGTTCAAACCTGATCCTCGGTTCGAAGAGGCGAAGCAGTTTATAAGGTCGGGAGCATTTGGGACCTATGATTATAATCCCCTCCTTGAATCACTAGAAGGGAACTCGGGCTATGGTCGTGGTGACTATTTTCTTGTTGGTCATGATTTTCCCAGCTACATGGATGCTCAGGCAAGGGTAGATGAAGCTTACAAGTAAGATATTCTACTTTACTAACTTCTACTGTTTGGTTCCAACAAAATATCACTGCTTAAAATTATTCTTTCGTGGAACTAGATTGTCTTTTTATGAAGTAAACTTCATATACATGTACTGCTTTCGTCAATATAAATCCAGTCAGAAGGAGCAAAGAAGCCGTTAAAAAGGGGGAAAACTGAAAATAAAACAATAATTTCTTCCAGTAGGTTTTGAAGTTCCCCTTTGGCACTGTTACCATGTATCCTAAGGCTCATTTGTGATGATAATTTGAGTTTGTTCTGACATTATTGGTCGCCTCAAGTCAACCCATGATGATTGTTTGAGTATTATACCACAGATTCAATTTGCTCACTTTCCACACCGATGATAAATGATTTCAGTTCTTAATAAAGAGGATGACCTTTGACACCTGCTATGACTCATTTACTTATTAGAAGGTGTATTTACGTTGTGGTAACATGAATAATGAGGTTTGAGTCCTTTACCCTGGCAGGGACAGGCAAAGATGGATAAAGATGACTATACTGAGCACTTCTGGGAGTGGCAAATTTAGTAGTGACCGTACTATTTCTCAATATGCAAAAGATATCTGGAAGATTGAGGAGTGTCGAGTGCCTTGACTGCATCAGGCAGAGACTTCCGAACCTGGTATCATGTTCATTGTTTACTAGAATATGAAAAATGCAAGTTCAATCAGCATTCTGAAGTATCCCCATCTTAATATACTGCTCTCAACAGTCAGTTATTAGCGACTTATCTTTATTGAATATCTTTAAGTGATGAGCTTGTGACATTTCTTATTTCCTTTGATAGAAGTCATATCGCACCATTATAACCTGTAGCTAATGTAAAATGCGATCAGCATTTAATTTCTCTTTTACTTGTGATGTGGGATCACACTGGGGATGTAGTTGTTGTTTCTTTTACCTTCCAAGTCCTCCGGAAAAAGAGTTATTCGCTGGAAAATCACGTCGGCCAGATGAAAGACCAAAACGAGTCATAATCGCCGGCAAAACATTCCAAAGCAACGAAATTGGCAGAGTAGTAAAAGGATGAGGGTCGCTGTGACTATGCTTCGTCGCGGAGCTATGGCAGAGAGAAAGAGACCCATCAATGGAAACCTTACGAATTTCATAACCCATGTCTTATTTCATCCCTAGATAGCCATAGCTCCAACCTTTCAAGCTGTACAAAACTAACCCTAGATAGCCATAGCTCCAACATAGTTTAATGAAGAAGAAGGGAGAAATAAAAGAAAAGAAAAGAAACGATAAAGGGAAAAAAGTAAAATAAAAATAGTGTCGAAAAATAGGTTTCCTCACTCTCCGTGGGAGAGTGACAGCTCATTATGCCATGTGGATGAGAAAGGGCATGTAGATACCCGTTTAAAGATGTTCACGGAGGGTATTTGGACCCCGAAAAATTTAAGTATCTTTTTGAAAATAGGTATAAGTTTAGGGGTACTGATGTATTTTCTCTTAATTAAAGATAAAGATATAATGACTTGTGGAAATAGGTTACTCCACTGTCATGTTTTTCCAAAACGTTTTCTTCTTTTTCATTTTACCATATCTCTTCCTCTTTGGGTTTTTTTCAAAATAAAAAATTCACTAGGTGGAGTGTTTAGGGTTAATTTTATAATTTTTTTCTCAAATAAAAATCATTACATGTGTAGTCAAAGCCAATAGAAGATGCGCAAAATTAAACTAATACCCAATGTAACCCCACTTATGGGATTACAGTTACACTGGGTAGGTTGTCGTTGAATTGACCAACTTAAGATTTATAGGATGTCCTAAGTTCGTTCTACAAATTGCTAAGCTATAAATGTGATAAAATCTAAAAATTGGACAAAACATTTATAAATGAACATTGTAACAAGGATTTTGAACAAAAGTTATATGAGCAAATATTGGCCACTTTTGACGTCCTTGGCAGTGAAGTTAGAAGCCTAGCCTCCTTATGGTCCCAGTTGAAGCCTCTTGGGCGCCTAGCTTCAAATGACTCCAATTGGGGCCTTTTGGAGGCCTAGCACATCTAACGGCATTTTAAATATAATTTTAATTTATTTTTTAATATACTTAGCTACAGATATAACTGATAGGGGTGTAATTGTAGGATTTCTATAGTATATAAGGTGTAAATGTTTGTACTTTAGGGTTGCGGGATTATCCATAAACATTGTTAGTTGATACTTTATGTTAGCATACGTTTGATTATCATCGATATATATTAGTTTACTTACGTTATCCTGCACTTAATTATTTAATTACTTAATTACCAATTGAATACTATCTACGAATCTAGATTGTTTGCCGGAAGGGAGGTCTGTTTTGCATTATAAGATAAGGTAGGGCTTGTTTGGTGATCCAACGGTTCGTCCAATATTGATTAGCAGCTCTAACTATCTTACAGTTAGCGAGTGACATACTAGTTATAGACCTTTACTTAGTTTGTCTTGCTTGGTCAAATACATGAGATATAACTGTATTCTTATTATTTGAGATAGTCATGGGAGCATAGACATTTCAATAGTTTCAATAGACGTCAATTTATCAGGAATGAACTCCGAAGCAAAATCAATCATGTGGCTAGTAAACTAGATCTTCAATAGACTAACTAAAGTGGATATGCGATTGAATTGGATAAATCGTTTCGTAACTCTAGGATTAGTTCTCTCTTCTGAATTCTCAATCATCAATATTTGCTTCTATTTACTTTCTACCTTCAAAGTTACAGGACTCTTGATTCCATATTGTTTAATCTAATTGAGACCGATGCTCTACTCATATCATTATATTACATGTCGATCATGTGCGCTTTCGTGTTAGTTGGGGTCGATCAGTGGTTGCTTCCACGGTTCAAATCCGTGATCTATAGATCACAAGGGGACAACTTTACATTGCTCCAAGGCTCCTCTTTGTTTGTTGCATGATTGAATAATAAACAATATTTATATTATGGCATCAATGACTTTCTGGGTAGATGACGCAACCGTGTGACTACATTTTCTCATTTTATTCCTCTTTGGCTTTTAGAGAGACATTTGGTGTATTACCAATGAAAATATCTGTTGTACTTATCAAAGTTACATCGTTTATACACTAATTGTCCAGATGTATCGAAATTATAACTGGAGAAAAAACAAAGGCAACCCTTCGTTACAATGAAGAGGTGTATCCCTGCAGGCCCTATGAATAAGTAGACCTCCAGAGTAACTTTTGTGATATCTGATTAAGACAATTAACATCACATCCCCAGGTCGGAACAACCACATTGATTCTGAGAAACACCTGTTTCCTCTTCAGAAAGCAATTGCAGATGCACAAATCCAATCCTAAGCTAAAAGCACTTTCTGCTGGCAAACACTCGATAGCCTATTAAATTGATTTATCATCTGAAGAATCTCTTGACTTTCACAGAAGCATTACAGAAAAGGTAAAAATAGCACGGTCAATAGAGCAACAAAGTCATCCCAGCTTTACCCTCTGTTTGGATGGTTGTTTCGCCAACTGGTATTTTGTGGTTAGGTTAGATGAGAGTATGGTTGGCCAGTGGGCCGGATCGGCCCGGTCCCGCCCCGAACCCAACCTTTTCTTTTAAAAAAAAATTTGGTATCGGGACTCGAACCGGGACGGGGCATGGTCTCGTCCCGGCCCGCCTGTCCCGCCCCGATCCCGCCCGTTACCCCCCCTCCCCCTTTGCAAAAATAACCGTTGCACCAACGACCATTTTACATTTTGGCCGATATGCAACGGCCATTTTTGGCCTCCCCCTACCCCCTTAATATTTGTTTTTAATCCATAAGTTATTATATTTACACTTTAACCTAATTTTCCAACTATAAATATCTCATTTTCTCTTCATCTTCCTACAATCTCTTTTAATCTCTCAATCTATCTCTACAAGTCTACATTGTTTACTAAATATTCAATTTTATTTATTCATTTGGGAATTGGGAGCGAAATTGGCAACTAGCTTGATGATCTTCCATCGAGCAAAGTTTTAATTTTCAACCTCTCGATTACACGTCGACGTTTGGTACATTCGTTCCTTCATTAAATTATTATTGTATGTTTATTTTATTTAGCACACTTAATTTCATTTACTTTAAATATTTATTAGTATAATGGAAGGATTTAAATGTATGCTTATGGGTAGGGGTCATGCTTCTTCTAGTAGGGGCAACAAGGGCAAGGGTCCTATTTCTAGACAGAATCTTATTCCTACATAGGATGATTTTGTTGATACTGAACATTTTCCTACAATACCATTAGATTTAGACGAGAAGCTATTTTCTGGAACTCAAGAAAACTTTAATTTAGACGATGATCTAGATGATACACCCACTAATGTAGTTGTTAACACACCTACTAGTGCACCTTCAACTGAAATGCCTCTTATTGCCCCTAGTATGAGACGAGGTCCAGCAAAACGAACATTAAAATCAAATGATGGACATTTTTTTATAGGGACGTAGAGAATAAAGTAACTAAGTGTAAAATTTGTAAAGATGTTTTAAAATTTAAAACTGGAAAAGGTCACGGTGGGACGAGGGGTTTAATGAGACACGTATCAAGGGCTCATCCAGCTAGGTATGCCCAATATGAGGCTTCAATATCAGGTGCGCAAACGTCTGCTCCATCAGGACAAGGTTCACATACTGATACTGTCCCGAATCAAGTACAGGGTCAAATTAACCCTATGACGGAGGGAATTGTAGGCCCTAAATACAATAAACATATAGATAGGGAAGCAATATCAAAATTAGTTGTTGTGGAGGGTTTACCTTTTCATTTCCTTCATCTCCCGATTTTATTCATTACATTAGAGATATGTATAATCCTACTTTTAACGGTTTTTCTAGATCAACTGTTAAGAGAGATGTATTTAAATTCGCACATGAATATCAACAGTATTTACGTTATTCATTATATCATTTTAATGAAAATGTGGCTATCACTTTTGATATAGGCCGTAGTACTAACGACCATGATTATTTAACGGTAATCTGTCATTGGATAAATAATAAATGGTCTATGCAAAAGCGTATATATAGATGATAGACACACTGGTACTTTTATTGCAGAAAATATTTATCAAGTGTGCGATTATTACAGAATAACTGATAAAATTATGACTATTACATTAGATAACACTTCTTCTAACAATTACAATTTTAAAAAATAGTTTAACTCCATTTTTTTCAGATCATTTTCATATAAAATGTACGTGTCATATATATAACTTAATTGTAAAGGATGGCCTATCACTTTTTGAAGACATTCTTAGTAAAATACAATTTGCTATAAACTTTATTTTTAAAAATAATAGAATACAACGAAGAAAAGAATATAAAAAAACTTATCACGATTACCAACTACCTTATAGAAAAATCCAGAAGTAGTACCCACTAGGTGAAATTCTTTATACGAGCAACTACTTATTGCTTATGACTATAGAAAACCTATAACTTTATTTTTTAACTCTCATAATCAAAATCCAGCTGATATGGTTGTAGATAGCGATTGAGGAAAAAAATCTGAACTTATTGTATTTTTAGAGAAAAAATTTCAAACAACAAAAGAATTTTTCGGTATATATTATCATACTATTTCAACTATGTTGTTTTATATAGCTCTAATATTTTTATTACTTAATGAATATATGGAAAAATCAGCTTATAAGGCAGATATTAAAAAATATTTATCAAAATAAAAATATATTTTATTCTTATTCCTACTATTTATATTATTGGTGTTGTATTAAATCCGACTATTAAAATAGACGGTACTAAATCACTTATTGAAACTATTTACGATTGTATAGAAGTACTACCACCTCCAAGTTCCAAAAATTCAAATCACCCACCATCTATTGAACAAACTAAAGAAAAAGTGTTGTTTAGCGTAGAAGACAAATGCAAAAAAATATATAGGTTTTACCAACAAGAAAGTGCTAACAACCTACCGGCTTCGGCTATTATTGAAAGCCTCACAAAAGACATGTTGTTTCTGCGGCTATTATTGAAAGCCTTAGAAATAGAATGTGCGGCCGTACCGCTACTAACCAAATTAGTGAATTTGATATTTTTGTTTTGCAGAGTTCTGTACCGTACCAAGCAGTTCTCAATGAAGAAGGATGTGAAGACTTGCTGAAATACTGGAGGGAGAATGAGAAGACCTTTCCGACACTTTCAATGATGGCCCGAGATGTTTTGAACATTCAAGCGTCATCAACGATATCTGAAGGTGTTTTTTCTGCCGACAGATATCAAATAGGAGAGCACATACACTCATTAGCCGGAGACAACTTGGAGATTGTAGTATTATTCAGAGACTGGATACGAGCGGAGCGGAGAAAGTGCGGTCTATCGGAGATCAACGAAGAAGAAGACGAAAACTACAACGAAATCTTATCCGAAGGTGGTGGAAGCGACGTGGAGCAATTTGACCAACAAATACAAATTCCAACCGAAGAACCACAAGAAATTATCAAGAAACTAGAACAGGTTTTTTTTCAAAATGTATTTTTTTTAATTGCAATTTTACTATGTAATTTACAACTTTTGAACAACACCACAAAGTTTCAATTTTGACAATTGTATTTGTATTACAAAAAAAATCATGGCTATTAAATAATATAATAGGCACAAAAATAGCCTTGAGATGTTTTTATTATACTATCTTGTTTAATTATTGAGTTTATATATATATATATATATATGTTATTAAAAATAATTTTAAAAAAAAATGCCCGGATCCCGATCCCGATCCCGCACCCACCCCGATCCCGCCCCGACCCGATTCCGATGGGATCAGGATAGGGACAGGACTTCGGCAAATCCCGCTTGACCCTACCCGATCTGATCCCGCCCCCTCCCCCTTTCCTGATCCGATCCCAAACCTGCCAAACCCGGTCTGCCGGTCCCGATCCCAGCCCACTGGTGTCTCGACCCAAACCGGAGTGTCGCAACGGATACCCGAACCCCACCCGCTGGGTATCGCTAATTACACCATTAACACCTATTCATAATTAATTACCGACTAAGGCAAAAAGGATTGTGGAAATAGTAACCCAGAAATTCAACTTATATATATACATATACCAAGGCCGACAAGGCCATACAAGACTACTACACACAAGACACTTGTCTACAAGCCTCTAAAAGAGTATACGACACCAACAGGTCGAGACAAGGCCCCGCCATACCCATATAGACACGCAAAACTGTATCATACCAAAATCAGACCAACACTCCGAAAAGAGATGAGTGCTTCCAAAGATCCGCTGAAATCTGCAACCTACTCACGTGGGTCGTCGCCTTGCCTATGTGAACTTGCGGGCATGAAACGCAGCGTCCCCCGATAAAAGGGACGTCAGTACGACTGATGTACTACGTATGTCAGGCATAAATATCAGCATAACAAGAATATACCAATAACTGAAACATAAACAACTGACCAACAGTAACTGCCTCTGAGAGACCTAATACACCTACCTACATGTTATGCACAATGCAGTGTCCATATTCATTGGCCTCATCGGGCAATTTCCTTACCATGAAAGCCTATGTGGGCATCATACCATGTAATGGTTAACGAATATATGCATGATGCAAGTGCGGTATATATATGTTAGTGTTGCGGATCGTGCAACCCGTCCCAATATATGTTAGTGTTGCGGATCGTGCAACCCGTCCCAATAAGACATACATGCATCACATCACATCATCACATCATATTGACCTCTTCGGTCTCTTTTGTGATAGTATGTACCACCTGCAGGTGGTGTGCGTACTTTCCCTTTCCCCATATCCCCTATATATATAATCTTTACCATATAGTAGTGTGCATAGCACCAGTGGGTCCAGGGTAATATATGAATGCAATGCAAATGAAAATGCATGAATATCAGTAAAACATTCCCCAAATTTATCGGATGACAATAATATCCTTGCCCCTTTGTCTAACAGGGTGAATGTTAACACCTTTTTCGTATGCCTCAATAAGGACTTAGTAACATATTTAGACATGCTTCTAGCATAGGAATCAATAACATGAATATTCTTAACTACTAGGAGTAGAATAAATTACGGAGCAATATCACGGTTTATTTTGTTACATGGAACATGCCAAAAGAAAGAAATAATTTGTCTTGACATACCTTGATATAAAAAAATAAAAAAAAAGGATGTTTGCTGCTATCTTTAAGTGAATAATCAATTCCTCGTTGATGTTGCTATAAGAATTTAAATGTTGCTGCTTCTAATACCTAAAGAAAATGACTATGTTGCTGCTACTTTGTACATTGTTTTTTTTTCCAACTCAAAAGTGCATTGTTTTGGTTTATAAAAGAAAGGGGCTGGTTGGAGGAGTTTGAGTTTTTTTTTTTTTTGCAATGATTCACGATATTCAACCCAAAGAACACATTCCCAAAGTAGGAATGAAATGGAGACATGCCTAATTTAGGCATTAATGATGGCCGTCATTCGGTCCCCCACCTGGGCAATCTTGGCGGTGGGGAGCTTGATTTAACGCCACCTTGCACAATATGCACGGTCATTTAATTAA
Organism: Anisodus acutangulus; assembly: GCA_029783415.1. Lineage (NCBI taxonomy): Eukaryota > Viridiplantae > Streptophyta > Magnoliopsida > Solanales > Solanaceae > Anisodus > Anisodus acutangulus. The sequence continues at coordinate 23,326,944 of CM056508.1, forward strand.
TTAAGTGATCTGCCTCCGTAATTTATTAATCACACACATAATTTATTTTGTGATCCCAATTCACTTAAATCTTGATAACTTATAAGACCTTCATATACTCAATGTCATAATTTTGTAATACGACACTAGTCCATAACCTCGTTAGGGATATACAACCATTATTATTAATTCTCATAGTCACACTTGTTAGGTCCAAAATTATTTCAGAATTTAATCATTTTATATACTAATCTCTTTATTAGCATAAATAAATATAACATAAATTTTTCCAACGCTCGGACCTATTTACACACGCATAACGATTTTATATACGCTTAACGATTTAAACCGTAATCTGAAAGTACAGGACGTTACAACTGGTCACCCGTAGATGAGAGCAACAAAGTCATCCCAGTTTTACCATATGTTTGGACGGTTGTTTCCCATGGTTCATTAATGTACAATATGGTATAATGATATAGTATGGTGTTGTATTGTATTGTATTGCATAAATGAACACAATGTTTGGATAGACTGTATCGTTTGTTGTTGTTTAATTATATTTTTGTTTTTTTGTTTGACGGTATGTTATAAGGCTGGCCAAAGCGGCGGGTCAGCCCGGTCCCGACCCGACCCGACCCTACCCCGCTATAAAAAAAATTGGTAATGGGACTCGAACCAGGATGGGACCCGAGCTCGTCCCGCCCCAGTCCCGCTACGCCCGATCCCGCTAGATCCCTCCCCTTTGCAAAAAAATGGTCGTTGCACAACGACCATTTTATATTTTGGTCGTTGTGCAACGACCATTTTTGGCTCCCCCTAACTCCCTTAATATTTATTTTTAATCTCTAAGTTAATATATTTACACTTTCACCCAATTTTCTAACTATAAATACCTTATTTTCTCTTCATCTTTCTCACAAATCTTCCTACAATCTCTCAATCTATTTCTCTACAAGTCTACATTGTCTACTAAATATTAAATTTTATTTATTCATTTGTATAACTACATCAAAGTTCAAAAATTGGGAGTGAAGTTGGCAACTAGCTTGAGGATCATCCATCGAGCAAAGTTTCAATTTTCAACCCCGATTGCACGTCGACGTTACGTCGGCATTTGATACATTCGTTACATTCGTTTCTTCATTAAATTATTATTATTTCTTTATTTTAATTAGTGCACTTAATTTCATTATCTTTAACTATTTATTAGCATAATAAAAATGGAATGAATAAGAGGTATGTTTAAGGGTAAGAGTAAGGGTGCTTCTTCTAGTAGGGTAACAAGGGCATGTGTACTTCTTCTAATTATCTTATTCCTAGACATGATGATTTGGTTGATTACACACATATAGATCAAACTAATTTTTTCCCTGAAATACCATTAGATTTAGACGACGAGATATTTTCTGCAACTAAACCAGACTTTAATTTAGAAGATAATCTAGATGACACACTCACTAGTGCACCTCCAACTGGAACGCCTCCTATTCCCCCTAGTATGAGACGAGGCGCAATAAAACAAAAATTAAAATCAGATGCATGAATTTTTTTTATATGGACGAAGAGAATCAAGTAGTTAGATGTCAAATTTGTAAAAATATTTATAAATTTAAAATAGGAAAAGGTCAGGGTGGGACGGGAGGTTTATTGAGACACGTACAAAACTTTCACAAAGCTAGGTGGGACCAATACCTCGCTCTAAAATCGGGTGCGCCAATGCCTTCTCAGTCGGGACAAGGTTCACATACTGTCCTGGATCAAGTGAAGGGTCAAATTAACCCTATGATTGGGGGAATTGTTGGCCCTAAATACGATAAACATAGAGATAGGGAAGCAATAGCAAAATTATTTGCGGTGGAGGGTTTGCCTTTTTCATCTCCTTCCTCTCCTGATTTTATTCATTACATTAGAGAGATATATAATCCTGCTTTTAACGGTTTTTCTAGATCAACTATTGGGAAAGATGTATTTAAATTTGCACATGAATATCAACAGTATTTACGTTATTCCTTATATCATTTTCCTGGTAAAGTATATATCATGTCTGATATAGGTCGTAGTACTAACGACCATGATTATTTAACGATAACATGTCATTGGATAGATTATAAATGGTCTATGCAAAATATATTTTAGCGTATAGATATATAGATGATAGGCACACTGATACTTTTATTGCAGAAAATATTTATTCAGTTTGCGATTGTTATGGCATAATTGATAAAATTATGACTATTATATTAGATAATGTTTCTTCTAATAATTATGCTATTAGAATTTTAAAAGATCTTTTAACTGCATCTTTTCCAAATCATTTTCATATAAAATGTGTGTGCCATATTTATAACTTAGTCGTAAATGATGGTCTATCACTATTTGAAGACATTCTTAATAAAATACAATTTGCTATAAATTTTATTTTTAGAAGTAACAGAATACAACGAAAAAAAGAATATAAAAAAAAATTTGTCACGATTGTGGACTAGCTTATAGAAAAATTCCCAAAGAAGTGACTAGGTGAAATTCTTTATACGAACAACTACTTGTTGCTAATGATTATAGAAGACCTATAACTTTATTTTTAGCACCCATAATCGAAATCCAACTGATATGGTTGTAGATAACGATTGAGAAAAAAATTCAGAACTTATTGTATTTCTAGAGAATTTTTTTCAAACAACAAAAGAATTTTCCGGTATATATTATCCTACTATTTTAACTATATTATTTTATATAGCTCTAATATTTTTATTACTTAGTGAATATATGAAAAACCCAGCTTATAAGGCACCTATTAAAAAAATATTTTATTCATATTCCCACTATTTATATTATTGGTGTTGTATTAAATCCGACTATTAAAATAGAGGTTGTAAATCACTTATTGAAACTATTTATGATTGTATAGCAGTACTTCCACATCCAACTCCAAAAAATCCAAATGACCCACCACCTATTGAACAACCTAATTAAGAAGTGTTGTCTAACATACAAGATGAATGCAAAAAAGTATATAGGCATTACCAACAAGAAAGTGCTAACAACCAACCGGCTTCCATACCATCTTCTTCGTCTTCAACACAACCTCAAAAAAGACATGTCGTTTCTGCTGCTAGTATTGAAAGCCTTAGACATAGAATGTATAGTGGTAACACTACTAACCAAGTTAGCGAGTTTGATGTTTTGTTTTGCAGGGTATTGTACCGTACCAAACAGTTCTCAATGAAGAAGGACGTGAAGACTTGCTGAAATATTGAAGGGAGAATGAGAAGTCATTTCCGACACTGTCAAAGATGGCCCGAGATGTGTTGAACATTCAAGCGTCATCAACAACGTCTGAAAGCTCTTTTTCTGCCGGCAGATTTCAAATAGGAGAGCACAGACACTCATTAGCGGGAGACAGCCTGGAGATTGCAATATTATTCAGAGATTGGATACGAGCGGAGCGAAAAAGGTGCGGTCAACCGGAGATCAACGAAGAATAAGACGAAAACTACAACGAAATCTTATCCGACGAAGGTGGAAGTGACGTCGAGCAATTTGACCAACAAATACCAATTCCAACCGAAGAACCACAAGAAATTATAAAGAAACTAGAAAAAGTGTTTTTAAATATGTAATTTTTTTAATTGCAATTTTACTATGTTATTTGCAACTTTCAACACACAATGTTGCAGTTTTTACAATTGTATTACAAAATAATCATATTTCTATTAAATAATATAAGAGGAACAAAAACAGTCTTGAGATGTTTTTATTACACTATCTTGTTCAATTATTGAGGTGTTTATATATATGTTATTTTTTTAAATTTTGTGCAAAAAAAATAAAATCGGAAAGACCCGATACCGAAATCCGTGGGGGTGGGTGGGTTGGGGTATAATGGGAAAATGAAATACATAACCATGCAAAAACCACCAAATTTGTGGTTATACTGAGCTTTTTCATGGTTATTTAACCACGGAATTACAACGGGTTTATAATAACATACAACATAATTTTATGAACAATGAAAACAAACACGATTTCATAGAAAACAATACAATAATGAACCATGGGAAACCACCATCCAAACAGGGGGTATAGGGTCATCAACATAAAGAAAACTAATTAGACCTAGCTCTAGTTTGAAGAATGACAACAGACCTTTCAAAAAATGATATCGACAGTTCACAGAGTAATTTGACCGTTTGTTTGCAAGACAAAATCAGGACAGAGAAGCTTTTCATTTTTGTTTGATAAGAGAGACTTCCGTCTTGCAACACACAATAATAACCTCATACAGAAATTACAGGAGCTTCTACTTTGTCAACAAGAAAAAGCAGAATCCTTTTCACCAGGCTTTGACCAGTTAGATGCAGGCAAGACCTAGTTCCCATAATAACCAGTCACTAATTAACATGGAAAAATGAAGCTTAGCTTTTCACTTTTCACCATTTGGATAATGGCTCCCTTCATTAGACAAATCTACATATTCATTTTCCAAAGTTCCCTACATACTCAATTCGAGCAAAAAACTGCCACTTGTTCAAACATGCAGCTATTCTCCTCTAATTACGAAATTTAACAGTCACTTTTGTTTTTCACAGGGAAAGGAAAAACAAAAGATGTAAGCAAAATAATTAAGCATGTGTAATAACACGGTTCTGCACGGTTCGAAGCGCAGATGAGCACACAAGAAGATATATACAAAACATACGGTGGCTGTACCAAGGTGGGAATGGGGTAGAAGATGCCCTACTGGAAGGGAGGGGGACAGAGAGAAAGGCGGACTGGTGGAGGGAGCTGACAGGATGGTCTAAGGAACCAGAGAGAGGCAACACAAGTGATCAGGGAAGAACAGTTGGTTTGGGTATTCCATTACTATCAAACATGGATTTTTACATGGCTGGAGTCGAGCAAGAGCTCAAGGTTGATGAAAATCTTGCCCTAATACCTGTATAGAGAATACAATTCCAACGGAGCATACTGCAAGCAAAATTTAAACCTATTGACTGACTTTAATGTCATGGTCTTACTGGGTAGATGGCAACCAAGATCCTTGCAATCGCATATTAAACTAGTTAGAAGATCTTAGTTATTTCCCAATGTGGAAAGCGAAGTTGACTTAGTTTTGTTAAACTAGAGGGGAGTTCCACATTATTCGTCCTAAATTATAAGAGTACAGAAGAATGTATCCGGTGGAATTAGTCACCTTCGAAAAGTGTAATACTTCCGGTGAAATTAGTCGAGCTGTACGCAAGCTGGCCCGAACACGAATGTCATTAAAAAATTAAAAAGAAAAGAGTGTATTATAACTATACCAAGAAAAAAAGTCAGAGGAACAGAAGAAAATTGAATCTTAGGTGGCATCCTAGGAAGTAGGAACATAACAAATTGAACTGTTTCCTGAATCCTACTTCCTATGTTTGAAAAAGCAGTCCCAAAAAGTGTCCACTTTCCTTCGAGGGGCAGGTATTAATCATTTTATACAACAAAATATGTTATACGGGACACTCTCGCTCTTCTTGAATCTTGATACAACTTTTCCGTTCTTTTATATCATCTAAAAACATAAAAGTTTAACATGCAAACGTTAGTTCCCCCACAAATACTGGACAATGCACAATCCAATTCTTGTTTTAATTGTCTTGCATGGTCAAAATAGACTATGTAAATGATAAAGAGGTAGCTTTTGGTTAAATGAGAGTTGATTTAGCTCAACATATATAACAATGATAGAAAAATTATGTTTTCACTATTCGTTGGAATGTAAGTATTATGCTTGACATCTGTAGTCACCCTTTTAATCCCAGAGTAGGAGCTATACTTGCTCAAGAGTCAAAAACATGATAACGTTCCACGATCCTAGTCGAAAAAAATTGGGGAGGAAACCCTTATAAAATGCAAGTGGTCCCTGCATTAGCCATGTTAAGCTACATAAGCATTTCATATTAGTATCTACTAATCTGACAACCATCGTTTCTTGAGATTAACAGGGTAAAATTGATATGAGTAATGCAACACAATGAAAGTTGAGAAGACACGATCACCAGAAAGCATTTTGTCAACTAGTAACAGAAGGGTGTCCACTGCTCTCAGCTCCCATTGATGCCAGTTGACACACCAAGGAATTAAGAAGTATAGAAGACAGGAGGAACTCATACTGAGAGGATAGAAACAAGAGTATAATATTTTCTTAATTGTCTGTTTTATAAAAAAAAGTTTCTCTATAGCAATACTTCCCCTCATACATTCTTTAGCAATTAGAGAAAAATAAGTCCTCTATCATCAACTATTTGTTATCTATCTCGCTACCTACTCCTACCACTTTTTTTTCTTTTTATTTCTTTATGATGAGTGGGAGAAATTCACTTCTCATTGCATGCAGACACACATTTCTTTTTTATATTTTGAGACTGGTAACTTAATGCAGACATATTTGAACTTCTGGATTATTTTTGATGAAGTACGAGTCTTTCATTAAAAAGCATCAAGAAGATGCATAGAAAAAATACATTAATCCTCGAGTGTGACACTGCTCGTCTACCTACTAATCTTCTACATTAATCCTCGACCTCCATACCTTCTTATCTAGGGTCATGTCCTCAATAAGCTGAAGTTGTGTCATGTCATGTCGAATCACCTCCGTTTAGTTCTTCTTTGGCCTACCTCTGCCTCTCCGAACTCATGCAATAGCAACCTCTCACACCTCTTTACTGGCACATCCCCGCACCTCCTCTTCGCATGTCTGAACCATCTCAGCCTAGCTTCCCCCTTTTAGTCCGCCATGGAGGCCACTCCCACCTTGTTCGGTATAACTTCGTTCCTAAATCATATCTCTCCTAATATGTCCATACATCCCATCTGAGCATCCTCGTCTCTATTACATTCATCTTCTGAACGTGGGCGTTCTTGAGTGGGCATCACTTTGCCCCATACGACAAAGTTGGACTTGGACTAACCACCACTCGGTAGAACTTACCATTAAGCTTTGACAAAACACATTCTTATCACACAATATCCTAGAAAATAGCATCCATTTCACCCACCCGCTACAATACGATGTCGGACATCCTCATCAATCTTCCCGTCTTCTTGAATTATGGATTCGATATACTTCAAACATTCTCTCTTGGATATGACTTGCGCATCGATATCTTCACTTCCACCTCTGCCTCGTGCATTACGTCACTAAACTTACACTTCAGCTACTCGGTTTTAGTGCTTCTTACCCTAAAATCTTTAGACTCTAGGGCCTGTCTCCAAACTTCCAACTCATCATTAACTCCACCACCCATCTCGTCAATCAATATTATGTCATCAGCGAATTGCATACACTACGGCACCTCCTCTTGAATATGTCTTGTTAATTCGTCCATCTACTAAGGCAAATAGGAACGAGCTAAGCATTGATCCCTGATGCAACCCCATCACGATTGGGAAGTCGTCTGCGTCCCCTCCCACTTTTCTAACCCGGGTCTTGGCTCCATCATACATGTCGTTAAGTCCTAATGTAAGTCACATGTACACCTCTAAATTTCAAACATCTCCAAAGGACCTCTCTAGGGACTTTATCATATGTCTTTTCCAGATTAATGAACACCGTGTGTAGGTCTCTCTTCCTGTCCCTATACTGCTTCAAAAATCACCTACAAGATGAATGACTTTTGTAGTAGACCGCCGCGGCATGAATTCAAATTGGTTCTCGGAAATAGACATAACTTTTCGTCCTCATCTCCATCACCCTCTCCAAAAATTTTATAGTATGACTCAGTAGCTTGATACCCCTATAGTTGTTGCAGTTTAAAATATCACAATTGTTCTAGTACAACGGAACCATTGTACTCCACCTCCATCTTCTTACATTTTAGTCGTCATAAAAATGACATCAAACAACTGAGTCAGCCACTCCATACCTGCTTCGCTTGTGTTCTTCCAAAAATCCACCTGGGATCTCGTCTGGCCGGTTGCTCTTTCCCTCATCATCTTATGAATAGCCCCCTTAACCTCAGCAACCTTTATACACTTACAATACTCAAAATCTCTACAACTCTCGGAATGCTCTAACTCCCCAAATACGATATTCGTATCCCATTCTTCAACCAAGAGCTTATGGAAACACGTCTGTCATCTCCGTCTAATTTGCGCCTCTTTCACCAACACTTCGTCATCCACATCTTTGATGCACTTCACTTGGTCAAAGTCATGAGCCCTTCTCTTTGTCGTCTTACTGAGCCTATACAAATTTCTACCCACCCACCCATCCACCCCTCCACCCCCCACTTTGCACTCGATGTTCAACTGCTCAAAATCTGTTATTTTAGCCGTCGTGACCGCTAGCTTCGCTTCCTTGTTTGCCACCTTATACCTCTCATATTCCTCCACTTATCCTCCTTGTCTAATATTTCCACTAACGTCGTATAAACAGCCTTCTTGGCTTTCACTTTTCCTTGGACCTCTCCATTCCACCATCAATTCCCTTTATGCCAACCTAGATTACTCCTCGAGACCCCTAACACCTCTCTATCTACTTCTCTGATACAGTCAACTATCCTAGCCTATATACTATCTACGTCCACTTCTCACCCAAGCCCCCATAGCCCCCAACTTTCCCCAATCTCCTAAGCTTTGGCCACAGCCAGGACTCCCCATCTAATTTTTGGCGGGTCATGTGCATCCCTCTTCTTCTTCTTCCTACCTAAATCCATAAATATGAGTTTATATTGGGTTGTGAGATTCTGGCTCGAAATACCCTTGCAGTCCTTGCAAAAACCTCTATCACACTTTCTCAAGAGCAGGTAATCTATCTTAGTCTTAGCCGCCGTACTACGGTAGGTCACCAAGTGCTCCTCCCTTTTCTGAAAGCTCGACTTAGCTATCACCACTCAAAAGCTTTCGCGAAGTCTAAAAGCGAAACTCCTTCATTTATATTCCCAAAGCCGAAACAATAATATACATCATCACATCCTCTTGAGGTGGTCTAGATATGACCATTAAAATCCCCTCTTAAAATTAGTTTCTTGGTATGGCGGATACCTCTCACAACCTTGTCCAACTCCTCCCAAAAGCGCCTCTTGACCTCCTCGTTCAAACCCACCTCCGGCGCATATACACTGATTATGTTAAAGGTTAACCCTTCTAAAACTAGCTTAATGACCATCTAAGTTGTTCGGACTCATCACTTTCGATGTACTACCGTGTCGACAGAACGTGAGTGTGGGATCCGTACTAGATTTGGTCAACCAATTTTGGATACTTTGATCAAAATCAGAGAAATTCGGGAAAATTACAATGATTTCTGTAATCAAAACAAAAGTAAGGTGAAATTGAATAAAATGGAACACCTTGTATATAGAATTTCTATGTTAGTCCTTTTCTTTTCTTTCTGGGAGTCCTCTTGATCAATATTTTCTCCACGGAATACTTGTATATTTTTCACATTAGTCTCATAATTTAGACAACTCTATTTTAAGATATATGAATTTTTTTAGTCGATATTTGAATTTTTTTAGTCGAATCCCCGCGCACATGTGCTCGTACCTAGATTAGTACCCCTAAAATTTAAAACTTAGATCATGAAGGGTACGACTTCTAGATCCGCACTCGTATTGGACACCTGCTCCCGAGTCCGAGCAACTTAGATGGCCCTAATCCTATCATTCACCCTCCTAACCTCCACCACGTGCTCTTTGAGTTCCCTGTCTACTAAAATGCCTACTTCATTCTTACACCTCAAGGTCCCTGAGTACCACAACTTAGACCCGTCTACATCCCCAGTCTTGGTTCCTACTCATTTGGTTTCCTGGACACATACTACATTGATCTTCCTCTTCTTAAGAATCTTCACTAACTCCCGACTTACCCGTCGATGTCCCTAAGTTCCAAAAACCAATCTTAAACAATCTTATATGTGATGTTTATGCTGAAACTCAAAGTGTTCAACTATTTCAAGCATGACTATTGTTTCATACTTTGGGATGTATATTGCTTTTCAAAATACAATTAGTGAATGGAAACACCTTTAGTTAGACTTGCTAAAATTCTTAGTCTACATATGCAGTAAACAATTTTAGGTCGCAAATTCCTACCTACCGTAAATATGATATGCTGACAAATGACCATGCATTCTGACACAAGAAAATGGCTGAACAAGATTACCTCGTACTTCAACGTTCTGAAAAAACAATCAAAGGTGTTCTTGTATAATGAATCTCCCATCATTCTTGATTTGACCTAAAAGACAGCAAGCAAAAGACATTTTCACATGCGTAAAATAGATTGTGTTTTTACAGAAAGTATTCACCAAACTTCCAACAAAAACTCGACCAAGACATGAATATCTTTCTGTGGTCATTTTGTACGTATGTGAGAATGTTGCATACTTGTATTCTTTTTATTCTTATTAATCTAACAATTGATGAAAAACTACGTAATAAACAACAGCACTAGTTTCAGATTGCAAGAAAAAACAATGTGTTGTAACAAACACGTTTTAATAAGTTACTAAAAAAATTTCACTAAGAACTTCACTTTTCTAAAATAAAGTTAGAATACGGTAAATATCAACAATATCACGTAACTAAGCATGATGAGATTTTAAGTCAGTCCGATGGGAATTTCCACTTTCTGGTTCAAACTAAAACTTCTGGTGCGGTTTACAAGTTCCTAATGGAATTCGAACAAGCAAGCAAGCAAGCACGACAGATATAGCTAAGCCCTAAGAGTATATAGTCATCGCCGCATAACCTCAACTACAACTTACTTATTCTTTCACTTTCTTCTAAAATCAATTTCTTGAGAGGTAAAACGAATCGAGTTCTAGCTACGCAATATAAAAATGACACGACACTTGTATCTGGATAAAGCGGAGGCTTGCAGTAGGTTAACAATCAATGTAAGCATAGTCTAACTATGAAAAATCCTCTAATCATCAAACTCAAATTTAGACCCCGTAGAGCGAACTGAATATTGAGAACACACTCCTAACTAGCTTGGAATGAAAAGGTGTAAATTAAGTTGATTGATTACCAGTCCTCTAAACCTTCTTTTCTTTTATTTAATAACAGTGGTGTCCGGATATGCAAGTACCAGCTATGGCACATTTTGGTTCATTTCTTATCTATATATCTAATCTCAAAAAATTCTGGTCTCAAAATGATAAGAATTTCCATGACTAAAAAAAGAGTAATTTATCCCAAAAAAATAAATTAAAACAGATAAGAGAAATGAAAAGAATGCAGGTTCCAGAGGTAGATAATATGTTTTTTCGAATTCACTTAAAAACACTGATCAAATATTGAGAAACAGGGAGATTTACCACATCAACTGTAGAACCAATAGAAACTGCAAAGAATCCAGCACCTAAACCAGCTAGAAGATGAGTTAAAACACACTGTAAATCCTGGAAGTTTTACCATTATCTGCATATGATATAATTGTTGGTTACAAAGATGCAGGAAACGGAAATTATAAGTAACTGCTAAGTATCAAGAACTGAAATTACAATTGAACAATAAACTGAAATTACAATGAACTTGAAGAATAAACTGGAACAGTTTTTGGTATGCTGAGTCGAGTGTTTGCACTCTGTCTTTAAGATAATATTGCCCCGTATGTATCCTTTCTACGTCCTGGACAATTGTCTCCCAATATAAAACAGCAAATGAACAAATGAGCAGAGGAAACTCAAGTGTTACCGTGAAGAATTTTGAGTAATGAAATGATGCTGAAAGATAGTAGAAACACTGATTTCTGTTTGTGTTTTTCGTGTAGCTCAACAATGGTGACAAAGGGTCATTTATATAGTTGAAGGTGAGGCTTATCAACTGCCCACATAAGTGCCATTACTGGCCAAGTAATGGCAATTATGGAAGTAGTAATTCACCAAAATAAATGGTGAATTTGATGTGCAACTGATGGCATTTAGGAAGAGTAATTCATCCAAAATAAATGATTGAATTGAGTGTTGTTGACGTTCTGTTCTCTGCCCAATCTGACTTTCTTGAAACTTCAGAGACCAAATTATACATATTGAAACTTCAGGGACCAAACTGTACACATGAAAGAATTATGGTCCAAACTGTACACATGAAAAAAAGATAATATCAGAAGAAGCACAGCCCACAACCCGTGACCCGAGAACCTGGACCGGACGGGACGGGCGGGCGGCGGCGCGCGTGTGGGCTTTCCTCGAACCGAAGCACATCTAGGTCCTCCCTCCTTTAAACATATGGGATACCCCTTGGGGTCCCAAACCCCAAGCCAACTTTGAGACTTATAAACAAAACAATTCTTTCTTCCTCCACCGATGAGGGAGAATTGATCTCAATACCACACTTTTCCATGCTTCAAACACCTCACTTCGTGGACCAATATCTCTTTCATATCTCAACGAAATTTAACGATCTTTGGCCCTACAGTCATCTACTTACTTAGTAGATTATGCATGTGTGAAGAATCGGATTCTCCACCATGCGGAACACTAGTGTTTAAGCCATTAAAGTTGGTCGGACGCAACTCCTGCCAAAGACAAATTTCCAACAATCCCTCGTGAAAGAGATTTTGGCGCACTCACATGGTGTATTTTCATTTCCAGTAATATTTCAGCGGACCGATGTTGCATAATGAGAGGTAGCTTCAGCTTTGAACCTTCCATAGGTAAATACCATCGGACTTACTTACTGCGCGGTGAACGTGATGTCTTGAACCGTCAGTGTTTAGTGTAAGCCAAGTCAATAGTACCAACACAACAAATTCCCTTACTCTCTTCTTCGTAATGTTTTGTCCGTTGTGGCCATGGACAACTTCTTGGATTCTTAAGTGCGATCATTTGAGGCGACCCATCCTCGCACTTAAATAGGTGGTCTCCTACAAGTTATCCTGCTATACCCCACTTCACAAGTGTTAAGAACCATTAAAAGTTTCCCAAAACCTAACCTCAACTGTTGAGGATCATTAAAGGTTTTGAAAACTTAACATTTACCCATACTGCAGATAGCACTTATAGTCTATAGCAGGAACGACTTTGGATTTGGTGTTTCTTTACAGAAATCACTATCCAAAGTGCTCATGCTTCCACCAAAGCGCTCAATTGAACCTTTACAGCTTAGTTTTCCAATTGAACCTAATTCCTGAGATCTCCAGTCAGTAAGGTTGAGTTACCACCGTATTGGGCCTTATACCTTGGGTTTTAAGCTCATTCCCCTAGACATGCAGAACATCTGATCTTTGGGTAAGCCCTTTGTCAGTGGATCCGCTATGTTATCCTTTGATTTTATGTAATCAATGGATATTATACCCGTGGTGATCAGCTTCCTAACGGTCTTATGCCTCCGTCGAATATGACAAGACTTATCGTTGTACATAGAACTTTGTGCCCTTCCTGGAGCCGACTGACTGTCGCAGTGGATCATTACAGAAGGTACAGGTTTGTCCCAATAAGGAACATCCTCTAAGAAGTCATGAAGCCACTCAGCTTCTTCTCCTGCTTCGTCTAAAGCGATAAACTCTGATTCCATCGTGGATCGGGCGATACAAGTTTGCTTAGAGGATTTCCAAGACACAGCCCCACCACTAATTGTAAATACATACCCACTGGTGGACTTGGTGTTCTCTATATCAGATATCCAGTTTGCATCATTGTACCCCTCTAGTACATATTGATATCTCGAATAATGCAACCCGTAAGTTAGCGTGTACTTCAGGTATCGTAGCACCCGATTCAACGCCTTCCAGTGATCATTACTCGGATTACGGGTAAACCTATACAACTTTTTAACTTCATAAGCAATATCAGGTCGGGTGCAGTTTGTTATGTACATCAAACTCCCAATTACCTATGCCTATTGCTCCTGCCATACGGGTGCACCACGATTTTTATCAAGCTTTTGATTTCAATCCATTGGTGACTTCATAGGCGAACTGTCAAACATCTCGAACTTTCTCAACACATCCTCGATGTAGTGAGACTGAGATAAGACCATTCCGTCAGACATCTTAGAGATCTTTATCCCTAAGATGACATCTGTGATACCCATATCCTTCATATCGAAGCATTGTTTTAACATGTTCTTAGTCTCTAGAATCAAGCTAGGGCTGCTCTATGTGATCAATATGTCATCTACGTACAGGCATATCATGACGAACGAGTCAGAATTACCTTTCATGTAGACACATTTATCACACTCATTAATGGAGAAACCCTTCGATAGTAGAGTACTATCAAATTTTTCATGGCATTGCTTCGGGGCTTGTTTCAGCCTATACAGAGATTTGACAAGCCGACAGACTTTCTTCTCTTGCCCTGGAACCATATACCCCTCGGGTTGTTCCATATAAATTTCTTCTTCCAAATTACTATTTAGAAAGGCTGTTTTGACATCCATTTGATGTATCTCAAGGTCACGCAATGCTGCGATAAAAATGAATACTGATATAGATGTCATCCTAGACACCGAGGAGTACATGTCAAAATAGTTAAGGCCTTCCTTCTGTCTATAGCCCTTGACTACCAACATGGCCTTGTACTTATCTATAGACCCATCTGCTTTATACTTCCATTTGAGTATCCACTTACAACCCACCGGTTTATTTCCCGAAGGAAGATCAACCAACTCCCAAGTATGGTTATGCAGGATGAAGTCTATTTCACTCTCAATAGCTTCTTTCCAGAGCGGTGCCTCTGGAGTTGATAATGCTTCAGCAATTGTCCTAGGTTCGTCATCAACCATATAAGCTACAAAGTCAGGACCGAAGGATTTATCCTTCCGAGCCCTTTTACTTCGCCTTGGTTCCATCTCTGGAGTCTCCAAGTTCTGAGAATCTGGAACACTAGATTCCGGATATTCAGCCACTTCGAAGTCCACTAGGTCTGAACCATCTAGATCCAGGCAGTCAACGACTCCTGGTTCCTAAGAGCTTTGTTCATAACTTCGTTTGTGAGAGGTTATGCCTTTTTCCTTTCTAGGAAAGGTATCTTCAAAGAATTGAGCATTCCTTGATTCCATGATTGTACCCCCGTTGATATCTGGAATATCTGACTTATGCACTAAGAAACGATAAGCACTACTGTTATTTGCATATCCGATGAAAATGCAATCTACAGTCTTAGGCCCAATCTTGACCTACTTTGGCTTGGGTACTTCGACCTTTGCCAAATAACCCCACACCTTTAAATATTTATAAGTGTGTTTCTTTCCCTTCCATGATTCATATGGAGTTTTGTCCTTACCCTTATGTGGGACTCTGTTAAGAATCGTATTAGCGGTAAGGACGGCTTCTCTCCATATGTTTTGGGGAAGACCGGAATTGATGAGTAAGGCATTCATCATTTCCTTCAATGTGCGGTTCTTACGTTCCGCCACACCGTTCGACTGAGGTGAGTATGGAGCCATCGTTTGATAAACAATGCCTGATTTGGCATAATATTCCTCAAATGGCACTACGTATTCTCCCCCTATATCGCTACGAATGGATTTAATATGCATACTTAGTTGGTTCTCAACTTATGCTTTGTAACGTCGGAACGCTTCAAAGGCATCATCTTTACTTTTTAACAAGTAAAGGTAACAATACATTGTGCTGTCATCAATGAATGTCACAAATTACTTGTTTTCCCCTAGTTTGTGCAAACTTCAAATCACATATATTTGTGTGAATAAGTTCTAGAAGAGCAGTATTCCTTTCGACGGATCGAAAATGAAGCTTTGTGAGTTTTGCCTCTACGCACACCTCACACTTATGTTAAGGGTTTACGTCGATAGACGGCAACAACTCCAACTTAACAAACCTTTGGATGGACTTATAGTTAACATATCCTAATCTATGATACCATAAATTAGAGGACTCAAGCAAGTAAGAAGAATCTTCAATATTATTGCTTGCACGTAATACAAACATGGTGTTAACTTTGAAGAGGCATTCACAGACGAAGCCCCTTCCCACAAACGTTCCATTCTTGGTGATTACAAATTTATTGGACTCAAACAATAGCCTAAAACCAGCATTAACCAATAAATGACCTGAAATTAAATTTCTCCTAATCTCATAAACCTGCATCACCTCCTTCAGAGTGATCTCCTTTCCATAAGTCATCTTCAGGACAACCTTTCGTACCTCCAACACATTAGAGGAAGCGTTGTTACCCATAAACAGCTTTTTGTTAGTAACTGGTGTATAAGTGGAGAAGGCATCTCTATTGGAATAAATGTGTCTTGTTGCACCTGTGTCCATCTACCATTGCATGGGATTCTCAACAAGGTTTGCTTCAAGCACCACCGCTGAGAACTCCTCAATCATGTTGTCCATAAGCCTGTCTTTGACGACGTTAACATGTGCCTTGCCCTTCTCTTGTTGCTCAGTCTTGAGCTTGCGGCAGTCCTTGATCATGTGACCAGGTTTCCCACAGTGGGACAGTTTTCTTTGAACTTCTCCGCTGCTTGGGTCTTGATGTCTTTGTAGAACTTGCGTTTTTTGCTTGGGTTCCCTTTGGCCTCAGCCATATTTGCCTTTGCCTCAGCAGGTTGTTTACCCCTATGCAAGGCCTTCTTATTATCTTCCTGAATCTGGAGTTTGATAATAAGTTCTTCAAAGGTCATTTCCTTTGTCTTGAGTTTTAAGTAACTCATAAACTCGTTCCACGAAGGAGGTAACTTTTCAATCAGTGATGCAACCAAAAACTGCTCATTTGGTTTCATTCCTTCCAAATCCAGGTGATGTAGAATCATTTGAAATTCCTGGACTTGGGACATCACTGTTTTACTAACCACCATTTGAAATTTCAAAAATTTCCCAATGATGAATTTCTTAGTACCTGCATCTTGTGCGTTGTACTTCTTTTGCAGCTTTTCCCACAACTCTTTGGCGGTGCCAACGGTGCAATACACCATGTACAAAGGGTCTGACAAGCAGTTCAAGATATAGTTCTTACACATGAAATCACTATGACTCGATACATCAAGAAACATCTTCATGCCATTAATGACATGGATAACTTGGCCCCCTTCAGCCGTTTCAGTAGGCGGGGGGTCCATTTCATCTCCAGCTTGTGGAGGATCTTCTGTTAGGAAACGAGTCATTCCCATAACAGTCAGATAAAAGAGCATCTTCTGTTGCCATATCTTGAAATTGGAGACCATGACCTTTTCTGGGCGTTCATGATGAAATCCAGCGGGTGGAGGAACTAGAGCGTTCCCTTGAGTAACATAAAAGGCGTTGGTTGAGCCTTGAGCAACCGGAAAGGCATTTGGTGTTCCTTGAGCAAAGGGATTGCCTTGAGTAGTAGTAGCAGCAAAATCATAAGCGAGTTGTTCTCTTCCAGTCATCTTTCTAAGTACTTATAATTAATCTTGTCTTAAAATTGTGGGTTACAACAATTGCAGGGAACGGGAAGTAAGTAAATATTACAATTGCTAGAAAGGATAAACTAAAGATTACAATAAAACTGGAACTTAAGAATGGAACCTTGTGTGATTTGCTGAGTCGAGTGATGGCACTCTGTCTTTAAGATAAGATTGCCCCGTATATCTTGTTTTACGTTGTCGGGTAATAGTCTCCCAAGATACAACAGAAACTTAACAATTGAGCAAAGGAAACTCAAGTGTTACTCTTGAAGAACTTTGAGTGTAGTAGACGTGCTAGAAAGGAAGAAGAAAATGTTAGAAATTTCTGTAAAATATTTCTTAGTGTTGTGTAGTGTTCAACAATTGAGTAAAATGCCTCAATTTATAGTGTAAGGAGATGACTCATCAACTAGCCAATTAATGGCCTTCAATATCCATGTAATGGCACTTATTGAGAGGGGTTACATTCAGCCAAATAATGGTTGAATTCATGTGTCAAGTAATGGAGATTCAATGCTCCAAAACCAGCCCAAAGGTCAGAACTTTCCAACTTCCCGTCGCAGCATTCTGCCTCCGAAGCGCCGTAGCTCTGTGAATTAGCACCGCGGCTCCAGTGTCTGGCCACCCAATTAGCATTGCGACGCACCCTGGGGGCGCACCGACGCCTCATTTCATCTTACACTTCGTACACTTCTTCCTTCGTTTACCAACGTGGAATACTTTGTCATTTGGCCAATAAACATCCATCATTCTATGTCTCAAACGTATTACATATGTACCAATATCTCTTTCACTAATGAAATTTGCGATACTTGGCACTATGTGTGCACGTGTGTGGAAATGACATTTTCGACGTGCGGGCCCCCAATTATTTGAGTCATAAATAATGGGATATACTTAATTCCACATTAGTAAATTTCCAACACATTTTGCATAGTGCTGTTATGTTTTCTCTTTTGTCGAATAATAGAAAAGACGTTACATATTTAAGGGAGATTTTTATCCCACGTCTTCATGGGGATCTAGTTTGTCCCTTACTTTTTGCATATTTCCACGAATAACTACTTTTTCGCAAGATATTTATTTGGTTGTTTTGTTTAGTGTAGTCAACAATCAAAATAAATGACATAGGACATAGTTTCTCTTTTTAGCAGTGTTTTAAGAAGTGTCATTCTACTGGACAGAGCAAGAATAAAGAGCACTTGGGACATGAAATTAATGCACCAATGATACTCCTGGCATAGCCCTTGCCAGGAGTATTGTTTGATCTGGGGCCTTAATTACTAATCTTTTTTAAAGTTAAACTAAAGAGGGAAATGGGTTAAAATAGTTTTTTTTTTGTGATTCTCCTTGTTGCTAATAGCTTATTATAATTTCGTCTGCGCTTTCACTTTAGCAGTTATATTGACATTAGCAAGAATGAGTTGAGCTAGGAAAAAAGCAATAGAGGAAGTAGATTGGAGCATTTGTGAACATGTATTTTAGGAGAATTGGATTTAGGTAGGTATGAAGCTTTGTTTAATGAGATTATGTCTACTCTGGAGTTTGGAGTACATAAAAGTGCAAACTTTTGTCATCGTTGTTAGTATTTCAAACATGAAGCTTCCTACTAATGAATTTGTAAGCCTATATATTAATAGTGTATTTTATATCTGAGTTGACTTTCCACATGATCCTGATACATTCTATTTGATCTTTCAAGATATTAATAGTTTAAAAAGAACTAGGTGCAATGGTTATGTTTTTTCTTTTCTCAAAAGAGATAAGGTAAAATAGTCCATGTACAAAAAGCAATGTCCAATAATTTGACACGCATGTGGTATTTCTCATTGTTGATTTGCATTCCTATGTGAGACATTAATTGAGGAAACAATGGGATATGAGAAGCAGGCCAAAGAAACTTATTGAATTTAGTGGAATATAATGAAGGAATGAAAGAAAAGCCAAAAGGACTTGCATGTGGAAATTCTGGAAAGTGGAGCTTGAGATGGGCATGCCAGGAAACTACTTCTATATATGTAGATGGTGAGGAACGGGGAAAGGGTGGAGCTGCCTGACGGTAATGAAGAATAATATTCTTTCTTTTTATCAAAATGAGATAATAAGGGCTCATAATGAAGAGTTTATATGGTATGTTTCTTCTATTCAATAAATGGCCAAATAGCCTCAGATATATACAGAACCTAATAAGCTAAAGTAGAAGACAACATGTAATTGTACAACTATCCTAATGATAGCATAGCTAAAGTAGTAGACAAAGAGAATATTACATAGTAATGATAGCATAGCTAAAGTAGGGGACAATATTAATGGTACAACTCATCTTGAGATGTAAGGCCACTAATACTCCCCCTCAAGTTGGAGCATGAAGATTGTAAATGCCAACTTGCGAAGAAGTAAAGAAAATTGTGTTTTACCAAGAGCTTTGGTTAAAATATCAGCCAGTTGTGCACCAGTCCGAATATGAGATGTAAAAATCGTTCCATCTTGCTATGTATCACGAACAAAGTGACAATACATCTCTATATGTTTCATTCTTTCATGGAAAACTGGATTAGCCGCTATATAAAGAGTAGTTTGACTATCACAAAACAATTACATGGGACGCACATGGTGTATTCCAAAACAAGCCAGAAGGAATTTCAACCATTTTAACTCGCATGTAGTAGTTGACATAGACTGATACTCGGCCTCCGCTGAAGATTGGGAAAAGGTTGGATGTTTTTTTGTTTTCCAAGAGACAGGAGAAGAACCTAATAAAACAAAGTAGCCAGTCAATGATTTCTGAGTCAGAGGGCAACTCGCCCAATCGCTATCACAGAAGGCATAGAGTTGGAAATCATTATCCCCGTGCAACAGAATACCCTGCCCAGGATAACCTTTTAAATACCGCAAAACTCTCAAAGTTGCATCCCAATGTTCAACATGAGGATCTCCCATAAACTGAGCTAAGATATGTACAGAATAACGCAGTTCAGGTCGTGTAATTGTTGAGTAGATTAGACGCCCGACAAGTCGCCGATACTTCTCTGGATCCTCAAAGACAATGTCTTTGATGGTGGAAAGATGGTGGTTATGTTCCATGGGTGTAGAAACAGGGAGAGCTCCAAGTAAACCAGCCTCACTTATAATGTCAAAAATGTATTTGCGTTGTGAAAGAAACAAACCATCCTTCTTATGTGCTACTTCGATGCCGAGAAAATACTTGAGAATGCCCAAGTCTTTCATATGAAATCTCTCACTGAGTTGTTGCTTGATTTTTTGATTGCCAAAGAGGAAGAGCCAGTGATTATAATGTCATCCACATACACAAGAACATGTAAAGCAACATCACCCTTGGAATAGCTAAACAATGAGTAATCAACATAAGATTGTTGAAAGCCAATATTCTTCAAAGCAGTTGAAAGCTTAGCAAACCAATTCCGAGGTGCTTGTCATAGTCCATACAATGACTTACGTAATCGACACACCTTACCCGAAGCTGTAGAGTTAAAACCAGAAGAAAGTTGCATGTATACTTCATCATCAAGATCGCCATATAGAAAGGCATTATGCACATCCATCTGGTGTAGTTTCCACTTTCGTGCCACTACTATAGCAAAAAATGTGTGAACTGTGACCATTTTAGCTACCTGGGCAAATGTTTCATTGAAGTCAATACCGACAACTTGCCGATTCCCGTACACTACTAGGTGCCCCTTTAATCGTTCAACCGTACCATCAGATCGGTACTTGACTTTATACACCCACTTACACCCGATAGCTTTCTTCCTGGGGGGGGTAGGTCCTCTGAAGTCCAAGTTTTGTTTCTCTCAAGTGCATATATTTCTTCCTGTATTGCTTTTTGCCAACTAGGATCCTTAACAGTTTCTTTAAATGAGGTGGGTTCAGTGTCTGCAGTAATTGCTGCAAAAAACGGGTGTGTCTCACAGTAAATTTATCATAATTTACATAATAAGCAATGGGAAAAGGAGTACCTGAGAACTTTGACGGAGCATTGGTAAGTGATGTGATAGGGTTTATAACTCGAACTATGTTGGTGATGAAGTCGTTGAGTTTACTAGAAGGTTTCTTTATTCGATGACCGCGACTAGTTTCTTGCGGAACAGTTTCTTCATTAATCACAATTTCCCTAGTAGCTGAAGGTGTACTAATCACATCCTCACTACCCGCACCCGCGGGCGGTGGGATGAGTTGTTCAATCCCAGCATCAATATCGTTTACCACAACTGAATGCTCCTCACTTCCCCTTGGTAAGGGAGTATCCTCATACTGAGTCACATGGTTATAATACTCCTTACTTTGGAACACATCATCATCAGTATTATGTAAAGAGACTTCACTAGAAAAAGGAAATTGTTGTTCACAAAAAACAACATCACGAGAGATAAAAAAACACCTTTTTATTAAGTCATACAAATGCCACTTCTTTTTACCAAATGAATACCCCATAAACATACATTGATGAGAGCGAGTGCCAAACTTATCCTTTATACGAGGTTGATTTCTAACAAAACAAAGACAATCGAAGACATGAAGGGTATCATAGTTAGGAGGTGAACCAAAGAGAATTTAATGTGGTGATTTATTATTGAGCAATAGGGTAGGAGTTCGGTTATGACATAGGCAGCCATCATGATACTCTCCCCCAAAAGGAAATAGGAAGACTAGCTTGAAAAAGTAATGCCCGAGCCACATTAAGAATATGCCTATGTTTACGTTCTACCCTTCCATTTTATTGTGGGTGTCGATACAAGAAGTGTGATGTATAATACCATTGTCAACATAAAACTGAAGAATACATGTAAATTCCATTCCATTATCACTTCGTAGAATTTTAATATGTTTGTTGAAATTGAGTTTGAACCATTTTGCAAAAATACTTAATAAGTTAAGGTACCTTAGATTTTGAAGACATCAAATAAACCCATATCGCGTGAGAACAGTCGTCAACAATAGTTAAAAAATAATGAGCACCGCAACTAGCAGGCAAGGTATATGCACCCCAAATATCACAATGAATTAGATCAAAAACCTATGTTGCTCGACTTCGACTCAAAGGAAACATGTTTCTAGTTTGCTTGACTCTTAAACAAATATCACAAGGTTCATGGGTAACATTAACATCCTTATTGACATTCTTAATAATATGAGGTAGAAGAAAATCGACTTTACGAGAAGGGTGTCCCTGCCTTTTATGCCACAATCACGTTTATCTCCCACAGTTGCTTGATAAGCCTGAAGTTGTCGCAGAGGCCGAAACCAATAAACCCCATCACATTGTTCACCCGCTCCAATTAGAGTCCTCAAAGTATGGTCATGTATGATGCAAAGTTTATCAGTAAAAGTGGCAGAATAAGAGCGATTGGCAAGCAAGTGAGACACCGACAACAAATTACAAGTAAGATCTGAAACATTTAATAAATTAGTAAGCGCAATATTTGGGCTCAAAGTAATCTTTCATTCTTTAGTAGCAAAGGTTTGTTTTCCATTAGGCAGCCTAACAGAAGTAGGAGAAACATCAAACAATTGGCTAAATAATTTAGCATTACCAGTCATGTGATTCGAGCATCCGGTATCGATGATCCATTGAGAGAAAGAATCAAACTTACCGCTCAACCTTTCGGTTGAAAAGGACTGCCCTTTTGAAGTATTGGGCATGTTCACAAGTGTAGCCCACTGTGCATCTGAGAGACCAAGAAGACCACGACAATTGGTCTCATCTACGAATGTCGGAGCATTCGGCTTCAAGATAGTTGCGGCATGTGCGACTTGCCCACAACCACCTCTTCCCGCATTCTTTCCTCTCTCTCAGCCAGACCTGCCGTCGCCGCGACCTTGCCCTCTATTGGCGCGATTCTTAGAATACCACCAATCCGGGAACCCAATCAGTTGAAAACAATTTTCTTTTGCTTGTCCAGGTTTGGCACAATGAGAGCAAACACCATTGGGTCGAGGGTTATCATTCCGGCCCTTAGCAGGCCCTTGTGCCGCAAAGCCAACAACATCAGAAGGAGTGTCTTGTGTCCAAGCTACAATTTGGTAACGTTCTTCAGTCACGATTTTAGCAAAGGCAGTGTTTAAGTTATGCAAAGGCTCCAACATCAAAATATGTGAAACAATAGTGATATAAAGAGCGGAATCCAAACCAGCAAGAAAGTCATGGACCTTTTCATTCTCTTTCTCTTGAGCAAATGCAGGGGCAGCAGCACAAGTGCACTTCGAAACAGTAGAATATCCTTCAAGTTCATCCCATATTTTCCGCAAATCATTGTAGTAAGTCACGACTGAGTGCCCACGCTGCTTGCAAGTACCCAAAAGAATCTTTAACTCATGGATTCTTGGACCGTTTCCTATCGAGAAACGTTGTCGGAGATCATCCCACATGTCGTTCACATCGTCGGGATGGGGAATGGAAGAGTGTAGGCTTGGATCTAAGGTATTATGAATCCATCCAATTAGTGTGGAATTAACCATCACCCATAATGGTTCTTCTGGAGTGCCGTTCTTCGATTTCGTCATGGTTCCATAGAGGAAGCCAAGCTTGTTCTTTGCACGAAAATTATTGTTCATCGAACGAACCCATTCATTGTAGTTCTCACCACGTAACACAATAGGACAGATTGTGAGTTGTGGTCCGTCAGAGGGATGAAGGTAGTATGGTGATGTGAAATCGAGAGGTTTGGTGGTCTTGTCGTCACCCATGGTGAGATGTCGATTATCAGATTTCGTTGTGAAAGGTCGAAGGTTTCAATGGCTATAGAACGATTGGAAAAGAAGAAAAGAAGGAAGACAAAAAAAATTAGTCGTTGAAGGTACAAGATCTCCTGTTCTGGAGTAGCTTTGATACCATGAAGAGTTTATGTGGTATGTTTCTTCTATTTAATAAATGGCCAAATAGCCTCAGATATATACAGAACCTAATAAGCTAAAGTAGAAACAACATGTAATTGTACAACTATCCTAATAAAAGCATAGCTAAAGTAGTAGACAAAGAGAATATTACATAGTAATGATAGCATAGCTAAAGTAGGGGACAATATTAATGGTACAACTCATCTTGAGATGTAAGGCCACTAATACGTAAAGATGGACATTGAAGTAACTACATTAATGATAGAGCTATTAGTGAAAGGAAGAAAACTTCTGTTTGAAAACTTAGTTGGTGTTGGTGGAGCTAGGGGAGATATGAAGTTACAACCTCATACAATCTATTCTTCAGATAATGTAACTATCATATATTAATTCATATTTTTTATGCATACAAGTTTACAGGAGCTCAATGCACACTCAAGTGTACTGACTCGGGAAATGAAGCTTCTTTTTTGCTACTACAAGGAAATTAGCTTTTGTTTTACTTAATGTCTAGTGCATATTAGAATGTAATGACTACGCTTGAGGACACTGCTATGTTTTGTAGTTTTTCATATAAGCGCAGTTTTGCTAGGCATGAAATCATGACAGATAAGTAAGATATTATTCTAATTTCATCTTCTACTGTTGTACTTTCAGGAAGTGGAGTTATTGAAGGAGCAATTTATCCATTTGTTGGTAATTGCATGAATCTTGATGATGAAGAATGACATTACCTTGTTGATGTTCATGTTGATATGTTAATTTTTTTTATATGTATAAAGAAACGCGCTTACCTATATTTACTATCTGTAGGTTCTATTTCTTGTTTGTTTGCAATCTAAGGTTGAAAAACCTTATGTTTTTCATGTATTGGATTTATCAATAGGATATATAATGTTTTGTTGTAACCTAATCTAGCAGGAGCCTAGGATTTTCACTTTCTTATAGATGCAAGGAAAAGGTCTAAGATTTGCCGTGTACTTTACGAAAAGGTCTAACTTTTCCCTTTGTTAGAAGTTTGACTTATTCAGTCCTCAACGTTACAATTATGGCTTGATATTGTAATTAGAAAAGTTTGGAGTCTTTCATGTAGATTCACAAAACTTAATTAAACATTTTAAAATTATCTTTGGGGGAATGAAGGGACAGTAAAGCTGATTGTGGATACTGGAGGCTTTACATAATCTTGTATTTGCTTGAAGAATCCTTAAGTTATAGTCCTGCCCAGTTGTGATGTCGTCACATATAAAGAATCTACTTTATTATGCATTGAATATGGTACATTATCAACTCCAGCCTTGCTCTTAAACATAGATGCATAAGATTGAAAATATAATACATAAACTTAAAGATCTGCCCTAAAGAGAGTGATTCAAAGACCTTAAACTGTTTTGTCTCAAAGAGGGATATCATGTAACTAATAATCTCTACTACCAAAGTGACTACACATTAGGTTGATGGAGGTTTTGTTTCACCAAATGGCTGAATCGTGCGTATAGGAGGAAGAACCTTTTTTACCTCAATAATGCTCCCTCTTTCGTGTTCGCTGAGCATTTCATATTTACTGCTTAAGCCATGTAAAACTAGAGAATAGTGAGTAGATTTATTAGCGAGAGGTTTGGTATTAGAAAGAAGATATTTATAATTCTGAAATATATTTATATGTGGTACTCTAGATCCTACTTCATAGTTAATAAGATATCTTCTCGCTTTTTAGTTCATAAAAAGAACTAACAGGTTGATGCATAATTATCATGTTGATTTTGCAAAATAATTGTGACTAATCTTGGATTGGTTTATGCGTATGAAAACAACCAATGATTGCAGATGCCTTGTAGACTTTATCTTTGGACGAAGTTTTACCACTTGAAGCTTAATAGTTTAACCAGTTTCTTCTTAAGATCTTTTCCATGATGATATAGCGGAATACTTGTGATTGGTCTTGGTGATAGATAAGTACTATGAATGATGTGTAGAAACTAACTCAGATAATGAAAATCGGTATTGCTTACGTCTATGCTTTTATCTCTATAAGGAGTTCTACCACTTAAGTTTAGTAGTTTAAATCAGTTTCTTCTTTAAAAAGGGATGGAAATCCAGTATATCTTTTAACTTTCACTTTCTGCCTTTAGCCTTGTTGTATAGAAGCCTACTGGATTCGTGAGACTTCATATGTCGATGGATTCTGTGAACAAAAGGTAAATATTAGGTACATTTACATTATAGTATTAATTACTGATGTTTTTTTGCTTTTTGGGTTACTAATGTAAATACTTTTGCAGCACTTTCTTAATGTTCTTTTAATGCAATTATTACCTTCTTAAAAAAAGGCATTAACTGTTGGTGTTTTCTCCATTTAGATCACATTTCTTAACTCGAATTAAAGTAGCCAGTTGAAAATATGTAACTCTGTATTCTTTGAGGTAAGTCTCATTTCGGTTTGAGTAAGTCTATTTTCTGTAGCAAAGATTCAAGAAGGGTGCTGAATTTTTATATGGTTAGTAAAACTGGTGTTATTTCGTTTGCAACTATAATGTTGAGTTGTTAGGTTGTTCACTTCATCACATTGTACATGCATGAATTACTGTTCATTCATTAATCTCCTTTCCTAGTTTAACATTAGGAGGACTTTTTGAGCCATACGAGGAAGCATTTGTACTACTGTTTGGTATACACCGAAAGAAACTTTCGAAGAGTGTAGGAAACTTTATGCTAGACAAGAAAAGAGCTTCAACTAAATTTAGCAAAGAGGAAATAGAAAATTCAAGCCACCTGCAAATGTTTCACTAGAGCTAAAGTTTGCAAGTACATGCTTCTGAATTAAACATTTTTGATGAATACACCCTGTCTTTTACAGATCCTTTCAGTCCTCCCCTGTCATATCCTTTGTATCAAATTCTTTATTATCAACTTTTGAATGATGGTTTTAGTCTACCGAGCTATATATAAGCCTAGGAATAAGGATTTCTTCACTTGAGAAAGATATAGGACTCGTGTTCTCAGTTGCATGAGAAAGAAATTGACTAACTTTAGCAGCTTTCATATTCATGCATTTAGGAGTAGTTTGTATTTTCAACAGTAACCCTATTCGAGGAGAAAGTGGAATTACTATAATAACAATACTTGCTATTATGGTGTACTTAAGAGTGAAGCTAGAAGTATGGTTAGGGCTTTTAGACTTGGATTTTGCTTAATCTGGGAAGTTAAAATGTAACAAAGGATTTTGTAAAGCCAAAGATGAGCGAGGGACTTAACCAAGCATATGAGACTTGTGTCTTCAGTATTGATGTATGTTTTTCATACTCCACTTAGTTTGTGAATGTTGAATCTCCACTCTTTTGTTTGAAGTAAAATGCTTATATACTCAATACGGCTACCCAGGAGTCAGAATTTTCACTAAGATGATTCAAAAATATAAAGGACTAAAAGAATATACAGACGAACAAGCCAAAAGGGTTCAACATCTAATATACATGCATGAAAAATAATTTTAATTTTGTATATACAAAGTAATTTTTCGCCGAAAGGAATTCTAGTGAACCTGCCTCCACTTGGCTCCACCGCTACTGCTACCTAACTTGTGGTTTGTTTTTTCAGAGGATGTATATACAAAGATTTTTTATGGAATGACATCCCCTTAATTTCGATAACTCTCTTATTTACAATATAAGCCAAAATTATAACGGTGAAGACTGAATGAGTCAAACTTCAAACAAAAGGTAAGGAAGGTAAAGTACAAGGGCAAATTTCTAATACACCAATAAATAAATGAAAAGCTTAGGCTCCTGCTAGGATTTGGTTCAATAAAACAATTACAAAACTACTTTTAACAAATCCAATAAATGAAAATAAAAATATAAGGTTTTTCGACCTTTGATTGCTAACAAACAAGAAATAGAACCTACATATAGTACACAAAGGTAAGCATTTCTTTATACGCATATAAAGAAAACTAACATATCGACATGAACATCAACAAGGTGATTGTCATGCTTCATCATCAAGATTCATGCAGTTTGCAATAAATGGATAAGTTGTTCTTAAATAACTTCACTTCCTGAAAGTAAAATAATAGAAATAAAATTAGAGTTTAGCGATCTGTCATGATTCATGATATATGTCAACAAGATATTTGTTGATTTACATAATTAAAGCATGTTGCAGCAGTGCTAGTTACTGCATTAGTGAAGAATGAATAAGAAAAGAAAGAATAGCAGAAGAATGGAAGAGGGATTGTGGTAGAGAAAAGAGAACTAGTGCGTCAATGTATGTGGAACCTTTTGGAAAATGTTTTCTTATTTCAGAAAATATCAATACAAATGTATATATACACACATCATCCTTTCTAGAATATTCTAATGATCTTTAGTTAATTATCTCTAACAACCCAACTAACTTTGTAACTAATCTTGTAACAAACTAACTACCTTTCTAACAACTTGGACTAATCTCTTCTAACAACTTGAACCAATCTCAATAATTCAAGGCACCAGAGTACATTTTCCTAATGTTTCAACATTCCCCCTCAAGCTAGAGGATATGAAGTTGTTCTTCATTCCTAGCTTGGAAAGTAAAACATCATGTTGTTGTCTACCAAGGGCCTTTGTAAGCAGATCAGTTGGTTGATCCATAGAAGGCAAATAAACTGTATTGATCGATCCTGCTTGTATTTTCTCCCTGATGAAATGGCAATCAATATCAATGTGTTTTGTTCTTTCATGGAACACTGGATTGGCCGCAATCTGAATAGCAGACTTGCTATCTGTGTGTACTGGTATTGGAGTCTGAATCTCCACACCAAGATCTTGAAATAGGCCTGTGAGCCACACCACTTCTGCTACTGAGGCCGCCATAGCCCTGTATTCTGCCTCTGCAGAACTCCTAGAAACTGTGACTTCCATAAAATTGGTGATGAGCCATGTATCACCAGGTAGCCAGTAACTTGGCAAATCCAAAGAGGGTTTTCCTGTACGTTCATCACAAAATATTTCCCGATCTCCTACTATTAACACAAGCCCCCCAATCTGCATCACAAAACACTTTGAGTTGAGGAATACTTGTGCTGGACATTAGGATTCCTAGCCCTGGTGCTTGCTTGACATATCTGACAATTCTGAGACCAGCTTCCATGTGTGACTTCTTAGGTGCATGCATAAATTGACTCATATAATTCATATCAAATGCAATGTCTGGTCTGGTAGTTGTCAAATATAATAGCCTTCCAACCAGTCTTCTGTAAATACTAGGATCTGATAGCACATAATCAGGATTTTATACTGAGATGGGACCTGAACATGATGCAGTAGCCATATGTCTGTCAAATTCACAAGTTGTGAACTTCTGGTTCATATCCATAGGAGAAGATGCATGCTTTGTACCTGCAAGCCCCATATTTGATATAAGCTCCAGGCCATATTTCCTCTGGTGCATAAGAATACCCTGTGAGTTTCTTGCAAACTCAATGCCAAGAAAGTATCTAATCTCCCCTAGATTGTTTATCTTGAAAGTGGACTGCAGTATCTCTTTAGTGGACTGAATCAGTACTGGATCATTTCCAGTAAGCAACAAGTCATTAACATATACCAGCACTATTATAATACTACCATTTTTCTGCTTGGTGAAAAGAGAATATTCTCTATGACTCTGCTGAAAGTCAGATGAGATAAAATTTGTAGTCAACTTGATGTTCCACTGTCTTGATGCCTGTTTTAGACCATAGAGAGATTTCAGCAGCCTGCACACCTGTCGCTTCCCTTCCTTGACA
The DNA here is from genome assembly GCA_029783415.1 of Anisodus acutangulus. Classification (NCBI taxonomy): domain Eukaryota; kingdom Viridiplantae; phylum Streptophyta; class Magnoliopsida; order Solanales; family Solanaceae; genus Anisodus; species Anisodus acutangulus. The sequence continues at coordinate 23,356,866 of CM056508.1, forward strand.
GCAAATCCTTCTGGAACCTCCATGTACACTTCTTCAAAAAGGTCTCTTTGTAAGAATGCAATGTATACATCCATCTGATGAATTGTCCAGTATTGTGCTGATGCAATGGAAATCATAGCCCTTACTGTTATCATATTTACAACTGGTGAAAAGGTCTCTTGATAATCAAGCCCCTCATTTTGATTGTATCCTTTTGCTACCAACCTAGATTTAAACCTCTCCACTTCTCCTGTTGCATTGTACTTTATTTTATATACCCACATATATCATATAGCCTTCTTTCCCTCTGGTAGAGTGATCAGCTTTCAGGTTTCATTGTCCTTCAATGCTTTGATCTCAGCCTCCATTGCCTCAACCCATCTGTGATCATTTGCTGCTATTGAATAGTTCTGTGGTTCTGTGTCAAGAGAAACCTTGGCCATAAAATCCTGATATCATGTTGATAGACCAGTATAAGCAATGTTATCAGTTATAGAATATAGGCAATTAGAGGAACCATGTGCAGTAATGTAGTCTTTGTGCCATATAGGAGGTTTGATGCTCCTTATAGATCTTCTGACTTCATGATCTGATCTTGTGGTCATATCAATACCTGGTGGTCATGTGTTTATGTGATCAAGACCATGATGTTGAACCACATCAGGCATATGCACATTCTGCATGTTATTTTGTCTGTGTTGATCATCTTCCTGTTGTCTGGGATGTGCTAGTGGATTGTCAAAATTCTGTTGACAAACTAAATCTTCATAGCAAAGAAATTTATGTGTCTTGATGTGACTAATGTATTCAGTTGTGCCTCCTTTGAGAGGAAAAAATATTTCCATGAACAACACATCCTTGCTCATGAATAGAGTTCTATTTTCTATGTCATAAAGTTTGTATCCTTTTTTAGCAGATCCATACCCCAGAAATATAGACCTTACAGCCCTTGGGCCAAACTTATCATGTGTGTTGTTTATAGTGTCAAAGCACAAACAACCTAACACTCTCAAGTGATCAAGTTGGGGTACCTTATCATATAATATTTCAAATGGAGATCTATTCTTTATATCAGTGGAGGGGATTATGTTGATTATGTACACTGCATTCTCTACATATAGTCTCCAGAACTTATTTGGTAATCCTCCCTGAATCTTAATGGCTCTAGTTGTTTCTAAAATATGTCTATGTTTTCTCTCCACTACACCGTTTTGCTATGGTGTGTATGGACAAGAACTTTCATGAATGACACCATATTTGAGAAACATATCACTACAATTCTGATTAAAAAACTCAGTCCCATTATCAGATGTTACCCTCTGAATTTTAGCTCCAAATTGAGTGTTAACTTCAACAAGGAAATTCCTGATCAGTGTAGAAACATCAGATTTCAGTCTCATCAAAAAAATCCAAGTCCATCTAGTATGATCATCCACAATGGTTAGAAAGTATCTCGTTATATTAGATGTTTCCATTTTATAAGGTCCCCATACATCCATATAGTTGAAATGACTTTGATGCTCTATTATTACTAAGAATGAAAGGAAGTCTAGTTTGTCTGGCCAAAGGACACACTTCGCAATTATTCAAGACAAAATCAGTATTATTCCTCAAACATGTTATTTTCTTCAAGACATTCATGGGCACATGACATAGTCTCTGATGCCAAGTGATTGCATCAACATGTTGAGTTGCAGACAAGCATCTAATCAACTATCCTCCTTTATTCTGAGCATCCAGGGACAATATATACAATCCTGCATCTTCATTACCAATCCCCCTCACCTTCCCAAATGAGAGATCCTGAAACACACAATATGTTGGGAAGAATGTAACACTACAATTCAGTTCCTTAGTCATTTTTGAGACAGACAACAAGTTAAACTTGAAAGTTGGCACACATAAGACACTTCTAAGAACATCACCTCCTCCTAAATGGTACTCCATAATATGTGAGATTTTGGCTGAATCTCCTGTGGGTAGTTGCACTTTTCATGTTCCTTCTGTCAACAAGTTATTATGTAAGTACTTCTGGTCACTAATCATATGATTAGTTGCACCTGTATCTACTATCCACTTAATCAATTCCCCTGAATCAGTAACATACTTACCTGCCATATTGGCATTGATATTGTTATTTTCTCTGTTGTTCAACAGGTCAAGAAGTTTCTGATGATGGCTGGGTGTGAACTGATTGTATGGTATTACTTCAGCAGTGTGTTTCTGACTTGTGAATGGTTGTGCATTTTGTAGAAACTTTGGTGATTGTTTAAGTGTGCTCATGGCATGTTGATGTTGTATTGCACCTTCTTGTCCAATGTCCTCACACAATATAGTCCCTCATGTGACTGCATAAGCTTTCTTCCATTTGTTGTTGAAATTTTCTGGATATCCAATCAGCTTGTAGCAACTCTCATGCACATGTCCAATCTTGTGATAATAGTCACACTTCATCAATTTGTAACATTTCAATCTTGAGTGGCCTTTTAGATGACAATGATCACAATATGCATTGGAATTGTATTGTTTCTTCTGTTTTTGAATTCCACTTCCACTTCTAAAATTTTCATTTCTAGATGTGAACATGGCAGATGATTCCACTGAGTCAAACATCACCCTACCAGTTCCTGCTACCATCATCTAACTCTCTTCCTGATTGACCATGGCATATACTTGGTTTAATGTAGGTATTTGTTGCATCATGGGAATCTGACTCCTTACTTGGCTGTAACTTTCATCCAGTCCCATGAGAAACTGCAATAGTCTTTGGCACTGTAAGTGATCCACAAATTCTCCTGACTTTGGGCAACATGATGGGATTGGTATGATAGAATAATACCCATCCCATAGATCCTTGAGTCGAGAATAATACATTGATACAGATAGTGTCCCTTGTCTCATGGAAAATATTTCTTTGTGCAGTTGGAAAGACTTGGAGCTATTAATCTTGTCAAATCTCTCCTTTAATTCTTCTCATATATTGTATGAGTCTGAATTATACATCATTCCAGTAAGTAAGCTCTTACTTACATTCCCCATTAATCAAGACACCACAATTGCATTGCACCTAACCCATAGTTTAGACAAATCTCCATGGAAGGCTTCTCTCCTTACACTTCCATCAATGAATCCTATCTTGTTCTTTACTAATAGGGCCAACTTCATAGCTCTACTCCACAATGTATAATTGTCCATTCAATTTAGGATAATTCCCACAGATAAGGAACCAGGTGCATCTGAAGGAAACAGATACAAGGGATGATTGTGATCTATTGTGATCACTATCGTGACTTCATTTGCTAAATATTCTCCATTACATCCCATCACTATTAATGTATGCTTCGATATCAATATTGATCCTCAGTACACAGAGATTTATCTATTCGACTCTTGTGAACTGTTGACAATAACAAAAAAATAATTCAAACCTCAGTGAACTGTTTTACACAAATCTGCCTCTATCTTCTTAATTCACTTTGCATGTGTCATTATCTCCTTGAGTATTGATAGCGACACTCCTAATAACTTGTTTGACATATTATCACCTCCATAAATTATTACATGCGCGATCTATCAAATTATACACAGATCTTCTGCAAAATTACTTTGCATGTACAGAAAACATGTTCAATCGCATCGATCTCATGTGCCCAATCATATCAATTTCTTCTTGGCTTTTATACCATGTTGATTTACAAAATTAAAGCATGTTGCAGCATTTCTAGTTACTGCATTAGTGAAGAATGAATAAGAAAAGAGAAAATAGCAGAAGAATGGAAGAGGGATTGTGGTAGAGAAAAGAGAACTAGTGTGTCAATGTATGTGGAACCTTTTGGAAAATGTTTTCTTATTTCAGAAAATATCAATAAAAATGTATATATACACACATCATCCTTTCTAAAATATTCTAATGATCTTTAGTTAATTATCTCTAACAACCCAACTAACTTTATAACTAATCTTGTAACAAACTAACTACCTTTCTAACAACTTGGACTAATCTCTTCTAACAACTTGAACCAATCTCAATTATTCAAGGCACCAGAGTATATTTTCCTAATGTTTCAACAATATTAATAACTAAGTGCAATGGTTACTGAATTTATTATCATTGGTCATATTTCCCTTTCAACTATTAATATCTTGAAAGATCAAACAGAATGTATCAGGATTATGTGAAAAGTCAACTCGAATACAATTTGCCACTCTATTAAGAAACAAAATCATTATAGTAGGAACCTTCCTGATTGAAATACTAACAACAATGACAAAAGTTTATACTTTTATGTACTCCCGAGAAGATAGGATCCCATTACAAAAAACTTTATACCCGAATCTAGTTCTCCTAGAATCCCATGTTGATAAGTGCCCAATCTACTTCCATAATTATAGCAGCTAAATAGTTCCTCTATTCCTTTCTCTAATTCAACTCATTTTTGTTAATGTTGATGTAACTGCTAACATGAATCCAAAAAAATTATAATAAGCTATTAGCAACAACGAGAACCACCAAAACTAGATACTATTTTGACCTTAACTGTTATTCCATTATTTCATTTCCCCTCTTAAATTTGACTTTAATAAGACTAGGAATGAAGGCCCCAGATCAAACAATACTACTGGAAAACAAATGTCTTATGTCATTTATTTTGACTGTGGACGACACTAAAAAAACAAATGTTTCACGAATAAGTATTTTTTTCATGGAACTACGCAAAAATGTGTAACAATCCGTCTGGTCATTTTTAATTAGAGACCTTTATTTGACCAAATTACCCTTCCTGTAGACTCTATGTGGGTTTGTGACGCGTGGAGATGGGTAGCACGGATCATGAGGTACCTTAATGTGAATTTTGGAAGAAAAATCCAAAATGAATAGTTTAGAAATAATAAGTTGACCCAAAGTTGACTTTTGGGTATATGGGTTTGTTTTCGGGTTCCGTAACTTTCAGTAGTTCCGGAGGGTCATTTATGACTTAGTCGAGTCATTGATTTGCTTTCCGACACATTCAGATGTATTTTATAACTCTTTTTGTAAATTGGTGAAATTTGGATGTGTTTGGATGATTTTGTAAATAAGTATGTATTAGTTCAGTCGTATGAGAAATCCGAGTGTGCGAGCAAGTTTATAGCATCATTTACCTTGGGATAGCATATTTGGTTTGTATCTGGGGGGTCTCGAGAGTGTTTCAGGTGTTTGATAGAAAAATGGTTAAGTTTCTAGTTGCTGGTGTGCCGCACCAGATGGCTCTGGCCACTTCTATGGGGCCGCCTCTGCAGAGGTGGGCCTTGTTTTTATTGTTGTTTTCGCTTCTGGAGATCATGATGCACAGAGGCGATCCACTTCTGCGATGTACCTTCCGCTCCTGTGCCCATCCGGAACTTAAGTTGGCTCATTTCAGCGGTGTATTTTCCGTTGGAGCGATCCGCCTAGACTGTGTCGATTCCGCCGAGGGATGTTTCCAGAACCTAATTTAAGGTTTTTCATCCATTTTCATTATTTGGGTCCTCTAATCTTAGTGTAATTCCTAATTTGGGAAAGAATGTGGCATACGTTTTCATGCTAGAAAAATAGGTTATAAATCTTGATTTAGAGATTGATTGATAATTATATGGTGGTAATATTGTAACCTAGTGTTGGGTAATGATAGAAGATGATATTGTGATGGTTAATTTGATGTTGAAAACCATTTTGAAATTGGGGGAAAATCTAGGGTTTGCAATTGGGACTTTTGCATAATCATGAAATTGGGGGTCCAAAAGTGATTAGTTTTTAAATTAATTTAAGGATATAATTCTATAGTGTATTATCATGCTTTGTGAGTAATAAAGTTCCAATATTTATCACTGTGGGTTCGGGGTTGATTTTGGGCTAGACTTTGGGATTGCTTTTAAGGACTAAGTCCTAGTGCTTTGTGTTAGAGTATTTATTAACGTAGAATCTGTGTTAGACTATGAGTATTACGAGGCGCTTCTCAAGGGCAAGGCATGTGTCAAGGATTGAGGTTCCTGGCACCAGCTCAACTTCGATGTAGGCTACAATTTATCTTTATAGACTCCGATAGAAATATGCAGTCGTTATAAATGTTGAGAGGTATTGGGCGTGTTTAGGGGTCCCACCTTAGCGGTTGTGATGAATGTTTGGGTGGGTACCGGTGTTGAAATGTTTTAATGGGTGATTTGGGGAATCAACTCTGACTGCTGTTATTTGGGCTTGTCGCCATTATGTGGGTTTGTCTCCATTATTGATAACTGTTGTGTTTATTCATCACATTGCTTCTGATATGAAAGACTGATTTACGTGAAAATTGTGTGCTATTGAGTTTATGAAGCATATGATATTCATCTCCTATATTTGATTGCATCTCATACATACTGATTATTTGCCTTGTTATTGTTGCACTCATACACTCATGTTATTCTGATGATATTGAAACTGGAGTGCAATGGAGATGTTGTGGGTCCAATTAGACCGGAAAGGTAAGGATGTGTCACGACCCTTTTTAAAAATTGTGGTGTCACCTTCACTTCCCGCCGGCAGGCGAACCACACCCAATCTCAATTAACAAGATGTAATAAGAAATACGAAAATGTAACATAATACTTATAAACTTGTCTGTCATGATATAAATACGCGGAACATAGTCTGAAAGTCAAATGAAACCCCCCAAAAGATTTGATCAATAATACAAGAGCGCTAGTGTCACAATACATCAGCCAAATGAAATAGAACAAGTTTAAAAGTCTGATACATGTGTCTCGAATGAAAGTAAAAGACAAGATAAGAGATAGAGCATCCTGGGGCATGCCGGTAGTAGCATCCTCACCCTAAATGCTTAAATTAACCTGCTCGGATTCAGTCACGCGATCCCGAACTGGTAGATGGAATAAAATCTGCAACAAAAAATAATGCAACAAGTGTAGTATGAGTACACAACGTACCCCCGTAGGTATCATAGGCCGATAACGATGTAAAATACGCGAAAAGAGATAAATGTCGAGTTGACACCAAATAAATCTTATATTAAACAGTTCAATAATCCAATTAAGTCACGTAGTTCATGTAATAGTTCATTGAAGCAACAAGCCACTTATTTCACATAAAATCTCATCATCGTAAGAGTTACCATATTCCAGACAGTTTCAATAGCAATGTTCAAGTACTTATAATCATCTCTTATCCTCATTTATCCAGAAATCAACCAAGTCATCAATTATCAGTTCAACACTTAGTTCATCAACAGATATCAATGCAATAAATTATGTATGATATTAATGCAATGCATATGCCGGGTACCTTTCATCTTCTAGTATACATGCGTTCAAATTCTATGAATAACACACATATGGGAGATCCTCAAAGTTCATATACTCCTCTGGAATATCTCAACGGAGCTTAGCTCTTGGATGAATAACTGTTACATGCATGCAACTCCATTCCCCACGTATCATCATCATCTCAATGTTGCCATAATCTAATAAAGCTCTTACCTATCCGATCTCTTAGACCCACAACAATTCCATACCTCTCATATCAATATCATCAGAATCATGAGTGTATAAATGTAAATTATAGTACAAGGTAAGGAATCATGATGTAATAAGATGCAACCAAGTATAAAGATGAATATCACATGCTTTCAAGAATTCAATAACATATAATCCAAGTACAAATCATGATATCATATCGAAAGAATCTGTGATGAATAAACATACAATAACAAGTATGGAAACAAGCCCACATAATAGCGACAAGCCCGAAATAAACAGCAGTCGGAATCATCTCGAGGCTGATTCCCCAAACACATCATCACAGTTCAACACCGGTACTCATTCAAATGTTTGAATGAGACCCTCAAACACGCCTAATACCCCTCAATATTTATAACTAATTACGCACTTCTATTGCAATTGAATATTTGAAAACCCGAAGAGTTAGTGTGAGGTATAAAGAACCTCAGTTTAGTAATAAGGGCATAATGAGATAGTCTCCATAAGGAATGTGCCTTGTATGCACAAGAAACATGAAGTGAGTAGAATGGTTGTCACCGACTTGTGTAAGGATCAGTTATTATCGAGTAAGCGATCACAAAAACATTGTAAGGTCATGCCCAGTTATGTGTCACAAGGTTAGTGCCATTGCGCGAGGTTCTAATATTCATGGTACTGGTCAAAGACTTAACATAGAACGGTGTCATGCGTATTTCAAGAAGTGTCTCAGAAAGAAATCAAGTATAGGTAGTTTAGCTCATGCTAAGGTAGAACAAGAGAATCGTGATGAGAGAAGTGCATTGTTTAGCGAAGCTAGGAGTTCAACTTTTAAACCCTGAAGATGGTAGAGTTGTTGTACAGAACAGAGCCAAATACTCCATAATAATTGAGCAAAAGAGGAAACCAGTTTCATGATCCCTATCTATTTTAACTAAAGAAAGGGATTCTCAAGCATCAATCCATGGCTTTGGAACAAGGGGGATATGATGGTACTCTAAGAATTTTTTTTGCGTCCTGGATGTGGATAGACGCAAATAGAGGATTATGACAGAGGCACACAATTTCAGATGTTCTACCTACCCAAGCTTCACAAAAATGTATCATGACATTGACAAAATTTATTGGTGGAATGACATGAAGAAGAATGTAGCCAATTTCGTGGCTAAGTTCCCAAATTAGCAGCAAGCAAAAGTCAATTCAGCGGAAGATTATGCCAAGTCATATATATATTCAGGAAAGTTCTAGATTCCATGGGGCTCCAATGTCCATGATATCAGATCGAGGTGCCCAGTTCAGAAAAAATCTTTTCGAGGTCTTTTCAAAAGGGATTGGATACCACCGCAGTATCATTTTCTGAATCCTCCAACAGATGTCTGGAAGATCGCACTATCCATGCACTCGATGTTATGTTGAGCGCATGTGTCCTAGATACCCATGTTTAAACGTATTCACATCTTTCGTCTGTTTAGCACTCATGTATCCATGTCATCCAGCCTCCATGTAATCATGTCATGTCCGTGCTCATATTCCAGAACTCATATCACTTATGCCTGTGAATTCTTTTCCAAATTCCATGTATAATATTTATTTACTCATTCATCCCAATATCCATGTGTTCATGACAGACCACTATTCATGATAGATAGTATTCACATATTCATGCCAGCTCAGTATTCATGTTAGTCACGTCCATGTTCCAGTTACTATGTTATGTCATGCATATTAAGATGTTCGGTCAGGCTTGTGTTGATACTTTGGTTAGCTGATAAGTGTTTGAGAGATGTTATGATAGTCCTATTTATAAAGGAAATTCTGTCAAATGTTTTGTAAAATCCCAGAGTTAGTCATATGTTTAACCAATATTCATCAATCGAGGAAAAATGTCTCATGATTCACATTCATGTGTTCACTGCTCATGTCTCATGCCCCCATGTTCATGTTTTTAGGTAATCATGTCAGTTTAGTCCTCATGTTCCATGTCATATTTCTTCACGCTCATATACTCATGCCATGTCCAGTCTTATTCTTAACCATGACCCATCATTCGAGGATGAATGATCTTTGGGAGAGATATTGTAACACCTCGTCCCTCTAAACTAAGTCATGTCCATGATTCAGAAGTTTGGGAATTTAAGACGGGGAGTTTGGAGTTGAAAATCAATTTCAGTTCAGTAATCTCAGAATTACGCGAGAGAAAGATGGATCGTAAAAGTTTTTACGGACCGTCAAACTGAACCGTAAATGTTGTTCTTGAATTTGGCGATGAGCAGTAATTTCTATGGACAGTATAAGTTTATACGACCCATTATTTTTATCGTAACATTCCCCCTCTATTTTGGAAGTCACTGGAAAGTTGCTATTGGGTGGCAGCCCATTTATTTGGCTCGTACAAATTATACGGTCAACACTCTTACCGTAGAAAATTCGACGGACCATCAAATTCAACCGTAAAATCCTTCTGACATGAAAAGTATAAATACGCAAACATGGTTCTAAAAATCAAATTTTCTCATTCTCTCAAGCCTAGAACGAAACTCTCTTCTCCCATCATCCCCATAACTCAAAGTAAGTCCTTTTTATGTAATTCCACACTATTCTAATAAAATTCAATTTCTAAGCGAAAATCATTATTTCTAGCATAGAGTTTTCAAGATAAACCCATCTCAAGGTTCCAAGGTTCACGTTTGGATTTTTACTCCAAAGTTCAGATTTTTAATACAAGTGTCGGAGCGAACAAGGTATGTAGAGCTTCTATCTACGTGTGGGAACATTATTGTTCTTCCCCACACCACAATTATCCATGAAACCATGAATTTTCATAACCTATGGTTTTATTCAAGTTCATGATGGCCCTATATACATGTACAATTATATTTCATGTTATATCTTATCTTCGTTAATTATATTCATGATATACCATTATGACTGTTATGAACATGTCTGTAATCCACGAACACATGATTTGAATTTCATAAGTTCTTAAATACAAGTTATAATTATTATTACTTAGTTTCCATGAAATTATACATGTTTTCCATGATTTATGCAAATTATATGATATATCTATTCATATGTTAAACTATAATTGCAAACCATGTTTTACAAGTTAATTTCATGAAATTTATGTGCTTACAAGCCAACTATGTTCAGGTACATGTTTTGGGGGTTGCATAGATTACCGAGAAGGCTCTTGCAGCCTAAAACTACGTATGTCAGCGTAGGATAAGGGTCGCTCCGCCCAGAAGACGATACCTTCAGATTATTGATTAGATCATTTCATGTCATGCCCATGTCTCATACCCCAGCAAGGTAATGAGAGCGTTCTGTTGGTCGGGCCAGGTACCAGACTCCACGTATTCATGTGGTAATTTCATATTGTCGGTTATACTACTGCTCTCCCAATAGATATACAGATATACAGATATACAGTTTATAGATTTTATACCTGCTTTTACATTTATGTCAAATCATATTCATGTTCATGTTCAGTTTTAGTTTCATGTTCCTATTATATCATGTGCCTGCTTTTTCTTTTAGTTTCTTTACATACGATACAATTCAAATGTACTAACATCTCTTTGCCTGGGGGCCTGCACTTCACGGTGTAGGTACTGAGTTTCAGGACAACGGATCTGCACGTTTGGACTTCACATGTATCAACTATTAGTAATCCCTATTTCATTTGGGCTGTCAGTTTAGTTATTTACATATCATGATTTATAGTAAAGGTATGTGGTAGCCTTGTCCTGATAAAACAGTTTTGCAGTCAGACTCATGTTCAGAGGTTTCATAGACTAGTTTAGTATGTCATATCAGTATTGGTATTCATACATTATTATGTTTCTAGATTATTCTAAAACATTATATTTTCAGATTATATTTTTAGTATCACGTTTTACATGTTTTAAATCATTACTATTCTTTGCTTTTTATGCCCATGTTGATTCAGCAAGTCATGTGGTTCGCTCGGTCACATGCAGTCAGGCACCGAGTGTTGTGTTTCACTTAGGCCATGGTTCGGGGCGTTAGAAAACTTGGTATCAGAGCCTAGGTTCAAGTGTCTTAGGGAGTCTATGAAACCATGTCCAGTAGGGTCACTTTTATATGTGTGTGTGTGTGCCACACATATAAACGATTGACCACCAAGACATCTAGGATTGTCTCACTTCTTTCATACTCTAGATCATGCAATTAGAGCAGTACTTTCAGGAATTCTCCTAACTCGTGCCATGAAGCCTAGAGTAGTAAGTAACATTCTCTTTCCATCAAATTCCGAACGTATAGAATGCGTAAGCGACGAGCAGAAAATTCAAGGTCTAAGTGAGGATGATTACCTATTGGGGTATAAATTGTGATTTACATATTGGTAACAGATGAGACCTGAGATGATATTGAAAGTGGGACAAAGTGCATGGTTACTACAGACTAGAGCATAACCTTTAACAGAAAGTGTAAAAATAGTTATCACGATTTATGGTTATCAGTTAAACTAAGTGATCAATTATAAGTGTTTCAGTTAGCAAGATTATGGTTATTCAATACACCACCGTTCAGTTATGTAGTTCTCACATTTTCAATTTTCAGTGTATCCATATTCTTGTGACTTGACTTGTGAGCATTCAGTGATGCCTATGGGTGCTAAAAGAAAGTGTAAGTGATGATGACTATAGTGAAATATTCACATGTGTTAAGTCCAGGTTAGGACCCAAGACTCTACAAATGGTGCATGATGTATTTATCTGGTGACATTATCATTTTAAGGACAAGTTTCGGCATGATAGTATATGTGTGTTATATACCTTACAGAATACGTTTATCGGACTTTCGGACCATGGAGTTACAAGTATGAGGATGATAGTTCATATTAAAGATCCTACAGGGTAACATGTTATGAAGTTAGCCGCAACAAGCATAAACTGCTCATGATAGTTTTGAGCAGTAAATAGCCTAAGAGCAAACCACATGTGATTCTAGAATGTCTCATTTTTTCAAAGATATATATGTTATAGTATGACACATGCACATGACTAAGAAGGGATTGTGTACGATATAAGAACCATGAGCAGATGATATTGAATTCCTGAGAATAGTTTTAAATCATTTAAGTTTATTCAGATCAGAACCAGAGAGTATGATGTTAGTAAGTTACTACAAGAAGCATATATTATTATGAGATAAGAAGATTTGACAGTTCCCCTTAAATTATGTGAGTAAGTGTTTACCCCGGATGTGTATAATATGATATGATTTTAAATTGTATAGAAAGTTCGGGGTTAGGTATTTCATTTTTGTTAATCTAAGACTAATGAAATTTTCCCCTAAGTGTGATCCATGTCTATAGTACGGAAATGGTAGTATACGACCGCATAATAGGGTCGGATGATAACGGAAGTTAGAAATAATTTACGTTTCACTTTAGCATTCAGGACAGAACTAGAGAACATGATGTTGGTAGCTGTTTAATACAGAATAGTAGGTAAGTTTTGAGTAGATACAATGAGTTAACAATTTTAGCAGAACCAGTAGAGGTATGATTTGATTTCCTTAGTTAGGTTAACACCGATGAGTGAGTAGCAGTTTGAATACATCGAATGTGTGTTTGAACCTAAACAATGACAGTGGGAGAAGAAAATCAGCTAGACAATAAGAGAGGAAATTACAGAAGAATGGCCTTTTAGAGTTATCAAAAAGGGGTCTCCATAAGAGTAGCAGTGTGAGCGAAGTAAAGTTGTTAAGACAGATTATGCCAATAATTCAGTCCATGTAAGTAATTCAGTTTTCTCCAGTTAGGAAAATCGCTCAGAAGTGATTCGAAAGATGAGTCGCCATAGACATAAAGCAGAAAGAATTGTAGAAGATAAGAAAATTTGGTTGTATCCCAACGAGGGAGAAGGATCCCCAAATATAAGATTGCAACCTTTGGTCTTGGAGAGAGATGTATAAATTAGCAATGAGTGTAGTTGAATATTTGAAAACACAAAGCGTTAGCGTGAGATATAAAGAACCTCGGTTTGGTAATAAGGGCATAATGAGATAGTCTCCATAAGGAATGTGCTTCGTATGCACAAGAAACACGAAGTGAGTAGAGTGATTGTCGACCGACTTGTGTCAAGATCAATTATGATCGAGTAAGCAATCACAGAAACATTGTAAGGTCATGTCCATCTACGTGTCACAAGGTCAGTGCCATTGCGCGAGGCTCTAATATTTAGGGTGTTGGTCAAAGACTTAGCACAGAACGGTGTCATGCGTATTTCAAGAAATGTCTCAGAAAGAAATCAAGTATGGGTTAGCTCATGCTGAGGTGGAACAAGAGAATAGTGATGAGAGTAGTTCATTATTTAGCAAAGCTAGGAGTTCAACTTTTGAACCTTGAATATGGTAGAGTTGTTGTACAGAACAGAGCCAAATACTCCTTAATTATTAAGCAAAAGGGGAAACCAGTTTCATGATCCCTATCTATTTCAGCTAAAGAAAGGTATTTCAAGCATCAATCCATGACTTTGGAACAAGGGGGGATGATGGTACTCTAAGGTGCGAAGAAATTGTTTTGCGTCCTGGATGTGGATAGACGCAAAGAAAGGATTATGGCAGAGGCACACAATTTCAGATGTTCTACCTACCCAAGCTTCACAAAAATGTATCATGACCTTGAGAAGGTTTATTAGTGGAATGACATGAAGAGGAATGTAGCTAATTTCGTGGCTAAGTTCCCAAATTAGTAGCAAGCGAAAGCTGATTTAGCAGAAGATTATGCCAAGTCATATATACACACACACACACACACACACATACACACACACACACACACACACACACATATATATATATATATATATATATATATATATATATATATATATATATATATATATATATATATATATATTCATGAAAGTTCTAGATTCATTGGGGCTCCAATGTCCATGATATCAGATCGAGGTGCCCAGTTCAGAGCAAAATATTTTTGAGGTCTTTTCAAAAGGGATTGGATACCATCGTAGTATCGTTTTTTGCATCCTCCAACATATGTCAGGACAATCGCACTATCCAGACACTCAAATTTATGTTGAGTGCATGTGTCCTAGACTTTAAAGGTAATTGAGATGATCATTTGCCTTTCATTGAGTTGTATCTAAATATAGATATCATGCTAGTATCAAGATGACACCATTTGAAACCTTGTATTATGGAAGGTGTAGATCACCTATTGGTTGGTATGAAGTTGACAAAATAGAATTTTCTAGGGACATACTTGGTCTATTAGGATGTTGAGAAAGTCAAATTATTTCTTGAGCATTTGAAAATGGCTAAGAGTCGCAAGAGTCCTATGCGAATGTGCGACGCAAAGATTTAGAGTTTCATGTTAACGATTGGGTGTTTCTAGAAAGTTATGCCTATGAAAGGCGTTATATGACTTGAGAAGAAGGAGAAGTTAGTCCCAAATATATTAGACCATACAGGATCCTATGAAAGATCGTCAAGTTCGCAAGATGAGGACTAAGGAAGTCACTCCAGTGAAAGTGTTAGCCACATCCTCGGCCCGAATCTTCAACTGATGATATCCGGACCTCAAATCAATCTTCGAAAACACAGAATCATCCTGAAGCTGGTCGAATAGGTCATCAATACGAGAAATCGGATACTTGTTTCTGATGGTGACCTTGTTCAACTGTTTATAATCAATGCACATAGTATACATTGTGCCATTTTTCTTCTTCACGAACAACACAGGAGCACCCCAAAGAGATTCACTCGATCGAATGAAACCCTTACTCAACAAGTTCGGAAGTTGTGCCATAACTCTCGAAGCTCTATTGGAGCCATACAGTATGGAGGAATCGAAATGGGTCGAATACCCGACTTGAGATTAATGCAGAAGTTAATATCTCTGTCTGGCGATATACCCGGTAAATATCAATGCAGAAGTCAATAACTCACTAACTACCAGAACTAACTCAAGGGACGGAGTCTCCGCGATTGTATCCCGAATATGAGCTAGGTACGCCAAGTAACCCTTATCTACCAACCTCCTAGCCTGAATGAAAGAAATAATATTCTTAGGAGTAGGGCTGGGAGCTCTTTTCCACTCTAACCTCGGAAGACCAGGCATCGCTAGAGTTACTATTTTTCCATAATAGTCCATAATCGCGTGGTATGGTGATAACCATCCATCCCCAGAATAATATCAAAATCAACTATGTATAATATGACCAAGTCTACCAAAGTATCATAACTCATAAAAGTAACCACGCAATGCCGATAGACTCGATCTATGACCAAAGAATCACTGATCGGTGTAGACACACGAATAGGGACATCAACCATATCACACCACATATCCAAATCACCAGAAAATAGGCAGACACATATGAGAATGCAGACACCGAATCAAATAACACTATAGCAGATCGGTGACAAACTGAGATAATACCTGTGATAACCGCATCTGATGCCTCAGTCTCTAGTCTACCCGAGAAAGTGTAACGAGTGCGTCCTCCATTAGACTGAGAATCTTGTTGGTCACCTCAGTCTGAACGGGCTACATCTCTACCCATCTGATATTCACCAAAGTTAGTTTGATGGCCACCACGGCCTAACTGGGAACCCCCTTTGCTAGACTTTCCGCCACTCCTAGATGGTTGTGCTGGGGTCCTGGGTGTCTGAGATCTACCCGATTTAAGCCTGGGACAATCTCTCCTGAAATGTCCCACATCTCCACAACTGTAATAAGTCATGGCCGTTGAGGGCTGCTGAATAGAGATAGAAGAACCTGAGTGACCGCTCCGATTAGAATACCGAGACTGAGTGCCCCTGGACAACTGGCCCCCACTATAACCGCTCTGTCATGTGGAAGTACCATCTGTAATTTGGAGGGCTACCTGAATTTGGCGACTAGATTGCGAATGCTGGAATCTACCATGTTGTCCATAACCACGAAAAGTAGACCCGATGTACTATCCATATCGACGCATCCTCTTATCGGACTCATATTTGGGCAACTTGCTCCTGACAGACTCAACCATCCTAGCATGCTCAACCAATGTCTCGAATGAAGCCCCAATAGCTACCAATTGTAATAGCCAACTAAAGAGGAACACTTAACCCTCTCACAAAGCATATGACTCTTTTTGCCTCTATAGGTAGCAACGGCGCTACATAGCGCGATAAGGCGTGGAAGCGAGTCTCGTAATTCGCAAATGTGTCCCTCTGCTCGATCCTCTAGAACTCATCACGCTTGCTCAGACGCAAGCTAAAAGGCACATACTTCTCCAAGAAGATCCGATAAAACCTAACCCAAGACAGTGAAGGTAGCCCTGCCGGTCGACAATCAACATAATCTATCCACCATTTCTTCGCATCTCCCATAAGCAGAAGAGCAACAAAATTGACCCTGTGTGACTTGACGATACCCAAAGTGTGCAACCTCTCATGGCAGCTAACACTAAACGTATACCCATCCTCCTCGAATTGTCAATAGAATACAGGAGGCTTCTTGTTGGAAAAGTTCTCACATATTTTCCCCTCATCGCGGGTAATAATTATCCCTGCAATCGGCTGGGACCATACTCGGGTGCTGGAATCTCAACAATACAGGGAACTGACATAGCAGCTGGCTGGACCCCTAGAGTACGAAACTCGAGAGTCTGTCCCTCTCCCACTCATGTCTGTGACCCACTCGGAGTGGTCGGATACAGGCCCTCCTAGGAAAAACCATCTAGAACACTCAACAATCTGACCAACGTATCCTATAGAACTGAAGTAGCTATGAATCCGAGATTATCCTGGGCTAGCCCCATCTTCTCATCAAGCAACTCGTCCTGAGGCTCAATATACGGCGCAGGGAAACTGATCTAGCACGATCCTGGATGGCTCCTTTTACTCTACCCCTGGCCGGTGCAGCTCCTCGGGCTCTACCTCAGTCCCTTCTATGGCCTCGACCATGACCGCGCACTACATGTGTAAGTGTCGGTGCCTCCTCTCTCGCTGCATTAGCATGAGTCCTCACCATATGTGAGAGAATAAGAACAAAGGTCAGATATCAATTTGATTCAACATAGCACGAAAGGAATGAATGACATAAAATTTCCTAGATATCCCATAGCCTCTTGAAGATAAGTATGGATGTCTCCGCACTGATCCACAAGACTCTACTAGACATTGCTTTTGTATTTAAGATCGTTTAGCATAAAGCTCTAATACCAACTTTATCACGACCCTTTTTAACAATAGTGGTGGCACCTACACTTTCTACCAGTAGGCAAACCACACTCAATCTCAATTAACAAGATGTAAGAAGAAATACGGAAATGTAACAAAATACTTATAAACTTGTCGGTCATGATATAAATACCCGGAGCATAGTCTGAAAGTCAAATGAAACCCCCAAAAGATCTGGTCAATAATACAAGAGCGTTACTGTAATACATCAGCCAAATGAAACAAAACAAGTCTAAAAGTCTAATACATGTCTCTCGAATGAAAGTATAAAATGATAAGAGATAGAGCATCCCTAGGCATGCCGGTAGTAGCATCCTCACCCTGAATGCTAAAATCAACCTGCTCGGACTCAGCCACGCAATCCCGAACTGGTAGATAGAACAGAGTTTGCATCCAAAAAGAATGTAGCAAGTGTAGTATGAGTACACAACGTACCCCCGTAGGCAACATAGGCCGACAACGTCGGAAGATACGCAAAAAGAGATAAATATCGAGTTGACGCCAAATAAATCCTATATTAAACAGTTCAATAATCCAATTAAATCATGTAGTTCATGTAACAGTTCATTGAATCAACAAGCTTCTTATTTCACATAAAACCTTATTATCATAAGAGTTACCCGGTTCTAGACAATTTCAGCTTTTATCCTCATTTATCCAGGAATCAACCAAGTCATCAATTATCAATTCAATACTTAATTCATCAGCAGATATCAATGCAATGAAGTATGTATGATATGAATGTTATGCATATGCCAGGTACCTTTCATCTTCCAGTATACAGACGTTCAAATTCTATTAATAGCACACCCATGGGGGACCTACAAAGTCCATATACTCCTCAGGGATTTCTCAATGGAGTACAACTCTTGGTTGAATAACTGTTGCAGGCGTGCAACTCTGTTCCCCGCATATCATCATCAGCATCTCAATGTTGTCATAATCTCATAAAGCTCTTACCTTTTCGGTCTCTTGGATCCACATCAATTCCATACCTCTTTCATCAATATCATCATAACCATGAGTGTATGAATGTAAATAACAATACACATAAGAAATTATGATATAATGAGATGAAGCCAAGTATAGAGATGAATATCATATGCTTTCAAGAATTCAATAACACATAATCAAAGTACAAATTAGGATATCATATCGAAAGCATGTGTTATGAATAAACATACAATAGCAAGTATGGAGACAAACCCACATAATGGCGATATAGCAATCAGAATCAGCTCGAGGCTGATTCCCCAAACCGATCATCAAATTTCAACATCTGAACTCATTTAAACGTTCATCACAAACGTCGTAAAAAACCGCCCCTGTGTGAAAACCCTCCGCCGAGCCAGAAACTTACCATTTATCCACTTCCCGCTTATGCGAGCCAACCTCCACAGAGGTAGACATGCAGAAGGGGACAACAGTGTCGCCGGGGTGGACACTAGACACCAGAAAAATAGAAATTATTCAATCTTCCACCAAACACTCGAAACACTCCCGAGACCTCCCAAAAATAAATCAAACATGATCCCCCAAGGTAAACAGTGCTATGAACTCACTCACGCCCTCAGATTTCCCAGTTGACCGAGCTAAGACATACTTTTCTAAAGAATCATCCAAAATAGCCAAATATCCAAATTTCACAAATAAGTCCACAAAATATATCCAATTATCTCGAAAAGAGAACCAATGACTCGATTAAGTCTTAAATGATCATCCGGAACTATCGGAAGTGACAGAACCTAGAAATGAACACATCTATTCAAAAGTCAACCTTGAGCCAAACTATCCAACTCTAAGGTTCTTAATGGACATCAGGATCTGTGCCACCCATCCCCGCGCATCACAAAACCCACATAGTCTATGGGAAATGTAAAATAGTCAAATAAAGGTCTTAGGCTAAAATGGTTGGACGGATCATTACATCAGATACCAATTAAACAAATATTCTTCCTCGAACAAAGATAAATGAAAAAGGGAAATGCACTAGAAGTAGTAAACAAGTCAGAATATCTACTCCGCATGTTGGACTATGTCTCCCAAATCGCCTCCTCAACAAGATGATGCTTCCATTGAACCTTCACAAAATCAAGTATAGAGATGAATATCACATGCTTTCAAGAATTCAATAACACATAATCCAAGTACAAATCAGGATATCATATTGAAAACATGTGATGAATAAACATACAATAGTAAGTATAGTGATAATCCCACATAATGGTGACAAGCCCAAAATAAACAGCAGTCGGAATCAGCTCGAGGCTGATTTCCCAAACCCATCATCACAGTTCAACATCGGTACTGATTCAAACGTTCATCACAACTGCTTGAATGGAATCCCCCAAACACGCCCAATACCCCTCAATATTTATAACTAATTACCCATTTCTATTGAAGTCTACTGAAAGTAAACCATAGCCTACCTCTGGGCAAAATAGGAGCCTCAAACAATCAAATCTCTGCGCTGGCCTTGCCCTTCCAGAGTGCCTCATGGTAATCAAAGTCCAACATGTATATACTCTTCGTTAATATAAGGCTTACATATAATACAAGGATAAAATCCTTAAACACATCAAGACTTTCGAAACAAACCCCGGACCCCCATCATCAAGATCCAAACTTTATCACCCAAAAACCTTAAACACATACTAGGTAATCATATCCTTAAGTTAATTAGAACCCTAAACTCATTTGGACCTTCAATTGAATAATTTAAGCAAAGCCCCAATTCATAACCCTAGGATTTCCCCCAATTCAAAAAGGGTTTCTATAATTAAATTAAAGGCTACAACATGATTATCTAACATATCCCACCACTAATTCACAATATCAAAGTAAACTAATTCATAAAACACCTTTAAATCAAAGATTCAACTCTCTTAATCCCATATGAAAGCTATAGCATATATTTCCCAATTCACATGCACACTACAATACCATTAAGGACTTTAAATCATGAAATCTAATCACAAAGGGTGGAAACCTTACCTCAAATGAAGAATTTACTCCCAATCTTCAAAAATTCCCTTATGGCAGCTCTAGGTTCAAGAAAGGTGATTTTAGAAAAAAATGATTCGACCTAGGAAATTTATGAGAGCACATGACACAGTCATCCCGCCCCAGCGGAATCGACTCTGCTGACACAGTCTCTCTCCCACAGAAAATGACCTCGCTTGGGCGCAATCACTTGACAGCTCGCTCCAGCACCGAAGCGAACCCGACAGCACAGAGACGCAGTCACCCTTGCATGAAAACCCTTTACCGTGGCAAAAACTTACTATTTACCCACTTCCCGCTTCTGCGAGCCAACCTCCGCAGAGGCGGACATGCAGAAGGGGACAACAGTGCCATCGGGGCGGACACTAGACACCAAAAAAATATAAACTAACTCAATCTTCCACCAAACACCTGAAACACTCTCGAGACCCCCAGACACAAAGCAGACATGTTCTCCAAAGGTAAACAGTGCTACGAACTCACTCGCACCCTTGGATGATTTCTCATTTGACCGAGCTAAGACATACTTTTCTAAAGAATCGGCCAAAACAACCAAATATCCAAATTTCACAATAAGGCCACAAAATGTATCCAATTATCTCAGAATATGAACCAATAATTCGACTAAGTCATAAATGACCCTCCAAAACTATCGGAAGCAACGAAATTTGAAAACAAACCCATCTACTCAAAAGTCAACATTGAGTCAAACTATTCAACTCTAAGGTTCTAATTTTAGTTTTTTCATCTGAAACTCATCTAATGGACCTCGAAACATATCACAAACCCCACATAGAGTCTATGGGAATGGTAAAATAGTCAAATAGTGGTCTTAGGCTACCAGATGGGTTGTTACATGATGTACTTATGAGATGGCTAAAACACTTAGATGATGGAAATGATTGATATGGCTCAAAATGAGTCATGGTATCTAGCTAGATACGTGTATTGAATTTTGGCTGGCTAGGAGTGGTATATGGACGGTGTGGGTTTCCTGTGAGTCACGATACATAGAATTTGAACATGTGTATACATGATTGTGAAAAGGTACCTTGCACTTGCATTCATAACATACATTCACATATACATTGATTACTTGTTAATTAGTAATATGATTTGGACTGATTAATGTTACTTGGGTGATTATCATGAACAATGGATCTTGTTGATTAAACTCCATAATATTAGAGTTGTTGGTCATTGATCTCTTAATGAATAAGGTGACTTACGTGATTCATTGAACTGTTTAGAGTAGGATCTATTTGAGAGTCAACTTGAGTTTTATTTCAATTACGTATCTTCCACTGTTGTCGGCCTATAATGTCTACGGGGGTACGTTTTGTACTCATGCTATACTTGTTGCATTCTTTTTGGATGAAAATTATGTACCTTCTACCAGTTCGGGACCATATGACTGAGTCCTAAGTTGTAGGTATTGAGTGTTCAGGGTGAGCTTGCTTATTCACGACATGCCCATGACATATTCTATACTTATGTCTATATTTGTATCAAAAACATTCTTTTCGCTAAGCGTATATAATAAAATAGAGTGAAAAGGTCCACCCTGAAACCAAATGGGTACTAACTAACAGTTGAGTCCTCTCCGAACCGCAGGAGATAGTTGCCCATCATACGGCTCACCAACTTTACTTGCCTCTATGGGAGGCTCGCTCCGGGCAGGTTCGGATCACTTACAATACACGGGCTCTACGAAGGAAGGGGTTGGGTTAGAAGCGAGTTGACCCTCTTTCTTATTTCGATGTGGAACTAATGGCTATCAAGTCTTTGGCGAGAGGAAAGAGTGAAGGTAGACCGAAGGAAGCATCTCAACTGAAAGTAGAGGAACCTTTCAAAGTGACTCTCGACGGGAGAATCCAAGCTATTCAGGAAGAATCACAACAATTCCCCAATCCTAACGAAGTAGTTCCTCCGGAATCCAATGAACAACAACGATTACTTAGGATCAGCTTGCGAATTTATGGCACCGTAGTAAAATTATTACCAATGGAAGTAGCTCGCCTAAAAGAAGAGGAACGAAGCTTCGTCTTTGTTTTTCTTCAAACCCCCAATCCGCTCTCGCTCTCCGCTACTAACGGGGTCTCGATTGATTTCCCTTCCTTTAGCTACTAAGATGTTTCAGTTCGTTAAGTTTGAAAAGTCTAAAGAGCGCAGACTCATAATTGGATTGGGATTGGACTCTATACTTGATTTTGCTGCATCACCAAGGGAATTCGCTCAATGGGCGGGATTGGTTCATCGAAAGGCGCTAACATTTACCTTGATTGATGTTGCATATCGCCCGCGTGTTCTATAGAAAACGTCGTGCCTATCAATTAGTTCCAAGAAAGCGGTCGGGGTTTAACTAGAATTTCATTCCAATCTCGATATTGTTGGAATTGGTCTCGAAGAAGCGATTGCTCGCGAAAGCCTTAGCCCTTTAATTGCTTAGGGGAATCAGCCTTCTTTAGTCAAAGCTTTTTCTATTCTTTTGTTAACTGATTTATGTATCGGATTCCGTTCACCCCATGGAGAATAGCAAAAGAAAGATCGCAAGGCTCTGGGAATATACACTCCCGATACTCTTCCTCCGTCACCTCTATCTCCAAATCAACGATAGAATTAGCCAGATCGTCTGAAGTATGAACAGAATTACCTTTGTTCTGAAGGCCTAGCGAGTTCCTTTTTTTTTCAAAGGCGGTCCTTTTCTTTCCTCGGACCGGGAAAGAAGAACTGAAGGCTCAAAAGATTCAATTAGGGGTAGGCATATATCGGTTTTGTATCCGAAAAATATTAACTGAATAAAAATCAGTTTTTAAAAAAAATCGATTTTTTAAAAAAAAACGAATACAACTTTTTTTTAAAAAAAATGATATGTTCAGTTTATATCGCCGAACGTATCGGATTATATCGGTTTTTTCTAGTGGACCGGTCCGGGTCAGGTCGAAGAATTTTATTTTTTTAAAATTGCATTTCCAAAACTGAAATTGACATTCACACCTACACTATCATGAATATTCGACGTTGAAATCTATTGTGTATCGTGAGATGTTTACTAAAGAAAAAAGAAAATTAGAAATCGATTTGGAGGAAAACACAAATTGATTGGGAAACGGACATATTTCTAAAAAAAATCTGCGCCAAACCTCCTTTTGGCAGTTTGACCGGACCTGTCTCGAAAAAATACGCAAAAAAACGGGTAAAACGGACATCTGAGCGCAAAGTTATGACCATTTAATGTTTTACCAATTTACAACTACTTTCTCTCCCTACATTTTATGTCAATGCTTCCGTGATATGTTAATCAAGTTCACGCCGCATGCGACTTCCATAAAAGCTTCATAGATTGGCTTCAATGGCTATGATTCAAGAGATAGTAGTAGCCTAAAATAAAAAAAAAATAAAAAAAATTATATATTTAATTCAGTTTTTCGGTTCGGTTCGGTTCGGTTCGTATCCAAATTAAAAAACCGAACCGAATCACTAAATCCTGATTCGGTTCGGTTTTTTAAAAAATCATTTTTTTAAAGAAAAAACCGAACCGAGTTTCGGTTCGGTTCGGATTTTTCGTTTCTCCGGATTTTTTGCCCACCCTTAGATTCAATAGTTGTTGCTGGTAGCCAGTCGATAAGCAGCAGCTACAGGACGAGAGCTAAGCTAGCCAGCCGCCAACCAAGCAAATGCGCTATCCCTATCCCTTCCCGATCCAGAGACATTTTCAGACTTTTAGACTTGTTATTTCTGCTTTTTAATGCTCTTGTATTGCAGACTAGATCTTGGGGTTGTATAACTAGATTATTGGTTTGGATTTGGGTTTATTTATGTTATGACAAGACAGGTTTATAACTATCTCTTTTATTTTCGCTTATTCTTTTATCGTATGTTGTTGATTGGAAAATGATTTGCCTACCGGTAAAAAATGTGTAGGTTCCATCACGACGCCGGAAAGGGGTTATGATAAAACGAAAGGTCAAACAAGATCTTCATGAAGATGTGGGGTAAAGTTCTCTCATAAGCATATTTTTTCTATTATTGGATAAAAAAAGAAAATATAACTTCCTTTTGTCAAATGAATTAAGTGGAACTCTTATAAATCATTACTTACAAGTTGCAATCATCAAATCTTCTACCTCCTTCATTCTTGTTGTGTCCTTGCTTCATTTTGTGAACAGGAACAAACTAGGATTTGGATGTAGATTTCCGTCAAAAGACCATAACCAAATATAGGAGACTTTGGAAATATGATCGAGTTATCCATTGGATTGTATATCATGAAAGTTGAATTTAACATAAGCAAAATTTCACCTCTTTTTGACAAATAAAGGAATCGAGAAAGCAAATAATCCTCAGGATTTGGACTATAATTAATGGTAAATACCTTTATCCAAGATTGTTTAACCCCGTACTCCTTCATAGCCCACACGTCTACCTGAGTAGTGAGATAAGATTATTACAAATCATAGAAAAATTACTTCCCAACACTTCCAACATGAGAACGTCATTCCCTTCTCCGTAGCAAGATCACTCTACCTCTCTCCATTTTTCATTAGCCAAATCAAAAGAGGTTGTGTTCAAGTCCTTTTCCAAACTATGACCAGCAATAGACGCCCAATGAAGCTTTCCATTCACAAACTTTCCCAAATTAAATAATCCCATCCTACTTGAAGGACAATCAATTCTTCGCCAGGAATCATTCTTTAGACTATACATATTGACCTCTTGAAAATCACTTAAATGGGCAATAATAGTAAAAATATGGACTACCTTATAATCATCATGGACCTCATCATATCCAAAACTATATTTGAAACGGTTAGCATCCCTCATTTTAATTCTAAAATTAGGCAATTTTCGTACTTTCTAATTGATGGGTTCCTTAGGAACAATTCTTTTTCCCTACTTCCAAGAAAAATCAATCCATCACTGAACCCTCAGTCGAGAAAGGGAAATAGAATTATTTTTTTTCTAGGATAATTCTCCAAGTCAGATTCCTCCCTAACAGACTCATAAACTAAATGAAAGAAATAATTCCTTGATTATTTTTATTAATGAAAGAGTATATATACCATTTATAATTTACAATTTCCATAATAGAAAAATCTCATTCCTAGTCTACTTCCAAAGCCGTATTCTACTTGTACAATAATTATACAATTATGATAAGTGTAAAATTCTAATTATATACAAAATTGTCTTAAAATCAATGCACCAAACCGTGATATACTTATGGTAAGTATATCACGGGTATACTATTTATCACACCCCCGCAGTCATAGCGGACGATCTTCGTACGCTGAGATTGTCCCTAAAATCTTCAAAAAGGATCGAGGGAAGACCCTTTGTAAAGATGTCTGCAATTTGATACGAGGAAGGGACATGGCAGACGCGTACTTGTTCACGAGCTACCTTTTCGCGAACAAAGTGAATGTTCATTTCGATATATTTAGTGCGCTGGTGTTGTATCGGATTACCAGAAAGGTAGATGACACTAACATTATCATAATAAACCAAGGTAGCTTTCTGAATAGGACAATGAAGCTCTAAAAGTAGATTACGTAACCAACATGATTCAGAGACCACATTGGCAACCCCTCGATACTCGGCCTCTGCACTGGAGCGGGACAAAGTTGACTGACGTTTTGCAGACCAGGAGACCAAGTTGTTACCAAGAAACATACAATAGCCAGACGTAGACCGTCTGGTATCTGGACAGCCACCCCAATCAACATCTGTAGACGAGACAAGTGTAGACGTCGATGAAGGATATAAATGTAAGTCATAGTCAAGTGTCCCCTGGATGTATCGAATAATGCATTTGAGCGCATTTATATGTTCAACCATGGATCATGCATTAACAAGCACACCTACTATACGATATACGTAATATCTGATCTCGTGAAAGTGAGTTACTGAAGGGTCCCTGCAAGACTGCGATATCGGGTCGGATCCTCATACGGGGAGCCAGTCGCAACCCCTAGCTTGGGTTTAGTATCAACTGAAGTGGAATTGGACTTACATGATGACATACCAGCTCGCTCAATGATCTCAACTGCATACTTCTGTTGGGACAAGAACAAGCCACCTACGTGTGACAGCAATCCCTAAAAAGTAACTCAAGGGCCCCAAGTCTTTCATAGCAAACTCAGAACTGATCATTCTCATGATAGACTGGCATAATGCATCAGAAGAGGCAGTCAAAATAATATCATCCACATATAATAGTATATAAGCCAAGGAAGAACCACGATGATATATGAACAATGAATTATCAGACCTGATGTGAGTGAACCCAATAGTCAAAACATAGTCTGCAAACCTCTTATACCAAGCCCGTGGGGACTGCTTAAGCCATACAAGGATTTCTTCAACAAACAGACATGATGAGGATATTTGGGATCCCTAAACCCCAAGGGTTGATGCATATAGACTGTGTCCTTGAGATCACCATGTAAGAAAGAATTATTCACATCTAACTGATGAATGGGCTATGCTTTCGAAAGAGCCAAGCTGAGCACAGTGCGAATGGTAGCCGGCTTGACCACCGAACTAAATATCTCACCACAATCGACACCCACCTGATGAGTCTTACCATCACCTACAAGACGAGTCTTGTGCCTCGCAAAAGAATCGTTAGCATTATCCTTATGAGAAAAAATCCACATAGACCGAATAATATTAACACCAGATAAATGGGGAATCAACTCCCACGTCGTATATCAATAAGAGCATTATATTCGTCGGTCATAGCAATTTTCTGATTCGGGTCATTTAAAGCAGACATTGGGTTACATGATAGAGGGGGTTTAAGAATATTTAAATTAAAATTAAAATGTCTTTTTGGGTTAAAAATACCCCATTGACTACGAGTGACCGGTCTATGACTCGGGGGAGAATTGGGCGGATTTTGGGAAACATTGGGACACGTGACAGACTAGCCAACAAGCAGTGGGCCTGCTGGCCCAACACGGTAAGTGGCACTGGATGTAGAAACCGAGACTGGACCAGTTTCAGAATTGGGCTGGGTCACTGGCCCAATTACCGAGACTGGCCCAATCACGGGGCTGGTAACTGGGTTGTGCACAGTCGCTGGACCTGAAACTGGAACAGTAGACAGTGACGGTATGATATGTCCAGTGAGCAGTGGGCCCGCTGGCGGATTCGGGGTGCGGGATATGTCCGATAAATGGTGGATAATATACGGGGAGATATCGTCATCTAAAAAATTATACGAACTAGGCACAAGACTACTCACCTTAGTAAACGAAAATTGGGATTCATCAAAAATAACATGGCGACTAACTGTGATTTTATTCGATGATAAAATCAAAGCATTTGTAACACGATGATTAGACGGATAACCCAAAAACACACAAGGGGTAGAACATGCCTGAAGTTTGTTAATTGTGGTGGACGGACACAACGGATAACATAAGCACCCAAAGACCCTAAGACGGGAATATGAAGGAGTTTTACTATATAAAATTTGAAGGGAGGACGAATATGTCAAACCTTTGGTAGGAAGAATGTTAAGAATATATGTAGCCATTTGTAGAGCATGATACCAAAAAGAGGGGGGTACAGAAGCATGAATCAATAAAGTTCGGACAATGTTATTAATGGTACGAATTTTGCGTTCGGCTTTCCCATTTTGTGAAGACGTATGAGGACAAGAAAAATGAAAATTGATCCCCTTATTAGCACAAAACTCCCGAAATACCCCATTATCATATTCTTTTCCATTATCACATTGAATATTTTTAATCTCCCGTTCAAATTGGGTTCTAATGAATGCTCTAAATTTTTAAAAAGTGGAAAAAACTTGAGATTTTTTCGCTATCGAAAAAGTCCAATAAAAATTAGAATAATTATCCAGAAATAGAACATAATAACGATGACCCAAAGAACTGAGAATAGGAGATGTCCATAAATCGCTTATGAATAATATCAAATGGCATTAAAGTATGAGAATTGGAGTCTACAAACAGCAATCTAACATTTTTTCCTAAAGAACAAGATTAACAGTTCGGAGTACTACGCGTACCCTTACACGAAATAAAATTGTTTTTATGTAAGGAAGACAAAATAGACGCCCCCGGATGACCTAGACGAGCATGCCACAAGGAAGGAGCAAGGGCTGCAAAAGTTGATGGCAAAGCTTGACTCGAGAAATCAAAACTTGGCGTGACAGGATAAAGATCTCCCCTACTATCACACGTCATGAGAGGACTCCCCGTCTTGAAATCCTTTACAGAAAATCCAAACAGATCAAATTCAACAGAAACAAAATTATCAGTGGTGAATTTACGGACAAACACTAAATTTTTAATCAATTTAGGGGTGAAGGGTATTTTTCAAGATAAGATGTGGATGGGGGGAGATAAAGTTTTATGACCATAACCACTAATTGGAATTGAATTACCATTACCAATAATTATGCCACGAGGGTTGCTCAAATTAGAATAAGACGAGAGAGTACCTTGATTGAATGTCATGTGGGTAGTGGCTCCGGTGTCCATGTACCAATTCGGGTCCGGTGGAGTTAAACCAAGTGTGTGCATAGCGACTTCAATGTCGGTGGGGGTGGGGTCCCGACGTGATGGGCCTGCGGAGGTCGGGGACCCAAGAATACATGCATGGTACCCTAGTCCAGTACCGTGTCGGGAGCCACTGGCCCAGTTGGTATTAGGCCGATAGGGCTATTGTGAAGCCCACTGGCCAGTGGCTGGAACGCTGGAGGAATGTGGGTCGTTAGGCCACTACCCACTTGCCCAAGCCCACGATCAATGAGCCCAATGCTGGGACCAATGGGTCGGTGGTCCACTATAGCCGAGATGGGGCCACTGCCACTATTTCGGCCACCGTTATCACTGTCGAAACCGCCGTGTTTGCCCCCGCAATTTTTGCCATTATTTTTTTGACTATTTTTGCTGCCCCTTGAGACCGGTTTAGGGAAGAATTGTCACCAAAATTTTGAGAAGGAGAGGAGGACGTCATCATGACCACGGGACTAGCACTAGTATCCGCCTTTTTAGCCAAGCCGATTTCTTCAAAGTAAGCATGAAGCGCGCTTGATAGAACTTTGGGAGAGGATTACTTTGACGAAGGAGAGTAACAACACCACTATAGGCTTTGGAGAGGCCATCAACCATCTGGAGAACAAGACGATCGTCGCTATCAGGCGCACCAACATTGCGGAGTTGGTCCGCCAATTCTTTCAACCTTTTGCAATACGCTGAAACGTTTGGGAAATTTTCCATATGAACGTGGGAAAATTCCTACTCAAGTGTAACAACTCTGGAATTGCGATTATCTTAGAATACGTCACGCAGCCATCGCCGTAGCGTCCAGCTCAATAATCGTCTGCAATAGGTCGGTTGAGATAGTGGAGTAAATCCACTAAAGGACAGTGGCATCAAGAGTCGTCCACAACTTAGTATCATCCTCTCGCTTAGGCACCTCCGTGTCCTCGGGAGCCGTAGGTATTATGTGATGGATGACTTGATACGACCGTGCGTGAATTTTGAACAGTTCGGTCCACGTCGCATATTGGACGTTTTCTATTACAAGAATAAGAGGGATGTGATTCTTGATATTAGAAACAACAAGGGTAGGGTGAAACGTGTTCTTTGAGGTAGACATAACGAAAGAATAATAGGTGATTGAGGAATTGGGAAGAAAGAATTTTGGGGATCGAAAATTTTGCGTAGAAACCGAGGAAGAAAGCTCGGAACCGACGACAATTTTGGGGAGAAAAATTCTCAACCTAGACTTCTGATACCATGAAAGAAATAATCCCTTGATTATTTCATTAATGAAAGAGTATATATATAATTTATAATTTCCATAATAAGAAAATCATATTCCTGGTCTAGTTCCAAAACCTTATTCTACTTGTACAATAATTATACAATTATGGTAAGTGTACAATTCTAATTATATACAAAATTGTCCTAAAATCAATGCACAAACCGTGATATACTTATGGTAAGTATATCACGGGTATACTATTTATCACTAAAGACTTAAGAGAATAATTTGTAAGATTATATTCAGGTTGGTTAATCTTCAACATAACTCTATGGTTGATGTAGTCCTTCTTATTATTATTAGCTGATAAACTCATATGGGACTTGATAAATTCAGGGCTACAGATCAAAGCAAGCCAAGATTTCGAAACATACTTGAATCGCAAGAGAGGTTTCACTTGAAGCCTTGAGAGGATTTTAGTGACGACATCAACTGACAAAAAAGGCTTTATAGGTTTGCTTCGATTTGGTTGTTGACGGGAGGCTTCATCAGATACTGGAAGTTTTCTTGATAAGTATAAAACCTTAGTTTCAGAACTTAATAGTTCTTCTAATTCCAGCTCTTTCGTGTCTTCTGATAGATTAAGTAATCAATCATCATCTTGTTCATCAGATTTTGAATTTTCTTGCTTGCCTTCATTACTATCTCCACTGAGTTCTTTTATAGGTAGCATTTTGTATATGGTGATTGAAGGGGAGCCTTGGAGTAACTGGTAAAGTTGTTGTCACGTGAACAGGAGGTCATGGGTTTAAGTCGTGGAAACAACCTCTGACAGAAATGTAAGGTATGGCTGCGTACAACAGACCCTTGTGGTCCGGCCCTTCCCCGAACCACGCGCATAGCGGGAGCTTAGTGCATCGGGCTGCCCTTATTTTTGTATATGGTGATTCTTTTGTGAAAATGTTGGAGCTGATAAAGAAACAAAGCAAGTAAGAATAAAAAATAAAATGTTAAAGTTGTTAAAGAAAGAAAGTAATTCATATTACTAAAATATTGTACTATATCTCACCTCATATTATCACACAAAAAATTCACATTTGAAAAGAATATTATGTGTAATTATCTTTTTGAAAATGGTTCCTAATTTTAATGTATCTAAAGTCTAGACATATTCTACATATTAGACTATTTTTAAATGTCAATTTATTATTGGAATATGGTGAAGTTAGAATATAACTTAGTGGTCAATGGAGTTGGACTGAGCCACGAGAAGGTGTTGAGTTGTTGTAACACTCCATATTTTTTATTGGGTTTGAACTCATTAAATGCTCGTGGTTAGACCTGAACGATGAACTATATGTATATCTAAGTGTGGAGATCCTTTGGAAGTAATTTACGGAGTAAAGGTTTCCCGAAGATCAAGGCAAGTTAAAAAGTGCATGCAACTCAAAAATTCCAATTGAGTCACAAGGCCTCACTTCAACCACGTATAATATTTTATTAGCAATGAATCTGTAAAAGGAAAAATATTAAAATCGTAGCCCATTGAAATATATTTCCATTCATATAAAGATCGGGTCAATCTGAGCTCTATACGAAACGTTATGACTGTTTTACTGATATGAATTTCGCAGATTGGTCCTCATTCTAGCCCCGGAATTGTAAGCTATTCTTTTTTTTGCTTCAATTTGGGTCTTGTTGGGAGTAGAGATGGCAGCGGATCCTGGACCCGGTCCGGTGGATCCAAATCCGTTTTATAGGATATGGATCTTCAAAATTTGGACCCGACGGATCCGGATCGGACCCGGATCCATTTCCGACAGATCGGATCTGGATCTTATATTTGAGATCCTTATCCGGTCCAGATCCGACCCGTGGATCCATTTTTTATTAAATATATTCATAACCTAGAATGTAATTTTATAAGTATTTTCTTAAAATTGCTAAGCACATCCTTGCAAGTTTAATTCTCAAAACAAGTTTAATTTATCCCCGCGTTAACTCAAAACCCTAAAAATAAAGAGGTAACTTCGATAATAAAATCAATGTTATATTAGTGAATGACTAACATCTCCATAGACAAGTAGTTAAAATTATATTCACTTCATTTGTGAAGATTCCAAGCATATGCAAGTTCTACATTGTGGAAATACTAGTCAACATTTTCCACAACTATTGTCATTATCCAACATTTTCAATTAATAGCTCACAATCAAAATGAGACAACGAACAAAATATCTCATATGAACATTTCAAAATTGAAACACGGTAAACTGTTAGTTAAGTAAAAATCGTTTGTCAGTTCAAAAAAAAAATTCTTAGCAAGGCAAAAATTTTTACATGTGGATCCAGATCCGATCTGTGGACCCGGCTGATCCGATGGATCCGGATTTGGATATGATTTTTATGGACCCGGTGGATATGGATCCGGATCTGGATTTAGGTATGAAAAATGGATCTGGATCTGGATCTAGTAGGATCCGGTCCAGATCCGATCCATTGCCATCCCTAGTTGGGAGGCTTCATCAGATAGTGGAAGTTTTCTTGATAAGTATAAGACCTCAGTTTTAGAACTTAATAGTTTTTCTAATTTCAGCTTTTTCATGTCTTCTGATAGATTAAGTAATCAATCATCATCTTGTTCATCAGATTTTGAATTTTCTTGCTTGCCTTATTACTATCTCCATTGAGTTCTTTTATAGGTAGCATTTTGGGTATGGTGGTTCTTTTGTAAAAATGTTAGAGCTGATAAAGAAAGAAAGCAAGAAAGAATAAAAATATTTAAAGTTGATAAAGAAAAAAAGTAATTCATATTACTAAAATGTTGTACTACATCTCACCACAGATTACCACACAAAAAATTACATTTGGAAAGAAAATTATGTGTAATTTTCTTTTTGAAAATGGTTACTAATTTTTATGTACCTAAAGTCTAGATATATTCTATATTATTAGACTATTTTTAAATATCAATTTATGATTGGAATATGGTGAAGTTAGAACGTAATTTAGTGGTCGATGAAATTGGACTGAGCAATGAGAAGGTTTTGAATTAGTTGTAACACTTTGTGATTTTTTATTAGGTTTGAACTCATTAAATATTCGTGGTTAGACCCAAACGATGAACTATATGTATATATAAGTGTGGAGGTCCTGTGGAAGTAATTTGGTGTGTAAAGATTTTCCAAAGGCCAAGGCAAGTTGAAAAGTGCATGCAAGTCAAAAGTTCCAACGAAGTCAGAACGCCTCACTTCAAGCGAGTATTACTTTTTATTAGTAATGAATCTGGAAAACGCAAAATCTTA
Source organism: Anisodus acutangulus (assembly GCA_029783415.1). Classification (NCBI taxonomy): domain Eukaryota; kingdom Viridiplantae; phylum Streptophyta; class Magnoliopsida; order Solanales; family Solanaceae; genus Anisodus; species Anisodus acutangulus. Next base: position 23,390,609 of record CM056508.1, read on the forward strand.
AAGTCGTAGCCCATTGAAATATCTTTTCAACTATTTAAAGATCAGGTCAATCTGAGCTCTATATAAAACATTATGACCATTTTATTGATATGCATTTCGCAGATTGATCCACATTATAGCCCCAAAAATGTCGGCTATTCTATTTTGGTTTGCGGTGGTATGTGCGGCCGCAAAATGAGTTTTTCCCGCATAATGGGCTTGTTCGATTATAGAAGTCCCCAATTCATGATTTTTCACTCCTATTTTGTTTTGATCAACTTTATTAGGAGAAAAAGATCCTAGAAAATACTTTTGAGGGATTTCTTAGCGAGATTTGAGGTATGTCTCTTTTGAACATACTTTTATACTTGAAGATAGATTTTTAAATAATAATTCATGTGTGTGTATGGTCAAGCTCGCATAGAACCTTTATGTGTATCACATATTATGCTATATGTATGTAATCGTGATGTTCCCCTATGATGGAATGATTTAACTTGATTTTGAGAGTGATGATCTTCAAATTGTTTTTGCCCCTACAATGGGATGATCGAATTGATTTCTAAAGTTATAATCTTTAAACCTGATTTTCCCTATAATGGGATGATGTAACTTGATTTTGAAAGTGATGATCTTCAAATTGGTTTGTCCCTACTATGAGATGATCGAATTATTTTTAAAGTGATAATCTTTAAACGTGATTTGCCCCTATTGTGGAGTGATTGAACTTGATTTTTAAAGCAATGGTATATAATGTATTTGGCCCTATGAATGAGTTTCGGTTAGTTGAAATTTAATTAATGATTTGAATATGGTTTCTAAATTGATTAATAAATTGATATACACCTACTACCAGGATAATGAACATAATTCATAATGAACTATTCGACTTCCATGCCATGATTTGAAATTTGACTTCCATGTCACGATTTATATTTCGACTAATATGTCATGATTTCTATTGTTTGGGTTTGCCCTAGCTACTCGGGAGGAAGGGTAGTCGCTATGGATCCTAGTGGGGTTTTGCCTAGCTATTCGGGAGAAAGAGTGGTCATCGAGGGTTGGTAGCCTCGATGTAATTTTTTCTAGATATTCAGGAGGAAGGGTAACCATTGCGGGTTGGTAGCCCCAATGTGGTACTTCTAAGCGGTTTAGGGAACCTAAAGTAGTTATTCCTTCGTTACTATTGATTTGGGCATGTTGGCATGATTGTGGTTGCCCATGAGCTAGAACGTTCATGAACTTGACTTCAAAGGGAATTAAGTTAATTATGAGATATGACTTAATGAACCAAAATTGACTATTTCTTCATTATTTATTAACATTGGCTTCTCATGATGTATTCATTCACGGGATTTGAACAGTTTCATAACATTGTTTCAATTATACATATGAACTGTATTATTTTGTTATGCTTACTATTGTCGCTTAGACACTCACTGAGTACTCAATACTCAGGCATACCATTGTTATTTTTATGATATGTTAGGTAACAAAGAAGAGCAGGTACAGGCAGATTGTACGGACTAGGAGTACTTGTTGCTTTTTAGTTGTTGGCGAGCCCACATTTTGTTTGTGGAGCCCCATTGAATCATGTATTATTTTTTGTTAGTTTTCGAGCTATTTCATGAGTTAGATTATTTTCCTAGAAGCTCCATAGGCACATGTCATACTATGAGTAGTATTGTGTAAGTCATTAATTGACTTGTGGGCGTTTTTCCATGTGTGGCCAATATTATAAATTATTATTATTTATATCATTTGCTTATTCTTACTAAATATTGTCTAAATTTAAATTTGCATAGCTGATTAATTATTATGTATGGCGCATTATTTAAAATCATTATCTTTATAAGTTGTTTCCGATGAGGTTCTTTAGCATCTGATGCATGTTTGCCATAGTGGATTTTAGGACGTGACATTAGTAGAATGAGCCATGTTACCACTGGTACCCTGCCTAACTGATGGGCAGTCTCTCTGATAATGGCCCCGAAGACCACACACGTATCATACATCAAGACCCAAACGACACTCTCTTGCATATCATTTGCCACACTTGTTACAAGGAGGAAGTTGTGAAGTCTTCCAACCCACACTGCTCTGTGACTGTGATCCTGGTGCTCTGAAACTTTGTCCTGACTAGCCGGACCTCTCTGACCATATTTGGGTCTCGATGATGAAGATGGTGCATTTTTTTGAAGAAGGTGAAGGTCATGACCTCTTGTTAAAGAATAACTTGCTAACACATCCCTGATATCATTCATAGCTACCTGTCGACGTGGCCTACTTGCTTTGTTCTCTATTTTTTTTTCTCTCCCCGACTGCTTCTCTTACAATCCTCAATCGCATGTGCAAAAGTTACCATTTTGAAAATAGTCATATCCACATTTAGGGCGGTCGTGGAGGCCTCACCAATCAAATGGGATTCAAGACAAGTCACAATAGTCGGATCTCAGCTCGCATAGTAGACACTATATCTAGAGAATACTTGCTAACGGAGAAAACTTGAGGTAGTATTCCCTCATATTCATATCATTCTATCTAAGCCTCTCAAACTCTAAAGCTTTGGCCTCCCTAACATCCAAAGGCAAGAAGTGGTCGAAGAAGGCTTCGCTGAATTCCTCCCAGACTGTGGAAGATGTATTCTCCTTTTGGAAATCTTCCCATGACTCATACCACATAATAGCAATATCTTTTAACTAATAAGCGGCAAATTCAATTACCTATATGTCAATAGCATGAATGACTCAAAGAGTTCTGAATCTCAAAAATAAAGTTTTGGGATCCTCCTCGGGGTTGGACCCTATGAAAATCGAAGGATTCATGCGAATAACTTCCCTAATTTTGGAGCTTGCTGACCCTTCATCAGGATGAGTACTCTGAGGTGCCTCTCCTGATGATGGGACTAAGTAGCAATGATCTGGGTGAGCAGCTAAATAGCTCTCCTAGTAGCTACATCGGAAGAGCATAGTGGTGGTGTAACTATTGTAGGGGCTCCCACAGGCCTCTCAATTATTGGTGTGGATGAATTCTGAGGTGTCTAATTTTCGCAATAATAGCTTGGGCCACGGCGGGATTAACCGCATTTTATATGTTTCGGATCTATTTACTTACTTTTGAAGGGCATTTAAACGTTCATTTTCAAAATTATGGTGGGAAACAAAAAACCTATGAGAGACCCTGGGCCCTGGTTCGAAATCCCGAGTCTAAGGCAACCCACTGGAGTCCATTTCTGGGGCAGGATTGGCCCTTTGACTCGTGGTCGATTTCTTTTCACAAGCATATTTTAAAAGAAATAAAGTAAAGTGTGAATTAGAATCAATTTTACTGCATGATCTAGAGTATGAAATAAGGGTACATTTCAAAGTAAACTACGAATTAGAATCAATTTTATTGCATGATCTAGAGTATGAAATAAGGGTACATTTTCTAAATGTTTTGTGCCCAATTATACGTTTCGGTGCGCTACACACCCATAAGTAGTACTCTACTAGACACGATTTCATAGATTGCTTAGGACACTTGGATCTAGATATTTGATATCAAGTTTTTCACACCCCGAATGTTGGCCTGGACAGACCGGCACTCGGTGCCTTTACTTGACCGAGCAAACCACTATACATGAACATAAGAACTTAAGACATGTATAGAATAACATGAGATGAATTTCATTATTTAAAGTCTTTAAGGATAATTCCATTCATAATGACCCATTTAGTTCAAAACATTAAGATATGAAATGAAATGGAAATAACGTCAATATTTGCATAACTTGACTAACATAGTCTATGAAGCCTCAAAACCATAATCATGAATAGCAACGTTTGTCGGGATAAGGCCCCGACATACCCAAAATAGCTAAAAATGTTAAATAAAGAAAGACAATACCTTGAAAATCAAATGGAGTTCACCAATAGCTGAAAAGTACAAAAATCCTAGAGTGGAGTCTCGTCCTGAATATCTGAACTTGTATCATGAAATGCAGCGCCCCCCGATAAAAAGGACGTGAGTACTGTAGAGTAGCATTGTACGTAAAACATAATTGAATGATGAAAAGGGTACATAAAGGTAAGAGCAACCCAAAGCAATATGAATAAACATAGGAATCAAGTGACTGACAACGGGATTAACTTAACATGAAACATCACTGAACATAAGATATTTCATTAATGGGAGACATTTAATAATCAACATACCACCATGTGAGCACATGGAGTTCGATCTCGGCCAGATCGTCTAAGCCATCGCACCATCTTGTTGGGGTGATGAGATATACATAACATTTTCTAGCAGTAGGATCCATCAAAATCCTCATTGGGATAACATGAAGAAATCGCTCAAACCAACCATACGACCTAAGTTGACATACGTAGTTTTGGGCACTTGTCACATGATCACACGCCTTCTCTATTAACAATTTCCCATACATTAAATGGATAAAGAATGGCTTATTAGCCCGTAATTACGTTTCATATTTCATCAAGTGAATAATAGCATAAGTGTATAACCATATGACCGCCATATTATTGAAGGAGAACCACAAGTTTATCGCTTATCATATTATTGATGTGGACACAATGAAACTCATGGAATAGTAAAATTATGAGAATCTAAGGATATCATAGGGAGTTCGAGACATTCAGAATGTAATACATGAGCAATACACAACGTTTCATATATTTGAATGCATCGGGTGTATAAGAACGTGGCATGGCGAGGACAAATAGAAGTTTCCACATGGATATATTTAGCCTTACATAACTCAATTGCTCCAAAATATTCAAAGAAAACCCCAAACATTGAAGAACACCAAAAATCTTCACTTGAATCTTTGAGAAGTGTTTTCTTGAAATTCCTGAGATTGTAGCGTAGAATCTTGTTAATAATCTGTGTATAATGGTTAGAAGAAGTTAGAATAAACTTACCTTGATGTGGGAGGATGATGAGAGGAGATGAGAGAAAAATTGTGCTAGGGTTTAGAGAAGTGAAGAATAGGATGAGAATTTTGAAAAAAACACAAATTTAAAGTTGTTGTCGACGTGCCACTTATGAACCATGTATGGCCGTACACAGCCACCTACTCTCATAGGTGGGATCGTACTTGGTCCTAGAATCTTAACGGTGAGCTATGTTTTTGGAGACTTGACGTACGGTCCAAGGTACGGCTCACAAGTGTCATGTACGGGCCACACCTTCCACCATATGTCAAAATCGTTGAAACTTCATCTGTAAGTCCACTTATGGTCCCATGTACGATCCATATGTCAAATGTATAGCAGTACCTTGTACCATACCTCAACCCGAAACTTTCAACTTAGTTATTTCAATTCATTATTAACTCCACACATATGCAACACCACAACACACTTAAATTGAACCTTAACTCTTGACTACTACCATATTCTCTTGGTTCGAGTTGGATTACTCATATTCAACTGTTCAAACCTTAGTCCGAAGGTACGAGGTGTTACAGTAAGTCATTATTATATAGTAGTCCTACCCGTATCATATCCAATATTACACCCTGTTAAAATCCTATTTCATTATATTCAAGTATGCTTATTTAGTAGAGATGTAATGATTCTTCTGCATAATGAATTCCTTTGTGAGTGCGAGAGATTGATCTTTGATGCTAAGTTCTTAATTTACATTTGATTCTTTGTTTTGACTTGAGTGTGTAGACTATTTCTTATTTTGATGACACTTTTTTCATGATAGATAGGTGATATGTTTAGTTTCTTTGCAGAATATGTGAGTGATTTGATGGGTTAGAGTTTTCCACCGAGTATAGGAGGTTAGGTGTTTGTTATTCACTTGAGTTGACTTATATATCTTGCATGATGATCATGAAGTATATATATGATGATTTGATTTGATTTGCTACAGGGTTGGATTGTTGGTTTCAACATGTGTCATGGGTGGTAGGGTGCCTCAAAGTGCGAAACTCTATTGTGAGTTTAGAATTTAGGAATTTTCTCAAGGATAAGCAAAGGTTTAAGTGCGGAATTGTGATTAGCATCTCGAAGTACATATTTGGTGCTCTTTTCTTGTGTTCAAGTTTTCGTGCACTTTATGCTTAATAGTTGTGTTTTGTGGTGTAGGATATGATTTGATGAAAAGCTTACGGTTTAATACAAAAAGGGATAAAAATATGACTTTGAAGTCTGATTAGAAGTCATTCACAAGTATTTGGATTGAGCTAAAGACCCGTGAGCCAAGTACACATGAAATTTTTAAAAAAAATGGCTGGGTGCGAGACAGCAATGCACCAGTGTATCACTCAGCAAAATCTACATATTTCAACTCTCCAAATTTGTGGCTTGGTGCGCCGTCCACCATCACTATTAACATGAATCTTTAAGTGACCAGTGTCTTAATGATTTCAAGATTTTGCACAATATTAGGGAACCAAATCAATTCAGAGCAAAAGATTGTGAAGGAGAAAACCATATGCACTTAAACGGACTGAAATCTGAGCAATCCATATTTTTGTTACCCCTATTAATGGAAACAAACCTTACCTTGGTCACCCCAATGGATTCAACATTCTTATATAGTCGGAATGGATTTGGATACATATATCTGCGACCAAATAGTAGTTGGCATCCACATAAGATAGATGAGATGCAACTTTTACAAGATACATCTAAGCATTTTACAATTTATTCTCAACGGAAACTAGTTATGTATATCACTAACAGATTTTAAATCTTCGTTATCAAAGATACAGATAACAGGTGACCTTTTCAATTCAACTTTAGAGGGGGATAAATAAATGGGAGCCTAAATGTATCATGTGACCAAGTTAATATGGATTTCATATATTTTCTACAATCATATACTTGATGTGGAACTGAAAAACACAAGACAAACTAGGTATTATGTCAACTTCATTTCTTTCTTTTTTTCCATTTTTTGATTGGTATGTCAACTTCATTTCATTCAAAAACATCTTTACAGCTTTGAGGTCTATACTGGACCACAAATTTTCGAGCAACCAAACTAAAATCATTTCTTCACAACATAAAAGTTGTGTTCCTAGTATTCCCTTTTCTTTAATTATTATTAATTTAACATTTAACCACTACAACGTTTAAACCTTCTGCATGAAGTAGCCGACTGTATCATCTAACATGCTCCACAACAATAGTGAACAAGGGCAAGAACTAGAGATTGCAGTTACTGGCTGTACAAAGTGGAAATTAAAAGAGTAGCTAATGGCTATTTGACAAGCTTGATACTTTAGCAGTAGCATATATGTTGGAATCAAACACATTATACCAGTAGGTTATAAGCCTAGCAAACCCGCAGCCACTAGAAAGTAACACCCTACTCGCCGTTGCAAAAGCTCAAAAATTTCTCGTGCCAGAGAGTGGATTTTTCATGAAGCAAGCATCAATCATGTTGCTACATATTATTCCATAAATATGCCTGTAAACAGCCCAGTTCGCTGGTGAATTTCCAGCTTAAACTATCAAATCTACGTTATAATGTTTAGCAATAAGAATGAGTTATACTAGATGTTAGCAACCAGTCAAGAATTCTCTTACAATCATTTATCACTATTGAACAAGACAAATGCTGCACGCAAAGGGGCACTCGTTGAATTCATGACCAATGGAATTATGTCAACCTCCTAAGAACATCTGAACACCACTACTAAGCAATGACCAACATTCTGAAACAACAAATCTCCACCAACCATAATAGGGTATAACTGAATCACAGTTCGATTTCTTAAAAAAAATCTCTTGATCTCTAAACCTCTCACCCTCTGTGTGGACACAGAAATGTCAGCTTCCACATGCATACTGCATGAAACAAAACTCTAAGGCACTCGAGTTTAGCAGCTAATCTCCCAAGTATCAATAAACCTAAACTCCAAAAATAGAGCAACACAAAAACATCCATATAATTCCTCAACTTCAAGCACAATGTCCTAACCAGATGTCTAAGAATTTTTAAGGAGGCTAAAGAAAGGAATATAAGCTAGCAGATACCAATTCAACCAACACAAGCACTATATGCTAATAAACATGTTTTGTACATCAAACATATCCTTACCAACCAAAATATTGTGAGTAAACCGTTCTGCTGAAGAGTCAGCCTTTTATCTCTTCTGCCTCGCCGAAAAAAGACAGGTTGATTCGAAAAGATCTATTGTAGAAATTTCAACCAGAAGAAAATTAACTTCAAAATGTAGCCCCCGACAGCAAAAACAATCTTTTGAAATAATAAGAAATTATCTCATACATTTGCAACAACTAAATAAACCAATAAGAGCAGTGCCTTAACTTGCAAAGAAGTAAACAGAGAACCTTGTAGAAGAGAGAGAACCAAAAAGAGGAATTATAAACTAGGGAGACTTCAATACGGTCACACTAACTGCATTATATACTGTTGCTACTAATATTTGTTCACATCACAAAACCTAGCATCTCATTTGCATGGCATGGTTATCATTTATTTACCACTAAACTACATCTGTCAGTTAATCAGTCGTAAGAAAGGAGAGATCGAAACATTAGCAACCCAGGTTAGTGAATAAGCTTTGTGCAATAGGCAAACTAGCTTAAAAGAACGGCAGAAGTAGCCAGGAATTTCAAGATTAATGGGTTAAGAATCATGAAAAGCAGGATGTATCCTCAAGGCATGAGAGAACATCACAAAATAAAAAACTGATGGGAAATACTGAAAGAGATACGCAACAAAAAGGGCCCTATACAAAAGAGAAAAATAATCAAGTGTTGTGTGGCAGAACACGATCGCCAAGAGAAGCTTCTCCCAACCCCAACTTAGATGTTATGGGATATAAGCATTTTATTCTTCAAAAGATGATGTATTATGAAGAACGAGCTTTAATTATCTTACTAGTAGGCGTGGTATTTATGTAGTAGCTCGTCATTCGATTTATGTTACTATTTGTTGTTTCTTGTATTTTGATTATTGTACTATTTTGTGGTAGTTACGACTCTCTTTCAATCAGTTTTATCCTGCTTTCTATAGTATTTTGCCATGACTTTTTATCGTATTATTTTGTGCTGTGGATTGCTTGTTCTTGAGCCGGGGTCTACCAAAAACACCCCCTCTACCTTCCAAGGTAGGGATAAGGTCTGCGTACACTCTACCCTCCCCGGACCCCATTGTGGGATTTCACTGGGTATGTTGTTGTAGGCAGTGTTTTAGAAGGCGCGCGGCAACAAAAGGTGACAAGGGTCTGCCTCGCCTATTTTAGAGGCAAGGCGCTCGCCTTTTTGAAGTGAGATGTCAATTAATACCAAAAAATTAAAAAATTTAATGGCGTACATAAATAATCAAAATCTCAATAGCAATAACATTAGCAAATATTTCAATTCAAAAATTAAAAGTAGATAGTAGATGCGAAAAGTCTAGAACTTGAATGACTCAATAATTCATAAGACAAGCAAACAAAAAGTCTATTCTAATTCTTCTTCAAGATTTTCGATCGCGTACCAAAAACCCAGAGAAAACAGAGGAAGAAGTTGTACTGTGTCAGGCACGAAAAAACCCTAGCTTTCAAGTCCAGTAATAAGACTTATTTTTTATTTTCTTCTACTGTCTCGTTTTAAAGCAAAAGGTGTCGCCTCGACGTCACCTCTCCCCTTATTGTCGCCTTTTAGATTGTCTCTCGCCTGGAATATAAAAGGTGATACTAACCCGCCACGCCTCTCGACATAGGTGACAAGGCGAGTGCCTTTAATAACACTGGTTGTAAGCTTTAATTATCTTCACTGGGAAGTGATTCCCTTCTACCAAAGCCTCATTTACATATCATCTGAACTTGGGGGATTTTAATCTGAGAGCATAACCGTGTCTTTTCATAATCTTTTTTTTTTGGTTGGCAATTAAATCATCATTAGAACATTGTAAGTTATATGACAACTTAGGCACCCTGTTATCCAAATTTCCTCAAAAACATAGAGAATCCAGGACAACATTTACCCTCGAGTCTGATCCCTAACTGCCCCCGTGTCGAAGCCCAAAACTGAAATATGTACAGAAAAAAAACCGCTGCAGTCTAATTCTTAAGTTACCATAATCTTTTATCTAAATACACCTCATACAAAAAAAAAATTATCTAAATAGGTTCTATGAAAAAATTAATTCATAACTTCAAAGTCTACAAACATAACATAAGAGAATAGGAAGACACATAAAGATCCATCAATCAAGAAAAACAGCAATCCACTAACAGTCTGTTAACCGACAGCCACCAGTTTTAACTTTCCACATTAATTCTAGTATGATTGTACCGATATACCAATCTGGTGGTTGCTATGGCACATTATTCCACAGCTCATACACCGCTCAATTTTAGTATACATGGAGCAGACACCATACAAGAACAAAAAAAGATGCACTTACTGAACTTCAATGTTAACACCAAAAAAGTATCTCAGAGCAATGAAAAGAATGTCTCAACAACTATTACGCCTTGATCCCAATCGAGCTGGGTTCAGCTATATGGACCGTCAATGTGTTTTCGTTCCATTTGAACCAGCTTCATTCTAGTATTCAATTTAGACTCTAGTAAATTGAAGTTCAGGGTCTACCGGAAACAGGCTCTCTACCTCCCAAGGTAGAGGTAAGTCTGTGTACACTCTACCCTCCCCAGACCCCACTTTGTGGGATTTCATTGGGTATGTTGTTGTACATTTTCTAAAAACTAAGACAGTAAATTGTGAGAAGGTAGGTTATATTTTTATCTCCATCTGCTAACGGGATAGTATATTCATGGATAACATTTTCTCTGTCTTTGTGCCTCAGCACGTTTTGTTCTTTCTGGATAAGTGTGTGCATCTCTGTTTTATATATCACTGCAACCCAAAAGTGTCCATAAGAATCCCTCTTAAGCGAAGTGGATATTTAGCTAACAATAAAGTGAAGTGGACATTCCCATGTATGCCCCACTTTACTGCTGCAACAGCAATGTGTGAACTCAGGGCCAAAATTGATCTTCACATACAGTTTTTCTATTTCTTTCTTTTTTCAAAATAGATTGTAAAATTTTGGTTAGGAAGTGGATAGTAGAACTTCTATACCAATTATTTGTGGAAAGTATACTTCTATTGACCAACAATTGGAAAATGCTATGATTTGATATGACTTCTATGGTTATTATTTAAGGATCTGGTCTGCACTATCCCATGTCCAAAGAAGCACCACTATTAGTTGCTATTTCTTTCCCAAAGCATTGAACAAGCACTAGAAGATAGAGGTAATTCCAGAGCATACATTCATAGAAACTCTTGCATAAGAACTGAAACTAACACATAACAACGTTTAATCAGTAGGAAGTTTCCCTAAACTACGTTGCATAAGCAAGGAAAGTGCAGAATATAGCTACAGATCCACTAGGACTAAGTTGACATAAATTGTCCTAATACGGGAAAAAAGAAAATTTCAAAACCATGGGCAAAACAACTTAACTGCCACAGAAACTTCCAATCCAAAACCATCTCCAACAACAGGGCAGCAACCTGAAATGACAAAGCTAGGATAAAGACCCCCAGAAACAGAAGAAAGACTGTAAAGCTAATCACCTACATTGCGATGCAAACACTTGACTGAAGGCTTAGTTATAACCATCAACCATGGCCTTTCACTCCCTGTTTACCATCCCAGGCTCAAGTCTTTCGACCACGGCCCTCGAACACTGCCTTTCTAGTTTTGCCTTTCTCTTCAACTGAAGCACGATCACTAAAAGTCCTACAAAATGGTAGCAAAGGAATAACAATCTACGCTGCCAAATTTGTCGGTGTTACAAAATCTATGAACACTCACTTCTGTTTCTTTCGGTTTTGCTCCTTGATAGACCTGACCATATCCGTAGCCATATCCTGGTGCTCTCTTGTCTGTGAATGCATATTTAGGCCCTCAACAGTTTCACAATCAACATTGCAAATGCGGCACCACCCCATGCTCACGGGCTTCCTCTGTCTTGGCCTATCAAAGGAGTCCACATCACCCTGAGAAGTTGGAATTAACCAAAAATTAATAAAAGGATATTCTGATGACTATCACATGATTATACTGCTATAAAGCTCAATTTCCAAGAAACAACATACTAATGAAGGAGAATGAACAAGATAATTATAGGGTTCATAACATAAGACTTACTGCATAAAGTCCGTGATTCGGAAATCCCGGGACAGGATACCTGCTCCTGAAGCCAGGCTCCCCAAACCGTGGCATACCAGGTTTGTTGCGTCCAATTGATTCACCAAAACCAGGAATATCTCCAAACCCGGACATCTCCCCCATATAAGCACGGCCAGCAATGGGACAAAAGCCAGCAGGTTCGCCAAAACGTAAATGACTTGGTAATCTCTGGGGATCCAAAGGCTCAACATGATGCAAATGACTCGGCACTTCTTTTCCAAACAGATCACCGCTCTGTACATGTTTGTAAGGACGACCAAAGGTAGTATGCTCGATACCTCTCAAATCCCCAAGACCATCAATCTCGCCTTCATGTGAATGGCCAGGCAAACTTTGGAATCTACCATCAGAGAATAAACCGCCAGCTAGATTGGAAGGTAAATTGAAAGGCACAGGCCCTTCAATAAATTGACGGGGCTCTCTGCCACCAATATCTTCAAAACATGAGTGACTTACAAATCCACGTGGTGGAATGTTAAAGAACTCTCCATCAGGATTTCTAGCAGACAAATAATCCATATGATGCACACCAAATCCAGAGCCTGCCCTTTTTCTATCATTGTCATGCGGACCGAGCGGTGCTTCTCTTTCTCCACTATCCTTGAAATGCATCAAGCCAGGAGGATTATATGAAGGCAATAATCTGTTAGGTGGAACCCCAGCACTGGCCTCAAATTTTGATGCAGAATCATATCCTAATCCGCGAGGTGGTTTGTCAAGTGGCCGTGATGCTGCAACAACGAAGTTCATTATTTAGTGAAATTAGTTAGGAAATTGATTTTAATTCTTCTTGATAAATTATTTAGGAAATAAATGAATATCAAATTCCAACCCACCTTGATCATGAGGCACTGGTAAAGGACTTAAATGCTCCCCCATAGGCGCCTTCAACCTTTTATCCCTAGATAATTCCATACTTCTAGGTTGGCGAAATGGAACCTTGTCAAAAGACCCTGGGGGAAATGGGTTTGGTTGATTTCCATCAAACCGATCCACCCTTTGGTTTTGAAACATTTCAGCTTCTGCTGGATTAACTGAGTGTTGTGTTCCACTAGGAATTTCAGGACCACTTAACGGTGCTCTTCCCATTCCCGTTATGGCCTCTCGGAAATCACCTGGTGGAGGAAAATGACCATGCCCTCTAGCAAAGGGTGTTGTAGACCCTGGACCAGGGATAGCACCAAGGGGGACATTACTAGGCTGCTTCAGGAATTGTGGATGATGATCACGAGAATTCAATGGCTGACCAGCCTGAGGCACATCCCCTGAAGGCATCATTGCAGTGGGGGGATATCCGGGAACTTGGGCATGAGAAGCACGGCCTGCAGGTTGCATTGGTGGTATTATTGTAGGACCAACAAACTTTTGTAGAGCAGACGGTCCATACTTTGATGGTGGCATCTCATGCCCATACTGCTGAAAACCCCCTCTGTCAACGGTAGAGTCATGTGAATTTCTTCCAGGGTTCAGATTCTTAATTGAACCATCGGCGGCATCAGAAGATGCATGGTTTGCCAAAGCCTGGTCCAGTTCTTTTGGAACATCATCATAGGCATCTTTCTCTGGTTTACCTGTTGCATCAGCTGATTTTGCAGCAGATTTAGGCTCCAAAGAATTCGCATTTCCCTCTTCCTTAACAGTTGTTGTTTTGTCCATAAGCTCATCTGAATCACCCTTGTGAATATCTATATCACTGCTGGCCCTCTGTCTATACTCATCCATAGCTTTCCTACGCTTCTGGTGTTCATCATCTAAGCCAGCTTTATATCTTGGGGCCATTGCATCAATTGATTTGGCTGCAAGGGAACTTAGATCCTTTTGAGCATTATCCTGGGTTTTGTCACGTAACTGATCCCCTTTACTTTCTAGGGCTGACCGTTTCTTCTGATCCATTGACTCATGCTCGTTGCTCGTGTGGTTCCCATAACTTGGATTCATTTGTGGCAGACTTAAAGCAGGCTGGACAGATCTAACCTGAGCTGAAGTATCATATCCACCATGAGCCTGAGAAATTGCCTGGACATGATTTTGCATCCCAGGCCTTCCCATATATGTTTGAGATTGTTGAGGTTGTGGGGGAGGTGGTAAGGCAACATTTTGCTGTGGCTGAATATACACATGCAAACTTTGAGGCGCCGCATTAGGAAGACCTTGAGGGCGGATCTGAGACTGCAATGGCTGCTGGTTAGTATAATGACTTTGCTGGTGTGACTGGCTCAGAAATGGACCAGGAAATGTATGATGTTGACTGTATTGCTGGGACATTGGCTGTTGATCAGGCTGAACAGGATGTTGCAGAATTGAGTGTCCTGCTTGTTGAGCAGTAGGATAAAGTTGAGATTGTGCAGGAGCTTGACCTTGAGAAGGTACCAGCCCCGGTTGCTGATTGGCGACTAGGCCCTGAGGTGGGCGCATTAAAGGAGGTTGTTGAAGAACCTGACCATGAGTTTGAACCAGAGGCATAGACCCACTAGTAGGATGTGGACGCATTGAAGGTTGCTGTGTAATCCCCGTAGGCGCTTGCTGCATGGGCTGGGGTTGTGGATAGGAATGGAAACCTGAAACTGTATTGGCTGTTGAATGGAGGGTCTGACCCGGTGCATGAGCAGGCTGGCCGATCTGAGGACGGCTTAACTGGCCATGAGATTGTGGATGATGTTGCACATTTATTTGCGGTTGAAGTTGTGAAAGAGGTTGCGGTTGCACGGGAGGATGTAGTTGGGCTTGAGAAGACGGGAGAAGATGGACGGGAGGCTGCTGATACTGTGGCACCTGCACATGGTGTTGTGAATGAGGCTGCATTGGATAGGGCTGCGGATATGGTGGAGGCTGAGTAGGTGGCTGAGCACGAGAAGTTGGATATATTTGTGATGGAATTTGGGTGTGAGGTTGCATAGTAGGTGGGAGTTGCTGCTGTGGGTTGACTTGAACCTGGTTTTGATGCTGTTGCGCCAGAGCTTGAACCTGAGGTTGAGTCTGCCCTTTAGGTAGAGCTTGCATTTGAGGTTGAGATTGGGGATTAAATGGTTGCGGCTGGGGCTGGGGCTGGGACTGGGATTGAGGCTGTGCTTGGACCGGGGTCAGGGGTTGTGCTGGTGGCTGCACGTAAATCTGAGGTTGTTGCTGATATTGTTGGATGGGTTGCTGCTGATAAGGATAGTATTGTTGATAAGTTTGCTGTTGATACGGATCGTATCCAGCATATTGCTGATAATACTGTTGATATTGTTGCTGATACCACTGCTCTGAAGTAGGCACACCAGCTGAAGCTGTAGCAAGAGCCTGAGAGGTGGCATTTGTTTGCTGATTGGGATCTTGTCCAGGAGGCAGAGAAGCAGTTGTGGTTTGAGGGTTTGGTGTCTGAGATGCTGGAGTTCCTGAATGAGCTGTAGTTTGATTCGAGTCAGAACCAGCAGCAGTGGTGGCTGCACCAGAGCTAGGATTATCTTGGACACCATTAGCTATCTGTTGCGCGGGATATACACCCTGGATAAAATATATAGTAAGAAACTATCCATTATAAGAAAAGATGAGTATTATGGAAAGCACTCACAAGACAACTCAGGGCATGCTCATGCACTTGTCGATGCACAATCTGGACACCACATCTATTGCATATAACTGGGGAATTGCCAAAGGAACAGCCAGAACAATGGGAAGTGCAATCGGACAAGGGACCTTCCCATGTGCATCCACTTCTGTGATAGAGACAACGCACTTTAACTCTGCCTATGCTTTCAGCAAGTGTCTTGTCTGACTCAATAAGGGGCTGTGAGGAAAAGTAAATGCAACACATTCAAAATACCAAGAGTAGCAAAAGCAACAGCAATTACCTAAAAGACAATGTACAGGAAGCTCACTTTAGAGTCTGCTTCAGTCACCAAGTATCCATCATAGGGACAGGCCCGGCTCCCATTGGCAACATGGGCCAGGCAAGGTTTGCAGTAGAGATGAGTGCACTGTGATTGGACGGCTTCATTAGGGAATACGAGTGTGCGACAAACAGGACAGAAGTACTCTCCGGGATAGGTATGGATGTCAATTATGCATTCAATATCAAAACCCATCTCAACTCAGGAGTAAAAAGTCAGTTCCCACAACACATCAACGCATTTATGCTTCTGGTAGATGAAAGTTGTTCCTGACGTGTGAACTGCAAAGCTTGTCAAATAACTAAAATTAGAAACATGATAATGAATGAAATACACATTCAGGTAACTAAGACAAAAAGATTCAAGGCAAAAGTCAAAACATAAAAAGCCACAAATCCACCCACGTACGTGCCCAACTCCCATGCCCTAACAGTTGTATATACTGAATACTCACTCAGACACACAAAACAAAACTGATCCCACAAGTGGAGTCAAGGGAAGTTATTTTTTTTTTTTGTTAAGGTAAGGTAAGGTTTACAAGAGGGGTATAGGGAGGGTAGAGTGTACGTAGGCCTTACCCCATCCAACTTTATTCGCAATCCATCCTATAAGAAATTAAAAACCTCAACAACACCGGTTTTGAATTGGGAAAAATGCAAACAGTGACAGAAACACAAAAGTTAACAAATAGACATTGAATCAATTCGAGCACACTAAAATTAATAGAGTTCAGATAGAAGTTACCATAACCTAATCAATTTCATAACTTAAAAAGAATATTTTTTTCCCTCAAAGAAAACTTTAATAGCAGGAGCATGATTCAACAGATATCTCGGATTCCAATACTAACAAGTAATCGCAGATCAATAACCACAGACAAAATATGAAATGCAGATTCCAAAAACATCAAATAGATATAGATATAATAAAGAGGGAAAGGGTGATTGCATGCCTGGAGTTGGTGCAATATTCAATATGAATGTCCAAACAATTCTAGGGTTTATCAAGCCAAGTGAATTGGCGACACAATGGCTATTGAGGAGAGGAGCAGCAGCACACTGAATGTCAAACTAGCTGAACCTAGCGAATCGGTGATTATAAATAAGGAGTTTTCCGTTTCGATTCTTTGTGAAGCAGACAAATAACGGCGTTACGTGTGGGTTTAACCCTAAATCATAACGCCAAGCCTACCAGATATTTTCACTCCGTCATTACCTTAATATATATTTTTCACGACGACTACCGTTTCTTCTTTTATTGTTTCATATTCAACTACATATTGTAATCTAACTAATTTTTACGACATCACACGTTAATATCATGTCAATTATTAAAAAATTATATATATATAAAATAAATAATTACTATAAAAATGCAATTGATGTTGTTAAATTAACGACTGGAAATTAATTTGAATCAAAAGACAATATGTAAAGTATCAGAATAAATAATTAGATAGTAATCTATGAAAAAATTGCATATTAATTAATTAACCGCAATTGAATTATTGAAAGCTTTAGTCCTTATAATTATTATGCATCATAACATTTTAATCCCTACTTATTTCAATAGTAAATATAGACACTACATCAGATTAATATCCTCAAGCATAATCATGATTCGTATAATTGTAACATTTCAAGATCAATAGTAGATTAACAAATAACTAAAGTATATAAAAAATACATACCTTTTTAATAAGAAAGAATATCAACATATTAATCGCTTCTCAATATTGTTGATCTATATCTCAAGTTTAAAATTATTTTTTATTGTGTATAATATTATTTGATAACTCAGCTCCTACTTATTCGTAAGTAGTTCAAACATGCTAAATTCAATTGCAATTGCGTACTTCCTTTTTTTTTCTTATTTATATGCAATGACTATTTATTTCAACTATTTTTTTTTCAGGCTAAATATAAATAATAATAAAAACTTGGTTAAAGCTCCATTATTTTTGGTGAAATAAAAAATCTAACATAATAATGAACCAAGCACCAAATAAAACAAAATATGTCCGACAGAGGTGAAAGTGCCCGCATCTTCTGATTTTTTTCTTTTTTTGCTATAAATTTGGTGTAGCTATTGCATTTATCAATTAAAATTCATTCAGTTGTTACGACAAGAACGCGAACCATGATTCTAATAATCGTTTTATAAAAACTATTTTCCAATCATATATATTAGAGATGAGAAGAATTTTTTCTTAACACATACAAATAAATCTAATTCAACCATATTCTTTTGCAACATAAAATAAAATGGAAGAATAGCAACCAATTACTCACTCTTACCCTCTTAGGCGCCAATTCCTTGCAAGTAAAATTTGATAAGATTGTCATGCACCCTGAACCGATAGTAGTAAGAGCTTGCCTATACTCCTTATCTTGAACATCACAAGTCACAACTAGCAAAAACATCCCTAAAGCTAGTTGGAGTTCTCACCAACTTCATTATAACGTACCTCCGTCAAAATCATATTACAATTGCTCGTGCACATAATAAGTCTCCTAGATTGACACTAAATGCTACTAATATTTTACGCATAAAAAATAAAAATTTGAGATAATTTAAATTAGTAGCAAATATTCTCTGAATAATCACTGTATATTTGTAATTATGATAGATGTATATTTAAGGTAACTTAGGATTCTTATTGTATTAGGAATCAACCATTTAACGTAAGTTAGGATTCGTACTATATTAGAAATCAACATATGTACAACTATATATATTGTGATTAATGAAATAAATCTCTAAGGGGAATTATTCCAATCTTACATGGTATCAAGAGCCTAACCCTAATCCCTACTCTTCTCTCTCCAAAGTCGCCGACCCCCCCCCCCGCCCGCCCAATTTCTCCCTTCTCGGCTGACGGCACAACTGGTTGCCACCATGTCTTCCCCCACCAATTCTGATTCCTCCACTGCACTTTTGACAACCCCTCTCAGCGATCATCGTCTTCTTTTCACCCGGCCTTCGCCGTTACCAACATCAAGAATTATATACCTATAATTTTTTACCAAGAAGACTGTCAATATTACATGTGGACAGAACTGTTCTATATTCATGCATGTGCGTACAATGTGCTCGACCATATTGATGACTCTGTTCCTCGTCCCACCGAGATTGCCGATTCGACATGGCGTCGCCTTGACGCCATCATCAAACAATTATAATTTTTTACCAAGAAGACTGTCAATATTACATGTGGACAGAACTGTTCTATATTCATGCATGTGCGTACAATGTGCTCGACCATATTGATGACTCTGTTCCTCGTCCCACCGAGATTGCCGATTCGACATGGCGTCGCCTTGACGCCATCATCAAACAATGGATATACGACACCATCTCAAAAGACTTGTTACGTACTATCATGAAAACATGTGCTACGACACGTGACCTTTGGGTACGGTTGGAAGAAATCTTTCAGGATAATAAAAATACTCGGGCCGTGTATTTGGAGGAGCAATTCAACAATACGCGCCTCGAGAATTTTAACAACATGTCTGAATATTGCAAACAACTGAAACTCATCGCCGACCAACTTTCCAATGTCGGAACACTTATTTCTGAAACCAAGATGGTACTTCAATTAGTTGCTGGTTTACCGAAAGGTGAATATGATACACTTGCAACAATGACTCAACAGGCCGACCCACTTCCAAGTTTCACCAAGGCACGGTCACAACTATTGTTGGAAGAAACCTGACGTGCTAAACAAGAGGAGCATACTCAAAAGGCGTTAGCCGTTGACGGGATGACACCACCAGCGGCCAACACCACCCCGCCACCACCGCAAGACCACCAGCAGCAGCAGTCCCGCGGCGGAGGGCAAGGCGGCAGAGGCCGCGGCAATAATAACAAGGGCAAGGGCCGCGGCAACCAACAAACAGGCCCAATCCCTGCGCCCTACGTCCAATGGGCTGGACCGCAACCCTGGCCTAATACCAGGATCTGAGCCTCGCCTGCATGCCCTTACCCAACAACAATGACCCGCCCAAAGAAGACCTTGGTCACTCCGGCCCGGGCTCACCAGCCAACAGTCGACCCATCAAGAAGAACATCGTGCCCATCAACAAAGAACATCAAGCCCATATGGCCTCGATCCAGTATCACCCGCAAGGCAGCAGCCTGGCCCCTACCAAGTTGGGTCAGGCCTACAGCACCACAAACCTTCAACAACCCGACGAAAATTGGTACATGGACACTGGAGCCACCTCTCACCTCATCCGATCGTTAGGTAACTTATCTCAACTGCTTCGGTTAAAGTGTCCTCAATTTATTACTGTCGGCAATGGTCATCGCATTCCAATTGAAGGTTACGATAACACACTTAACAAACATCCCCACCCACCTTTCTCCCTAACTCACGTCCTCTACACCCATAACATCATTAAAACTTAATCTCTGTTAGAAAATTCACTTGCAATAATTATGTATCTATCGAATTTGACCCTTTTGGTTTTTCTGTGAAGGAACTCAATACGAGGAAAATTCTTATGCACTGCAATAGTGTGGGAGACCTCTACCCCTTCACTCAATCTTTCGATGTCATACCGCAAGCACCTCTATCCCTTGCAGCTATATCTCTCTCAACTTGGCACAACAGACTCGGACACCCCGGAGAACCTGTTTTAATTTTCTTCGAACTACTACGCGTATTCAATGTAATAATGAGAAACTTGCCCAACACTGTTTTTCTTGCCCTCTCGGCAAACATACTCGTCTTCTATTTATGTCATCCAACAGTGTTACTTTTTCTCCTTTTGATATTGTTCATGCTGATTTGTGGACATCTCCGGTTGTTAGCTCTTTGGGTCACAAATTTTATCTAGTATTTTTAGATGATTTCTCACATTTTGTCTGGATTTACCCACTAAAATCCAAATCTGAAGTGTTTGCCAAATTCCTTGAATTTCAAAAATTCATCAAAACACAGTTTGAAAAATCCATCAAATTTTTCCATTGTGATAATGGACGTGAATTTAATAACTCGGTATTTCACACTTTCTGCTTTAAACAAGGCATGATTTTCCGTTTTTCATGTCCCTATACTTCCTCCCAAAACGGAAAGGCTAAACGAATTATACGAACCATCAATAACATGGTCTGCACCCTTTTATTTCATGCATGTCTTCCACCGCCTTTTTGGGTCTATACTGTTAAAATGATAGAATTCATCCTTAATATTTTACCCACTAACACTCTCCAAAACAAGACCATCACTGAAGTTTTATACCGTAGGATCCCGTCCTATGACCAACTCAGAATTTTTGGTTGCCTATGCTACCTCAATCTAGCCTCCACTGCCCCTCACAAATTAGCACCGCGAACTACGCCCTGTGTCTTCATTGGTCTCGCGTCTAACCATAGGGGTTACTTGTGTTATGACATGTCCACTCGTAAAATCATTATCCCCCGCCACGTCATATTTGACGAGACATATTTTCCATTTTTCAATCTTCGGTAATTTCAAAACACGGACTACACATTTCTTGATGACACAGATCTATCCCCACCAGTCCAATCACTGTTCCGGTTTTCGACCACTGTTCACGCGTCAGCGTCACCGGCGCAGGTGGTTCTGTCTCCACCAGCGACCGTCACCGACGTCGCTCGTACAACCAGTCAGCCCCTGTCTCCTCTTTGCAGGGCCGACCAGTCACCACCAACTTCCCTATAGGTTGTCCAAAAACCCTATCGCCGACACATCTCCGATCTCCCCAACTATCGGAAATTTGCCGCTACTGCCCAGCTCCACCAACTCGCCACCTAACCCACTGACACCGACAACAACCCAATCACCACCATCACCCGTCACCGACAACTCTCCGACACCGATATTGGGTTCTGAACCTGATGCTCCGCAATCACTGCCTACCCACCATATGGCAACTCGTGCTCAACATGGGATTTTCAAACCCAATGTTCACTATAACCTCTCCACACATACCATATCACCAATTCCAAAAAATCTGAAACTAGCCAAACTTGACTCTAATTGGAATGCGGACATGTGTGAGGAATTTAATACTTTAACCAAGCAGAACACTTGGGATTTGGTACCTAGACCAGACGATGTGAATGTTATCCGATGTATGTGGCAATTTCTTCACAAGTTTAGAGATAATGGTGACTTAGAGCGGTATAAGGCAAGACTAGTTGCCAATGGCACTAATCAGCATGAGGGTATTGATTGTGGTGAGGCATTCAGCCCAATTGTTAAACAGGCCACTATTCAGACCATTCTCATTATTGCTTTGGCCGACCCATCAACTTGATGTCAAGAATGCATTTCTTCATGGGGATTTGAAAGAAATTGTGTACATGCATCAGCCCCCCCCCGGCTTTGTTCATCCGGCAGTCCCGCAGTTTGTATGTCGTCTCAGGAAGTCATTGTATGGCTTGAAATAGGCATCCCACACTTGGTATGATCGCTTTGCCAGGTATCTTCTGTAGATCGGTTTTATATGTAGCATGTGTGATAACTCTCTTTTCACTTTTCATCGCGGTAGCAGCACTGCTTATTTGCTATTATATGTGGATGACATTGTTCTTACTGCCTCATCCGACGGTTTGAAGAATGAAATCATTGCTCTAGTCAAGACATAAATTATTGCTCCACTCAAGATTGAATTTGCCATGAATGACTTGGGCAAGCTAGGTTATTTTTTGGGTATATCAGTGATCAGATCTGCAGCTATTATGTTCTTGTGTCAGCGTAAATATGCAGAAGAGATAGTATACAGGGCTAAGATGGCAAATTGTAAAATTATGCCAACTCCGGTTGACTCAAAATCCAAGCTCAACGCCAATGAGGGTGCGCCAGTTTCTGATCCCACTTTATATCGGAGTCTTGCAGGTGCCCTTCAGTATCTTACATTCACTAGGCCAGATATTGCATATGTTGTTCAGTATGTGTGTCTGTTTATGCACGACCCTCGAGAGTTCCATTTTGCGGCCCTCAAACGTATTATCAGATACGTTAAGGGCACACTGGACTTTGGACTACATCTCTACCCTTCTGCCCCAAACAAGTTGCTCTCTTACACGGATGTAGATTGGGCAGAATGCCCAGACACACGTCGCTCCACCTCAGGCTACTGTGTATTTCTTGGGGATAATCTTATCTCATGGTCTGCCAAGCGGCAGGCCACACTATCACGTTTGAGTGCTGAAGTAGAGTATCGCGGCGTTGCTAATGTCATTGCTGAGATCAGTTAGCTCCGAAATCTTCTTTTGGAGCTCCAGTGTCCACTGCGAAAGGCGTCTATAGTCTATTGTGACAACATATCTGACATCTACATGTCTCACAATCCGGTCCAACATCTGCGGACTAAGCATATTGAGATGGACATCCACTTTGTACGAGAGAAGGTCGCCCTTGGTCAGGTCAAAATATTACACGTACCTTCTTCATATCAGTATGCAGATATTTTCACAAAGGGACTACCGAGACAACTCTTCACCGACTTTCGATCCAGCCTTAGCGTTCGGCCTCCTCCCGCTCCGTCTGAGGGGGAGTATTAGCGAATATTCTCCTAATATTCACTGTATATTTGTAATTATGATAGATGTATATTTAAGGTAACTTAGGATTCTTATTGTATTAGGAATCAACCATTTAAGGTAAGTTATGATTCGTACTGTATTAGGAATCAAGCTCTGTACAACTACATATATTGTGATTAATGAAATAAATCCCTAAGAAAAATTATTTCAATCTTACCATTTTTATTGATAGAAAACTCATATCCCCTTCTAACTTGACCTCTTTCTGCTAAGTCCATTCTGAATTATAATTCTTTATCATGTATTCCAGTGAAATTTGACTTAGTGATTAGGAAAAGTATTAAACATTACAATTTTATCCGGTTTAGAGTTATCTCTGAAGAAATAGTTTTTAAGTGCATAAAAATCGTTTAATATTTAAAGAATATGTAAAGAGATTCGGCTAAATAAAGCGTAGAAGCTTCTTATTAAACATATGAATCTCTATACAAGTTAGATTGAGTTACAGATTTATATAGTTTTGTTTTTAATTCATATCAATATCTTGAATATTAGGTAAATGTTACGTTGTTATCCAACATAGAATTATCTCTATGAATAGATGTTATAGCTTTTAAATGACATAACATCGATTAACATTTCGGGAATTTCTGGAAGTTCAACATTTAGTGTTGGAAATAATTTAACTAATAAACTGAAACTTTAAAAATTCTGAATCCATATAAAAGGGAGTAATGACTGAATTCCCCGAGAACCAAAAACAATGTGTTCTTACATATGATAACTGTAAATTTTATTTTAAACACGACTTCATAATCAATTTTTTTTATCTCCTAAAATTCTTGCTTATAAATTAAATTCCAGTAATATTTTAAATGGCAAACTACCCGACTGCTCTCTTTACTATGTCATTTAAAGGAGACCTTAACAAAATTTGACAAAGGTTTTCAATTACTTTCCCCTTGGCATTAAAAGTATCCGTTTGATGCTTCAATAATTAAATAAAATTTCAATAATAATCAAACCAAAGAACATAGAATGTGAAATAATAACTCACAAAATATGAAGTGAAAAATAATCGCGGTAAAAATCCAATTCTTCTCTTATAAATATAAAATGTTACTAAAGCTAATATCCATCCCGACACCATCATAAATATTTTTTTGCTAAAAAAATTATTATGAACGCAAGAGTTAATATCAAGAACCAATACATTGTATACTAAAATAATACAATGTAATAATCTAGAAAAAAAATTACCATAATTAACTTCAATCCCTGAGTACTCTGAATCCCTCGCTCCTAGATAACCTATCAATATTAAGAAGTTGAGATAGTCAAAAAAATTTATTTTCATGTCAAATATTTTAAAACGACAATTTGAGATTTCACAAATATTGTCCGAATATAAAAAAGCATCATCAAATGTCTATTAAAGACATATCGTGCACGTTGAAAAGAAAAGAAGAAACTAATAGATGTATGCAATACTTTATTTTCTTAATATTTAAAACATAATTTTTTTAAAAAAGAGTTAAAGGAGCATACTTTGATAAAGATTCAAGATAGAAATTTAGTGTCCATAACCTTAAAATAGAAAGTTATGCGTAGAATAATGATCCTCAAATTTAAAATGTTGAAACAATATAATAAAAGCTAAAAACAGCGTCATCACAAACATAGCTCACAGAGAGAAAATTTAATACCTTAATCCCAGCATGATGCTTGTTTAGGTTCGCACTTCGCAGAGCTAATGCCTCATTTTCCACATCTTCCACAACAAATAATTAATAGGTGACAATAAAAAGTAAAATCATGCTTCTAATGTACATTAATCTAATTTCTAATTAATAGGAAGGTTTGTAAGTAGTGTAGGTCTCTTAAATTTGGTATTAGATTCTAATTTGAACTAAGTAACTAACGTATTTTTGGGCTATCAAAGCCTTTTATTAATTGGACCCTACAAATAAGACTCATTCATGTTGTAATATTAACTAAAGAAATTTGTTGCTATACGAATTTAACTTAAAGTTGGATTATACATTTTGACTTGAACTCCGCAATTAATGAATTAATTTACGTTTTTGTAAATTAATTTTTAATTATAAATTAATTAATTGTATAAAAGTCATTAAATATTTGAAGGATTCATTCTTTTATAATAATTAGTCTTTATAAACGTGTAGTTGCATGTTATTCCCAATCAATCTTAATCATAGAATAAATATTAGATAACATTATTCATAATTATATATATTTATTTCATAGGTTACAAAAATATTACCCCCTATGTTTTAAAATATTTGTCAGGTTTGGTAAGATTTTGACTTGGCACGGAGTTTAATAAAATAAAGAAGACTTTTGAATCTTGTGGTTGTTAACTAAGAATATGTAGAATGTACAAAATATCTTATAATTTTGTGGTCCTAAACATGCCACGTGGAAAGTAAGAATTAAAGAGTCGCCAAAAAAGAAAAGAAACATTATTTTTTAAACAAACTAAAAAGGAAAGTAAGACAAACATTTTGAAACGGAGGGAGTACTATTGTATTGGATTGCATGTACTTAATACTTCTTTGAAATTGATGTTCTCGGTATCCCCTTCTTTTTCTCCATATAGAAAGCATGTTACGACTATGATAATTCAATATTAGAAATGATGTGACCATATATTTATTTATTGTCATTTACATATACAAAAATATTAAAAATCGTTATTAAATAAAATTACTTTATAAGAATATCAATCCATTTCAAGAATATTTAGTTTATTTATTTTAAAAATATTAAGTGGATCACAAAAGTTAGATAAAATAATATTTTCTAGGAAACAAATCAAGTACATACATAAACTTTCACTAAAAGTGAATAATTACATCATCAACAACTATACACGTACTAATGTATTATTAATCTCTATAGTTTCTCTAGAGCATTTTAAAATAAATTCAATCATAATAAGTATCACTACATTATTCACTAAACCCAAAATCAGTAGAAGCGAAAAACAAAAACAAATACTACTCTCTACATTAAAAAAACTATCAATCTTTGTGCAGCAAATTAAACATATAGAAGTATGACCAAAAGAAATTTAACACGAAACTTACATCTTCATAGATAAAAAGCAACACTTTTCTCATATTAATTAATCCGTACGTGTGATGCCTTTTGATAAATAATTATCTCTAGAATTCTGCACTATATGCGTAGTCAGTGATTTAATCTATAATTACATGCATTCAATTGAAAAAATAAAAAGGGTCAAAAGAAAAACACATGAACAGATTTAGAGGCTAATCCATATTTTCCCTCATTCTTGTTTCAGTATTAGTTATTGTAATTACATATATGTTGTGTCTATTAGAATCCTTATCATATGCACTTTGTAAGTCTTGATTTCAAAATCTTAAATATTATAATTCTATTTTAAAAGGTATAAAAGTGATTCAATATTTAAAAGATATTTTGATCAATCAGTATTTATTTAATTATAGTTCCTCAAAATAAAAAAAAAAGAACATAATATATAATTCAAACCAACTCATTTTAAGGTTTTGACTTACAAAGGAGAAAATGGAAATAAACATTCTGGCGTCCCGAATAGTGGAAGGCACCGAGAGACGTGTTCCTCATACCTAGGTGATAAAGGCACATTATTTTATGATATCATCCTTATATCAATCAAATTTAGAGACCTATTCAGTCTGAAAGTCCCAAATTTTAGTTTTGATATTGTCCTAAATTTTATTGTTGAAAATTGTCGTATTTATTTGGAAATTTAGTTTATGTAAAATTCATTAGAATTCATGTGTACTCAAACTAAAGTGTGGATCAACGTTCTTTTAGGCTTTTGGTTTAAAAAGTATATCCAAAAAGAAATAGGCTACATTCTAATGTTTACTATTCCAATTATGTCATTTCCTTGTGAGTTCTTATGTTAAAAAAGAAATAGAATTAGAGCTTATTAAGGGTATAAAAGTCCTTCCATATTTGAAGGATAATTTGGTCAACTAATATTTATATTTATATTTTTAAAATAATATAGATATAGACTATAGTCTCTATTAATGTTTTAACAAATGTTAGATTATATTATTTGAAAATATATAATATCTATTTTATAAGTACAAAAATAGTATTTGATCCTACGCCGCAGAAGTATCAGTACACGTGCGTTTTCCATGTTAAAAAAAAATACACTTAGAAATTAATAGTTCTTGCCAATGACAACATAACATATTCAGTATAGATTATTTTTTGGTTTTTGGTGTTTATTTATTCTTTAAAAATTTAACTTTATCTCAATAACTAATATAGTATTTTAAAACTAATTGAACTCCCTCTTTTAAACAATTCCTGCTATAATAAGTTCATCTACACGCAAGCTTCTTCTAATTCTAAAAAGGATGGGAACCATTTTTAATTAATGTGACTTTATTATTTAAAATTCAAGTAACCCACCCAGTACTATAATAGTATTAGAACACTTCATGGTATACGGATTGCCAGCAAATTTGAATAAGAATGAGGCTTAGATATTACAATCTTTACTCAGCAAGTAATTATTTTTTGATAATGTATACTTTAACTCTTGAAGGTATAAAAGTCGTTTAATATATAAAGAATATTTTGGTCAACTAATATTTATACTCATTCCTTTATAATAATATAGAGAGATATAGATAGATAGATATAAATAGATTAATTCAAATATCCATAGAAAATTTTAAATTTAGAAATATACATAGCTTCGTAATAATAACATCAATTTAACACGTGATAAATTAATTTTTTCTTAAGCCATATGCCAATTTAGTGAGTAATTTAAATTATAACAACATTGCAAATGATAGTGTACATATAAAACCTATAAGATTCTTTTTATCAATTAATATTTATATTCAGTTATTTGGCTTCTTTCTACACCTATGAATTCCATTGACCCAGAAATGATACATTGTAAGATCCGTTGGGTTCCTCTTTAATACATTAAGAAAAGATGTTCACCAGGGTCAGAAAAACTCGATTATTTCTTGCTTCATATTAAAAAAGAGAAAAAGATAATAAGACATAATTCAACCTTCTTACAGAATAATTTGTTGTCAAACCTAATGGTAATAGTAGTGCTAAAGAATGCTTAATAGTGAAAATATCATTAACTGAAAATGTAAGTCATGCAAAGTAAATGACGAAAAGAGTAATGTTAGTTAGCAGAAACGAACATGTTGACCAACTAAATTAGGAGCATGTTTGGAAAGCCATCATGTATTGGATTTAAGTGTATTTGGGTGTAATTACATAATTTTGATATATTTATCTGATCAAATAAATAAATAAGGGAGAGTAATTACATTCTTCAATTTTCGGGTGAAACTAGCTTTTTTTTAAAATTAAATTTCATCCACTTGGATCATTTTATTAATAATTAAAAGAATCCAAATAAAACAACCAATCCAAAGCTAAAATGAAAAGGGAAAGTGCGTAAATTAAAGGAAACCCTAGACTAGAAAGAGGGAAAATGAGAAATGAGCTCCAATCGTCCAGATCCACGATCAGTTGTTGTCCTTGACATTGAAGTCTCTTGGATCTGCAGATGAAGATGGAGTATCGACGTTGTAAAGATCCAATTTTTGTTGTTTGTGCTTCCTTCTCAGTTAACTTCAATGTCCCCTCCGTGCTTCTAATTTTGTTGTATCTTCTTTGTCTATTCCCAAATTTCTTTGTGATTTGTCTGTTTTGTTGTTGTATAACTCTGTTCGCGATTAGATTTGTTGTTTTATGCCTCCACATGTGTGTATTTCGCCTTCTTGACCGCAAACTTCTATAAACTGTACATTGTTCTCGTTGTTGTAGTGCATGCTCAAGATCTGTGTACTTACATTCATCCTTTTGTTGTTTTAAGCCTTGTGTATGAACATTGAAGCTTATCTCCATTGATTATCTTTTTTTCCTTCATTTTCCAACTGATGAAAGCTGTTATATTCCACATTTTATTTATGCAGTGCCGTATTTGCTAGACAATCCATCATTTTATTCCCTTCCCTCATTATATGTGTGATCTAAAATTGTTGTCTTGCCATTATTCTTTTAATCTATTCAATCTATCTCACAATTTGTCATGGTAGTTTCCAAACTCCCTGTAGCACTTTTGTAGCAGCAAGGAGTCTGTTTGTATCATTACCTGAGTGTATCTCATCATGTCACAATATCTACATGCCTCCTATATAGCCACTACTTCAACTTCTGTATTGGTGGTGCTATGAATTTTCTTGGCTTCGGCATAAATTAAATCTGCCTTTCCATCGCTGAGACAAAATCATAGGAACTCCTTCCTGAGTTACCCCTTGATGCACCATCAGTGTTGCATTTGTAATAACCCATGGGAGGAAGTTCCCATAGTACTTTGACTATTGTGACCTTAGGTGCATAATTCTCCAGGCATCTCAATATATCTGGCCGTTTATTAGGATAGTTCTGTACTGATGGCCTTCTAACTTTGAGTAACATCTGCATATTGTTTGTCACCTAGTAAATGATTTTGTGAAGGGAATGTCTTTTCCTTTATGTTTCTTCTGATTTCTTCTAAATGTCTTTTCATCTATGTTTCTTCTGATTTCTTCTAAATGTCTTTTCATCTATGTTTCTTCTGATTTCTTCTTCTCTAAATCTTCCATAAATTATGCATGATATGGACTGAAAGTAAGCCTTCATACTCTTTCTGACTGGTATTGTCCACCATGTGAGAATTATTTCTCTAAGGTTGCGCTTTCAATGTTTATACCTGCAAAAGAAGAGAAATAAAACCAAGTCCTGTTAGTTGTGTAAGAGTATAAGAATAAGTGTGTCATTGTCTCTTGCTTAGGTTCAGTGCAACACCAACGTATGGATGGTAATGCAATGCCCCATCTTCAGATAATATCATCACTAGGGATCTTAAATTTTCACATCTTCCATGTGAAGAAAGACATCTTGAATGGTAGGTCTTTAATCCATATGTATGAGAACAAAGAATTTGTCTTTTCTTTTTGTCTCACATATTCCTAAGCAATCTTTACTGCGAATTTTTCTTTTGTGCTTAGCATCCACCATACTTCATCTTTTTCCAGATTGCCTCTTTAGGGAAGTACTTCATGAATGATATGATGAACCAACTCAAAGGGAAGCAAACTATTTAGTTTATGTTCATTCCACCTCCCTTCAATAATCACTTCCTCCACCGTCTTGGTATCTTCATCACAATATAATTTCTCAGGGGTAGCATGGTACAATGCTCCTATTCTAGTCCAGTTGTCAAACCAGAACTGAGCAGATCCTCTATTCCTCTATTCAACTGCCACCAAATGTGCCGTTCTACTTTATCTCTTGCCTCCAACATCTTCTACCATATTTGAGAGTTCCTTATTTTCTAAGGTATAATCACTTCATTATCCTTCTTGCAATATTTGTTCTTCATGTACTCACTCCATATATATGATTTTGTTCTGCAATTCCACCACAACTTACAAAACAATGCCATAGAGACATAATGCATTGATCTAAATTCTAATCCTCCTTCATTCATGGGTAAACACAACTTTTATCAAGATGCCCATTGCCTATTCTTTACCATAAAAATTGATCAAATAGCTTATGCAATTGATCTGTTACATTTTTGGGAGGATTGACTTCTGACAATTGATGAATAGGAATACTTTGCAATACTTATTTTATCAAAAAAGCCCTCCCCCAAAGGATACCAATTTACCCTTCCATGCTTGCAATTTGTTACTAACCTTGGTGATCATCTCCTTGTAATACTCATTCCTCTTTCTCATATGGAAAATAGGACATCTAAGATCTGTAAAAGTAAATTAGTTTCTTCCAATGCTAGTTACCACTTCTGCTGTCACCACAATATCCATAGTCACATTACTATGTAGGTATATAACACTTTTTTCCTTGTTAATCTTCTTCCCTAAAATCTTCTCGTATTTGCTTAATACATCCATCACCAACTGTAGAGTCCATATATCAGCAGAACTAAAAATAATCATATCATCAGCATAAGCTAAGTGATTTAGCTTAGAGCTTCCTCTAGTAATCCCATAGCCATAGAAGTATAGATTTCCATGTAGTGCATTTAGAGATTTAGAGAGTACTTCAGCTGCAATGATAAACAAGGTAGGAGATAAAAGATCTCCTTATTTTACACCCCTAGATGCACTAAAGAAATCATGAGGTTGACCATTTATTAGAACTGAGTAGAAGTTGTTTCCAATGATTCTATACACCATATCAATCAGTCTTTCATTGAATCTCACTGTCCTGAGCGCCTTAGTGAGAAATAACCATGATAACCTATCATATGCTTTTGCCATGTCTAGTTTAATCACTATATTAGCAGCTTTGGCCCTTTTCCTAATATCGGTGACTAGTTCCTATACCAGAAGCACATTTTCAACTACACTTCTTCCCTTTACAAACCCGGCCTTGTAACACCTCGTACCTCAAGCTAAGCCTTACCCATGATTCAAGAGTTTAGAAAACCAAGACGGGGAGTGTGAAGTTTAAAATCTATTTCAGTTAAGAGATTCATGTTTTATGTCAGGGCTATACGGACCATACAAAGTTGCACCGTACAAAGACCGTCGAAGACCAACAAAATACGGTGGCGTTGACGGGCCATAGAAAGTTATACGGACCGTCCGTTTGTACCGTAAGATGACCCCCAGATTTTGATGCTTACTGGAAATTGACAACATTGTTACGACACTTTTAGATGGACCGTACAAGTTATAGACCCGTACTTCTCACCGTACAATTCAACCGTAAAAGGGTCCGATGACTAAATATATATATATACGCGAAATCAGTTCTAAAATTCAGTTTCTCAACTCTTCCAAGCCCTAGCACAAAGTTCCTTTCCTACCAACATTCTCCTACATCAAGGTAAGTCTTTTTGTGCAATTTCAAGTCATTCTACCATCATTCACATGGACTAAGTGAAATCCCTTGGTTCTTAACCTAGGATTTTCAAGAAAACCCATCTCAAGGAATTAAGTTCAGGTTTTTTGGAATTCTTTATCAAGTTCAGAATTTTATTACAAGATTAGAAGCAAATAAGATATGTATACACGTGTGGGAACATCATTGTTCTTCCCCAAACCACGTTAATCCATGAAAACCCTAGAAGTTAAAGGTTATGTCTTAGTTCATGATAAACCTTTAAAAATAAGTTGTATATGTTTATGTATGTATTGTTAAAACCAATCATGTTTTCGTTATTGTATTTATGAATATCACTTTGATTATCACGAGTTCGTCCGTAATCCATGAATACACATGTTTTGAATTCTATTGAGTTCTTAAATAATCATTATTACCTAATCCATGAAATTATACATGTTTTCATGTTTCATACAAGCTATATTATGTATCTACTTACATGCTAAACTATTCTTATAAATCATGTTTACAGGTTATGTTTATGAAATCCATGGGCTTCTAAGCCAACTATATTCATGTTCATATTTGGGAGTTGCACAGATTACCGAGAAGGCTCAGACAACCTAAAACTACGTATGCCAATGTAGGATAAGGATTGCTCCACCCAGTTAGGATGATTCCTTCATGTTACTCACAATGAGTTATTGGATCCATTCACGTCATGTTCATGTCTCGTACCCCGGCAAGGTACGGGATGACTTAGTTGATCGGACAAAGATCAGATGCCATGTTCTAGCATGGTGGTTTCATGTCGGTTATACTAAAGCTCTTCCCTTTCGAATAAGTTATCATGTTTTATTATATTCATGTCAGATATTATACATGCTCATGCTCAGGTTACAATTTTAATTTTAGTTCATACTATTTCATATGCCTTCTTATTCTTTCAGTTGCTTTACATACAGTACAATTCAAATGTACTTACGTCCCTTTTGCCCGGGTCCTGTACTTCACAGTGCAGGTGTGGGGTTTCAGGATGACAGATCAGTTCGCTAGAATTTCTACTATCTCAGCTATTGGTGAGCCCCATCTCATTCAGGTGTTAGTCTATTTATTTTACACATCAGATTATGCAGTAAAGGTATGCTAGGGTCTGGTCCTGGTAAATAGTTTTAGTAGTCAGACTCATGCTTAGAGGTTTCATAGACTAGTTTTAGCATGCCATGTCAGATATTCAGATTTATTAAGTTTTCCAGATATTTCCGCTAGTATATTTCAGACTACATTTACAGTTTACAGTATTCAGCTTTACATGTTTTAAACCATTGCTATTCTATGTTTTGATTCTCATGTTGACTTAGCAAGCCATGTGATTCGCTCGGTCACACTCAGTCAGGCACCGAGTGCCATGTTCCGCCCAAGCCATGGTTCGGGCATGACAAAGCTTATTCTGGGGAGATAATTGAAGGCAGTTAATGCACCATTCTTTCATGAACCAACCTTGAGAAAATCTTATTCACAAAATTACTTAGGCTGATTGATCTCATATCAACAAAAGTACTAACATTCTGTTTCTTTAGGAGCAACACCAGATTTGTATGAGTAATAAATTTTGGTAATTTTGCACCCCCAAAAAAATCTAGGACCATATTAGTGATATCATCCGCTATTATATGTCAGGTTGCTTGAAAGAAAAGCCCTGTGAAACCATCAGCCCCCCTACACTATCAGCATTTAGGCTAAACACCACATGTTTAACCTCTTTGTTAGTAGGGACTTTTACCATTGCTTCATTCTTTTCCTCAGTAATCAACTTAGGCACATTATTAAGCAAACCAAAATTTGTAGGATCAATTTCTTTACTGAATTGATTCATATAGAATCTGATTGCTTCTTCAGCAATATCATCCAGTGAGTCTAGCCATTCCCCTTCTTCATTCTGAATTCTTTTCAGCTACAATCTACTCCTTCTGCCCTTCACATTTGTATGAAAGAACTTTATATTTCTTTTCCCATCTTTGAACAAATTCGTGCCAACTTTTTGCCTTTAGAGTTGCTCCTCCAAATGTAATTGTCTATTCAGATCTGCTTGTACTCTGTAGATTTTCTCTGTTTGTCTGAGATGGACTTATCTCAAACTGCACCTCATGAGCTTTAATCATATCCTCCAGTGACTTAATCTGTTGAAAAATATTGCCAAAGTAGTTTTTAATCCATTCCACCAAAGAAGCCTTTGTCGTCTTCAATTTGTGATGAAATAAAATAAAAGGGTTGGTAATGAAATCTGTTGTCCAATTTTGTTTCACCACATTAATAAAAGAGTCTTCCTTAACCCAAAGTTCAAGAACTTAATGTATTTATTTATTGGCACCTTAGTAGTATCACATTGAATTCGTAAAGGGGCATGGTCAAGCCTGCCTCACAAGATGCTCAACATCTACTGTAGGAAATAAATTCAGAAACTGCTAGTTTTCCAAACCTCTGTCTAACCTTTTGAATATACACTCCTCTTCAGATCTCCCATTCCACCATGTGTAATGACTACCTATGAATCCAAGGTCATTCAAATTGCAAGTTTGAATACACTGAACAAAATTTGCTACTTCATTACTTGTCACTGGAAGACCCCCTAGCTTTTCTTCCTCTGACATGATTACATTGAAATCTCCCATCACCAACCATGGCAAGGTCAAATCAGAGGACAGTTCATCCAAGGATTCTCATATTTCTAGCTTCTCAGTTTGATTACATCTGTCATACACAAAGGTCACCAAGATATCAATACCTAATTCTTGATTATGCACCTTGACTGTAAGTTGTTATACTTCATCTCTAATTATAGTAACATGTAGTAATTCATCAAAGAAGGCAATATCTTTTCTGATGTATTGTATATGGAAGTATGCATTCCAAGTTGCCTCTTATAACCATCAATATTATCAGAGGACTCTGCTAATCCAATCATATAAAATTGATGAGTTCTATGAAATGTAATTACTCTTTGAAAAAACTATTGTGAATTCACAGACCTAATATTCCAAAACAAGGCTTTCTTCACAATAAACTATTAATTTTAGTTGTTGTGCTCCTTATTTATACCCCCTGTAGGCAGTACAGAGTTATCTTTGGTTTGTTTTTTCTTCTGTTTCCCTGGGATTTGAGTCTCTCAACCTGTTTTGGTGACAAGTCCCCAGAAATAGCTGTATTCTATATATTGACACTGAGATCCACATCATCTATATTTTCATCTTTGTATCCAGTATCTTCTATCTGGTGTTCTACCTTATGTTGTGCATGTGTTGGTGTTACTTGTTTTGGACTAGTAATTGATATATTGGGATGCTCCTTTACTTCTTTATCTACTGCATCAACCACTAATTTATTCCCTTTATCATTTGAACATTGTTCCACTTCCTGATCCTTATCTCTGAGCAGTTGTTCACTTTGTTGTGTAGTATTATTCTCCTTACTGATAATATTTGTTGTATCATTAATATTCTTTACTGCACTGGAACTTGTTGATGATAATCCTTCAAACTTATTCCCTTCCTCTGAGGAGGTCTCCATCTTGTTGTGAGTAGTTGTGTTGTTACTGTCCTGCTCACTCTCCTTATTGAATACCTTTGTAACCCATTCTTTTACAGATTCTTTCTCTTTTTGGCCCTCATTTTTATGTGTTGCATCAACTTCCTGTACCTCCTTTCTAACACTATTGTTTTTGGCTTGTTTTTTCTTTGTATTATCCTGGTTTGCATCATTCTGATCCTTTTCCTCCTCATCAACATTCAGAACATCATATGAATTTTTGGTGGTGACACCAACTTTAGGAGTCTTCCGAGTGTTATTTTCAAGTAATTTCTTCTCCTTTTCTTGTGCTATATGTCTTCCCTGGTTATCTTTGTTATACTTGCTTCTCCTTTGCACCCACTCTTGTTTTCTTTGTACATGAGCAGGAACGTTTTCCTTGTTTTTTGGTTGAGGAACAATTATTCCAGTTTTATCATTCTCCTTCTCAATTTGTTCCCTAAACTACTTTTTCAACTCTGGATGCAAGGTTCTACATTCATTCTCATCATGTCCTTCAACTTGCAATGTTTGCAATACTTTGAGAGGTAATACCTAATCTTAATCCACATGGACTTAGTTTCTCCAGTCTTGTCATCTTCCTCCACAATTTTATTCTTTTTGTATGAATGGCTAATAAGTCGACTTTTACTTTTACTTTTACTTTAGCACAACTTGGTCTTGTCTTGTTGTATGTTGTCATATCTACTGTTAGGGGTCTTCTCACTGCCGCTGCTAGGGAAAAAACTACTTTTGCAAAGAAGTTTGGGGGAAGGTCTGGAAAGCTAATCCATCAACCGCTACTGAAGTTTCTTCATCCGGAACAAACCATGGATTCCATATCAATAGCCGCATTTGACAATACATATCACGCACCTTCAAGTAATATGCAGGAGTGGACATCATCTTGATATAATCCTCCAAAAGTGTCAAACGTATCTGCATGTCTATTTTCTATCAATCCAATTGTAATGGGCCTTTGATTTCACATTGTATTGGAATAACTTTTCGTAGTTCTCTCACATTAGGTTTATCATATGAAAATTTTCCAAGTACCGCGTATTGTAAATTTTCTTGTATGATAAGTTGCTTTACTTCAGAAGATTTCCAAAAGTTTCTAAGTTTCCCAAAGTCATCCAAGACACCCAATTACCTCGGGAACCGCTCCACCCTTCCTCGAAAGTCAAATACACTCTAACGGTGCTAGAAGAAGGGTCAACAAGGGTAACGAGGTAAAATAGCTAAATAGATACCAATTAAGCAAACGTTCATCCTCGAACGGATAGAGGGAAATATGAATCCAATGACTAACCAAGGAACGTATGTTATAACCTCATGAAAGACTCAACATGCAAGAATTATGCATGTAGTACCGCTTGTTCACTGTATCCGTCAAGATTATATTTAATATTGCTCAAAAACCAAACTTTCTATTTCTTCATACCCGAATTTCCTTTCACAGCCGATTCTCACATGAATAACTGACTCCGCTCGAATTTAATGATTTGATCACAACCATACCTCTAAATGCATCTGGTTGATTTTGAAATTACCTCCATAATCACCACAATTCTCTAGTTGTAGCTGCAACCATATTCCAACCTATACCATTAAGATAGTCTGATTCTACTAATCTCCTTTCACAACTATCAACTGTCCGTCACTAATCTCCTTTCACAACTATCAACTATCCGTCGTACCAAGATTCCTTAGAAACACTTAGAAACACGCTGCACGCCTAATCATGACTTTCCTTTTGTCTAGAAAAGAATCCTTACTTTATCTGAGAAAACTTTAAAATGTTTCCATTCAGAACTGATCTTACTCGAGGTCGATTATGCCATTTCCAATTCTGTTAGCTCCGTAATCCAGAGTTGAAACCTTCTAGTCAAAATCCATCGCCCAGATCTGCTCAAGTCTTCAAATCGCCATACTATATGCACACCAACTGGTTACCTTACCGTGCCTAATCCATAGAAAAATTCACTAACCACTCTAGAAACCTTTCATAATCAATTGTACCTCCTTAATACCTTGTCAAGTACCGGCGCAACCCATTAGAACTACCCAAATAGTCATCGTCGATAAAATATTATCAATCTTACTTGCAAACTTTGATGAAACCCAGCGACCATGCCATGTTGCAATTCTGAACTAAAACCATCAATTTCAAAAGCTGAATTCTATCCAAGTCGTCCACTTAGTATCGAGGACTATATCAGACGACTGAAATTATATTTCTGAACTTCCACCCAATACGCAAGCCTGATAGAACCCCCTGAACTCTGAATACATCAAATCTTCCTTGTACTTCCTCTTAACTTGCCCACAACACTGGACACCTTATCGAACCTCTAATCGTAATATCTCGCTACGCCTTAACCATTCAAAATATATCAAATCTTGCAATTTACCAGCCTTACCAGTTCATGACGTATTAACTTACAATCCATATACGTTACCTTGTG
Source organism: Anisodus acutangulus (assembly GCA_029783415.1). Lineage (NCBI taxonomy): Eukaryota > Viridiplantae > Streptophyta > Magnoliopsida > Solanales > Solanaceae > Anisodus > Anisodus acutangulus. Next base: position 23,429,124 of record CM056508.1, read on the forward strand.
CATTTACTCTCAAGTCCTTAGTATTGCACTACCCATTCCTACTGTTAGTCAACAATGGTTCTACATAATCTACCACCCTAATCACAACCTCTCGAAAATATAACCCTAATCCTTCAAATTGAAGAGATTCTCAAAATTCCCTTTTATTAATCCGTTTTAGACCATTCATTCATGAATGCTGCATAATTACCCGTCTTGATACAACGACAGTCACCAATCCAAAACCCAACGGAACACCTTGTCAATTACCATAGACCTACTCCTTCATGCGTACTAAACAATTTCGCCCCATTTGAAAAATAACACCACTATAATCTACATCTTGCTCAAGTAATCATGCACTTTGAATCCAAATCCTTTTCTTTGTCCGAAGATGTACTTTACTCATCTCGATTCTCGATCAACTATATATGTATCTTAATTTTCCAATTTTCATATTCCATTCAAATCACATTCATTGCTATCAACCGATTATCACTCAAACCCACTCAAATTATACTGCAATATCATAAGTCCTTCAAAAATAGTTGAGTCGATCCTGGAGATAGTAGTATGCCCATAATTGTTTCTATTGACCAACACCTCCCTCGAGGGGTCTTTATTCGATGCTTGCCTGTGAAGAACCAATTCCTTACCTTATTTTGCCAAACCAGAACACATCCAATCAACCATGCAATTATCCCTGTCTTTCGGTCAACTCCAAAAATCATTATACCAATAATTGTAGAACTTCTCAAGTATTAACCTTTATATACCATGCCCACAAATATTATCCAAGAACTAGACGTAACACCCGACAATTCCTTAGAATAGAACTCCACACTTGTCCAGTGCTAGAGTCATTCTTATTAATCAATCACTGGCTTTTCCATTAGCCTACGACGTAGTTACCGACTCATTCATAATTCCTTACATTCATTCTACATTACACAACTGCAAAGTGACTCACAATCAACATACTATTGGTTACTACGATCCCTTTTTTTATCACTAACCTCAAAACAACAAGCGACTTTACGAATACACCCTTTATTGAAGGATCACAATTGCACATTTCCTTAAACTTCACTCGTCACTAGTAACCTTGCCACTTGACCTAGAACATATAGTCATACACTGAAGTAACTCACAAACTACTAGTTCTCACTCCATTACTACATCTCTACAACGTCGAAGCCCAACTTAACTTTTCATAACCTTATATGAAATTCTCCCTCACACATCTTGCAACCTTATCCCGACGAGCGCATCAGATATCAATTTTTCAATTCATACAACGAAGATTGATCCATTCAATTTCATTTTCTTGTACATTTGAATTATCATCCCCACTGTCCAGGGATATCACCGAACTGAGGAGTCCCAATCATAACCCTACTAAACTAAACCTTCAAATCATAGATGAAGACTGAACTTAGTCACATGTCCGTATCATAGTGACACATCTTACACCCTACCGACGTCATATCAAACCACTCATGCATGAATTTAAGAGTGTGTTCCCACCCTCAATGATAGAATAAGATGAAGGAGGTTCAGATACCAATTAGAATCGACTAGATACCAATTTTAACGAATGAGCTTGAAAGAGTAAAAGAAGGGAGGATTTCCTAAATGTCTTATAGCCTCTCGAGGATGGGTATGGACCTCTACGTACCTATATGCGAGACTCTACTAAACATTTTCCTTGTAATCGTGAGACCAGTGAACCTAGATCTCTGATACCAACTTTGTCACGACCCAAATCACGGGCGTCGTGGTGGCACCTACACTATCCCCTCGGTAGGCAAACTATTCTAAAATATTTTACAACACAACTTTTTAACATTGTGGAATTAAAGAAGTACATAATATAATAAATCTCTTGGATAACACTAAAACATCGTTTAACCCTTACAACACGTTCTCCTAAAAATTTGTCTAACATGTACAAGGACTCTAAGATACAATGTAAGGAAAGAATAAACACCACCACCCTGAATGAATAAGAACAGTTTGACTAGATGAAGACCAATGCTACCAAGAATGAGTGGCCTGCCTTAACCTTCCGGTGCTCTAAGTTGCAACCTGAATCGACTAAGTACCTGCATCTACATAAAGAATGCATCAAACATAGCATGAGTATATAATGTACCCTCATATACATCATAAGCTGATAATGACAGAAGTTATATAACAAGCATAAACATCAAGTTGACTCTCAAGTAGGTCTCGTTCTAGGTAGTTCAAATAGTCACAAAAGTCACCTTATTCACATAAGAGTCCAATCACAGTCAAGTACAATTCCATTCATATTGCACACATGGATCTTACTATTAATACTCACCGATCAATAAACTCTGTCTAATTCATGTTTATATTTTCCTCCACTTACCCAACTTAACAAATCCAATAGACAAGTTGACACTTAATACACAACATTATTTAAGAATGCTTTCCACGAGTATTACAATTAGTCTGACCATAACAATATTACCTCATTTGTTATCTCTAACCCTTAGACTTAGTTATAGCTATATACAGTTAAGGGCATGACACATATTAGTTCATTTAACGTCCTCATTATACTCTAAGTAGGAGTCTACATCGTACACCCTTTGATTAAGGAGGGGATCTACACATACATAGCATACAAGTCAACAACTATAACAACGATACCTTAACCAGTTACTTATTAGACACTTTATCGAATAACGCTATCAATCTTCAAACAATACACAGACACACATAATTCTCTTTGATCTACACGATATTTATGACAAATAGACATCACCGACCACCATAATAGTTTGACATCGAGTACTTAGATGAAGGTGTAACATATAACCAAATTTATAGAGAACAAGCCAAATCATGGCAATCAATCCAATCCAATAGAATCAATCCAATCATCCAAATCTATATAATCATGAAAATCACCCAAGTTCTAATAATCAATCTATATCACATTACCAATCAACATGTAATCAATGCATGAGTGAATGTATGATATGGATGCAAATGCAATGCCGGATACCTTTTCACAACTGGTATACATACGTTTAAATTTATAAAGTGTAACCTATGAAGGACCCGCGCCATCCATATACCACTCCTAGCCAGCTGAAATTCAACACACGTATCTGACTAGATCCAAGACCCCTTTGGGGTCATATCAATCATTTCCAACCATATCATAAAATATTCTTACCTTTTTGGTCTCATTAGACCCACATCATTTCCATACCACTTCACTTTCAATATCATCAGAACCATAATTGTATGAATGTAATGAAATAACAAGGCAAATAGTCAGGATGTATGAGATGTAATTAAGTATAATAGATGAATATCACATGCTTTCAGAAACTCAACAACACATAATTCAACATAAATCAGCCTATCATAACAAAAGCAATGTGATGAATAAACATAATAATTATCAACAATAGTGACAAGCCCACATAATGGGGTTGTGTTTTAGACTCTTTAGTTTGGTGATATCCTCTAGGAAATGAGAGTAATGGAGTGAAAGGCTGCATTGACCGACATATCTTCTACAACTAGTCACTCAAAAGTTGGGCGAGTGTATCTATTGCATAAGGAGTAATGAAAGGTGAGTTGGCGATTTTAAAAGGTATGGTTAGCGGAATGAACTAGTGATAAGTGTTGTGGCTTTGAAGAATACGCTTGAGAGGTTTGTGCATAACATAAATATTTCTTGAGATGCAATGAGATGGGAAATGTACTAATATAATGAAGATAGAGGAAAACTTCGACAAATTAGTTGATCAGGTAAGAAAAATAGTTAATGAGGTTATGAAGAGAAGTTTGGGAAAAATATGAACATGAAAAATGACCTTTTATGATAAGGTAAGAGGGAGTATGACTTTGTATTGGGGTATTGTGAAGATTCTTCAGCTACTTGACAGAACAAAGATGTAATGAAAGGAATTAGAATGGGTCATTCCTAGTTATAGGATGGGCACAAGTGGTGGATGTGTTGTTCTGGTAAAAATTTACTATGAATGATTGAATCTTTAGGGAATAGTTGCGTGTAGTTTTTTTAGTAAATGTTGTGTTTGCAGGTTCACTTGATATCTCGGGGTATGGTTATAAGAAGTAGTCATTTTGAACTATGAGCTTGTTGATTTTGTGAGACTACTCTGATTATGAAGTGAATGCTAAAGGAAAATGAATTGATCGGTAAGTTTAACTATGTCATAGGCTTCTGAGAGAAATAATGACCGATTAATAAGAATGACTTTAGCGATGGACGAGTATAAAGATTTAATTACTTAAAGAGTTAATGGTTGTTGCACCTAATTTGGAGAAGAAAGATGGATATTGTATAATCGATGTGTTTGGCTTAGATGAATGTTCAGTTTTAAGATTTGGATGTGGCAAGGGAAACTTTTTGATGCTCAAAGTTGTGGTTTACTACTACCTCTATGATTGGCTTAACTATTTTTCAAGATATATGATATTTTGACTCACCCCATGAGTGGGTTTGAGTGATTTTTAGTTGATGATGATAAAAGTGATTTTGAATGGGACAGTGACTGGAGATTTAAGTTAGAGGCATCTTTCTTTCAGTTTAGAGGATTAAGGTTCATAAGACTTGAAGTTGAAGTAGTGCGACTACTTGAATTATATATGGGTTATGACGTGTAAATTATATCATTCTAATAGAGTGCCAAAGGGGTAACTATGATTGAAGAAGGAAGACTATGGATGATTTGTCTTAGCGTATGGCAAGTGCTAACAAGACTTTGCAATTGAATAATTGATGAGGAGGTGACTTATAAAACACCAAGATGTGTAATTTTATGACATCATTGAATAGGCTATCTAGGGCTGATTTATAAGAAGAAATATCTACAATTGAAAGTTGAAGTCATAATTTTGAGGTTAGACTATGTCCGTGGTGGTAAACTATGTCGAAGTATTGATGGTTAGATAGTATCATTTAGTATTTCAAATACGAATTACTTGAGAGTATTTATGTGTGGTAAGGCACATGGATTGTAAGATTTAATACTATTGGATTTGCTAAGGGCTTAATAAGGTATTGCACTCTGAAATGTATGGTCATGAAGGGTGACGTATGTGGCCATAGGCCTTACGTTGGTGTGTTCGAGGTGATGAATGAGTTTAGTGAGATTACAACGAGGAGAGTTTGATGTAATTAGATTCCATGAAGATTTAAAGTCATAAGGTATAGTTCATTGGCACTTGATTGATGACTTAGGGAAAATTTCAGCTTTTGAGGGTGGGAACAATGGATTAGAATGGGTCACCACGGATTATGAAAGACTTGCTTCTCATTTTATAAAGATTTGGAAATAGTTCGGGTGATTATTGATAACGTTCAGGGAATGGTGTATTTTAACTGGGTCAGGTCCATTCATTTAAAGCCGAGTAAATTATGGATATATTACCATAAAGATTTATGGTTACTCTAGTTACCCATTTCTGAAGGATGGATGGATTTCGGTTTGTAATGGAGGTATGGCATGTTTACCGAGTGTTATTAGAGTTTACAAGGAGATTTGATAATATTTTTGTTAATGGTAGGTATTGGGACAATTCTAATGATCTACGTGGATACTTGGTGATGTTTTGGAGGAGGTACAAATGAATATGAGGAGTCTTTAGAGTGATCAATTGATTTTTACAGGTTTGGAACATCAAGATAATCACTAGGATGATCTGCATAGTATGTCATTTGAAGGATTAAGAGGAATTGATTGACACGTGTTAACTTAGTAGTTCAACTCATGAAACGAAACTAATAGATTTAAACTTTGCGTAGTCGTCCTTGAATAAGGTCAGTATTTGATGGAAATAAATAGAATTGGCTCAGTATGAGCACAAATTCTTTTTTGGTTAGGTGGAGTCATGATTTAGACTCGTGGTGTGTGACAATGTGATTTTTACAGATTCTTGGTACTAAAGATGACTTTGGAGGATGTGGAAGAAAGATAAGTATAATCAGGGTACTTTACGGGTACACGTTTGACAATAGGTTACAACTTGAGCTAAAACATTATGGAAACTATGACCAAATTATGAAATCAACTAATTGTGTTCAGAGTTATGATCATAATCATATAAGGTATTTCAATTGGAGCATCAAATAAATGATAATCAGACTATTGAGCTATGTAAAAGGAAGATTTGGCGGATTAAGTGAACAAGCAGATTGTTTGGTGCTACTCGGGTCATTGTGTACTGTTTGGCGAAGTCAATTCTTTTTGTTTCGGATCTGACTACTTACAACTCGGGTGTAGTTTACACGCTATTTCACCTTTAGACATATTACTAGTCGGGGCAAACTATTTAGGTCCTTGAGGATATGTTGTGTGCTTGTATGGTCGACCTTGGTGGTCATTAGGATTAGTTCTTCCCTTAGGCAGAGTTTGCCTACAATTATAGTTATGATTCGAGCATTGAGATGGGGCCATTTGAGTGATTACATGGTATAAGATGTCGTTCTCCAAGTGTTGGTTTGATGCATTTAAGGTCAGGCCTTGGAGTGCAAACTTGTTAAGGGATTTTTTGGACAAGGTCAAATTGATTTAGGAGAGGCTTCTCACAACTTAGAGTATGCAAAAGAGTTATGCGGATCAGAAGGTTCGTGACTTGGAGTTCATGGTTGGTGTCTGCTGAAAGTTTCACCCATGAAGGGTGTGATGAGGTTTGTAAAGAAAGATAAGTTGAGCCCTAGGTATTTTGGCCCATTCGAGATTGTTCAACATAATGGTGAGGTAGCCTATGGACTGAACTAGACTTTTGAGAAAGAGCCAATTTCTATTCTTGGTAGACAAATTTGGAAGTTGATATCCAAAGAGATTGCTTCGGTAATAGTTTAATGGAGGCATCGTCCAGTTGAGGAGGCTACTTGGGGGACCGAGTCGGATATGCGGAGCAAATATCCCCATATTTTTGTGATTCAGGTACCTTCTTTCTCTTTAAGTTTGAGGACGAACATCTGTTTAAGTAGTGAACGATATAACAACATGGTCGGTCATTTTGAGAATTGATGTTTTGTTTTGATTTGCTTACAAAATTTCACGCCGGGAGAAGGTTTTATTTTTGAATTTGCTTCGTAATAATTATTTTAATTTGCTTACAAAATTTGAAGTCAAAAGGGTATCATTTTGTAAACGTTGGGAGAAGATTTTATTTTTGAAATCCTAGTATTTAATTATTTGGATAAATTATTCATCTTTGGAAAACGCACTCTGATTGGCAATCTGAAGATTTCACCGGGTGTTGCAACTAGTTCTTGGACAGGATTCGTGGGAATGGTATATAAATGTTAATACTTGAGAAGTTCTATAATTACTGGTATAATGACTTGGAGTCAGCTGAAGGGCTAGAGAAATTGCACGGTTAGTGGATATGTGTTGGTTTAACAAATAAGGTAAGGATTGGTTCTTCACAGGAAAGCATCATATAAAGACTCTCGAATAAGGTAGTGGTCAATGTAGATGTCTACGATAACAAATTGACGATGGTTTGATCTAATTCTGGTTGTGAAAAGCTTTGGGTATCGATGATCGGGTTAGTAACTTATGAACCAATATAGAAGAAGGATTATTTTGGGTAGAGATTTTCAGCAAGGGTACTTCGATGCAACTAAATGAGAAGGTTAGCAAGAGTGTATGTTCAGTAATTAAGGATCAACTTTCGGATTGTGAATCAGTTCAGTGATGGTTTGGGTTATCGCTTGGGTACTATATGATTATTGGCCATAGTAATCAGAGTGGGTCGATACCTTTTCTAGTCGAGGAATTTTATAAAATAACGGTACATGGAACGTGCTGGATATGGAGGAGCTTCCAGTTATAAGGTTCGAGTGAGGTGATAGAAACTCTCTGATTGAGTGCACAATGTACTATTTATAGGATCGGTTCAGTTATGGTGAGACCTATGATACTTCAGTACAGTCTGAAATAGGTTTGAGTAGTGATCGATCGCTAGTGGTGAGTGATTGGAAATGAGTAAGGTTCTTCTTTGGAATAGAGGAGGATTTGATGTGTTTAGAGTTCATGGGGTTCTATCAGAATTGTGTATCAAGTGTAAGTTGAGAAATATGAAGATTACAATCATAAGCTATAGTTCTTTGGTACTAAATGAATGACTCAGATAGAATCCAACTTTTGAGTCATGGGTAACGATACGTGTTGGATTATTCATGAGAAAAGGAATTTGAGAGGTCACCTCACATAGTGGAATGCCTATCAGTTATGCTTGGAATCAGTTGGATGACTATCGACGATTTAGTAATTTGAGCACTTTTTTGGGTTAGCATTGTTCAATTAGGGCTGGGTGGCCCATGGAATACTTATGCATTCTAGTAAACCACCAGTAAAGGTTTAATAGATTTCTATTCGAAATAGAGGTATGACAGTGTTACCAGTTCTCATTGAAGTTGCAAGTGGGATTGATGATATTTCTCGGGCTACGATGATTCAGATAGTTCTAATGGTTTACACTAGTACTTTTTATGTATTGATGAGGTACAAATGGTTATGTGAAATCTTTGAGTGAACAATTGATTTTCAATGGATTTGGCATGATAAGGTAATTAGTAGGCATGTTTATCAGCTGGTGATTTGAGGATTTGAGAAGAACTAGGCAATGGGGTATGACCAAGTGATTTTGACTTCGGGGTACAAACCAACGAGAATGGAATGTGTAATCGGCCTTGGATTAGATCAATTTTTGAATGGAATTACTCAGAGTGTTCTTAGATAAAATAAGGATATTGTTCAGGTGAAAGGAAGCCATGATGTGGGCTTGTGGCGTATGTATATGTGTTTATGAGGGATCTTGGTGTGAAGGACGACACTGATGGTTGGAAATGAAGACTAGTAGAATCAAACTATATTATCGGTACAAGTTAGGTAATGGTTGTAGCTACAACTAAATAATGGTAATGTTTAAAGTGTTATCGGTAGATTCAATTGAACACGTATAAAGGTATAATTATGATAATACTAGAAAATTCGAGTGGGGTCGGCGCTTACTTTCGAGGATCAGCTATGAAAGATATTTCGAGTATGAAGGAATGGAAAGTTGTGTTTGAGCACAGTTAAAGGTAGTCTTGACGGATATAGTGAACAATTGGTACTCCAGGTATGATTCCTGCCTGTTGAGGGGCTTCTTGAGGTTATGGCGAGGATTCCTTAGTTACTCATCATCTGCTATACTTCATTTCTCTCTATTCGAGGATGAACGTTTGTTTAATTAGTATCCAATGTAATGGCCCATCCAGTCAGTTTCAGTTAAAGACCTTTATTTGACTAAATTACCCTTCTCATAGACTCTATATGGGGTTTGTGATGTGCGGGAATGTGGCACGGATCCCGAGGTCCATTTATATGAGTTTTAGATGAAAAACCCAAAACTAGAACTTTAGAGTTGGATACTTTGACTCAAGGTTGACTTTTCAGTAGATGGGTTTGTTTCCGAATTCCACCACTTCCAGTAGGTCCGAAGGGTCATTTATGACTTAGCCAAGTCATTGGTTCACTTCACGATATAATCAGATGTATTTTGTGGACTTATTTGTGAAATTTGGATTTTTTTTTCCAGATGATTCTTTAGAGAAGTATGCCTTAACTCAGTTAAATGGGAAATCCGAGGGTACAAGTGAGTTTATAGCACTATTTATCTTAGGAGATCATGTCTGGTTTGTGTCTAGGAGGTCTTGGGAGTGTTTCGGGTGTTTGGTGGAAGATTGAGTTATTTCTTATGATCTAGTGTCTGGTGTCTGCCGCGGTTACATTTCTGTTCGCTCCTATATGTCAGCCTCGGTGGAAGGTTGGCTCGTAGAAGCAGGGCCTGTTGAGTTTTCTCTTTGGCGGATGTGATTTTCTGTAGGGCGGGTGTGCCTGTACGGAGATTGGATCGCTGTTGTGCAGAGGTGAGGTGTCAAGTGACACTGTCTCAGCGAGGTCGATTTATGCGGGAGCGAGTCCGCGCCAGCAAGGTCGATTGCGCTGGGGCAAAATCGCTGAATCATGTGGTATATTTAATTCCCTAGATCAAGTCTCATTTCCCAAAATAGAAATTCTCGAACCTAGAGCCACAATGAGAGAGTATTTTGAAGTTTAAGAGCAAATTCGTCTTTGAGGTAAAGATTTCGATCCTTTATGTTTTGGTTCCATGATTTAAGGTCCTTTAATGGTGTTATTATGTTCATGTAAATTGGGGGTAAATGAGTTACATGTTCTTGTGAGAATAAGAGAGTTGTATCTTTGATTAAAAGGGTGTTTATGGATTAGTTTGCTTATATTGTTATGACTTAGTTATGGAATATGCTAGATTATCATGTTGTGAGGCTTAATTTGATTATAGAGGTCTCTTTCAATTTTGGGGGAAATTCAAGGGTTCCAAATTTGGGCAGTTTGTATATTGTTCAATTGAAGGTCCAAATGGGTATAGGTTTCCAATTAACTTAAGGATATGATTACCTAGTATGTATTGATGCTTTTTAAATATTAAAGTTTGAGTCTTGATGACGTGGGCCCGGGGTTGGTTTTGAATGTCTTGCTTTATTAAGGATTATGTCCTTGTATGTGTGTAAGCCTTATATTAATGAATAGTATATGCGTGATTAGACTTCAATTATCACGAGGTGTTATGGAAGGGCAAGGCTTGCTTGAAGGGTCGACCGTTCGTTGCTCCTGCTCAACCAAGAGGTAGGCTATGATTTACTTTCAGTAGACTCCGATAGAAGTACGAAATTAGATATAAATGTTGAGGGGTATTGGGCGTGTTTAGAGGTCCCATTCAAATAGGTGTGATGAACGTTTTAATGGGTACCATTGTTGAACTATGATGTTGGGTTAGGGGAATCAGCCTCGAACTGATTCCGACAGCTGATTGATTGGACTTGTTGTCATTATATGGGCTTGTCACCATATTTGCTATTATTGTGCTTATTCATCACACATGTTTTGATATGAATCCTGATTGTACTTGGATTGTATGTTATTGAATCTTTGAAAACATGTGATAATCATCTCTATACATGATTGCATCTCATTACATCATGATTTCTTACCTTGTGTTGTCATTTGCATTCATACACTCATGGTTATGATGATATTGATATGAGAGTGGTATGGAAATGTTGTGGGTCCAAGAGATCGAGAAAGTGAGAATACTTATGAGATTTTGGCAATATTAATGGATGATGATACTACAACCACAAAGCTGGGATCCAATGGGAAATTCTGGATGATGATGATACGCGGGGAACAAAGTTGCATGCCTGTAACAATTATTATTCAGCCAAGAGTTGGGCTCCTATAGGAAATTCTGGAGGAGTATCTGGACTTTGCGGGTCCCCCATGGGTGTGCGTCTCATAATAAAAACTTGAGCGCATGTATATTGGAGAATCAAGGTACCTGTCATATGTATTGCGTTCATATCATTGACATCATTCATATATTCATACATATTGTGATTACTTATTTAGAACGTGATATGGATTAGTTATTGGAACTTAGGTGATACCCTAATTAAATGTATTTGGATGATTGAACTGATTATATTGGATCTGATTGATTGTTAAGATTGGCTTGTTCTCTATCTATTGAGTATAGTGGTTACACCTTTACGAGTCTGAGTACCAGATGTGGAACTATATGATGGTCAACGGATTTTACTGACGGGACTGTCTTGTTGATCATAGAAAATTGTGCATGTTTGTATTGCTTGATAATTGATAATATTATTTGATAAGAGAGTAGTGAAGAATTAGTCGAGGTGCTGTGGATAATGATTGTATGTTATGCATTCATAGATCCTCTTCTTAATTAAGGATCTATGGTGTAGACCCCCATTTAGAGTATAACGAGGACGTTAAAATAACAAATATATGACCTGTCCTTACTTATATAAACTTGTAAACAAGCCCAGTGGTCAGAGAGAATATAAGCTAGTATTGTTATGATTAGGCTAATCATGAGACCTTTGAAAATAATTGTGATATAATGTGTGTACTAGGGTCACCCTATTTTAATTAATTATTTGATGACTCAGGTAGGTGGTGACGGTATGAACGTGACTTAGACAGTATATTGATCGGTGGACAACAAGTGTAGGATCCTTGTGTGCATTATGAACTGAATTGTACTTGATTATGGTTGAACTCTTACGCGAATAAAGTGTATTGTTGATTCAGTGAACTACTATGTAGACAATATGACTTAGAAGAGCTAGATTGGTAAGTTGATGACTTTATTGATTTCTGGATAAATGAGGATTTAGAACTGATCACTAAGTACTTGAACACTCCGATTGAACATTTGTAATTTGGATAACTTTGATGAATATGGGGTTATATATAAATATGAGGCTTGTTGATTTTAGTGGACTTGTACTTGAACTATGTGACTTATCTAGATTATGGAACTGTCTAGTATAGGATTTACTTGGTGTCAACTCGATATTTATCTATTTTTGCATATCTTCTATCGTTTTCGGCCTATGATGCCTATGGAAGTACGTTGTGTACTCATGCTACACCTGCTGCATCTTTTCTGGTGCAGATATAACTCTCACTACTAGTTCGCGAGCTCGAGTGTGAGTTCGAGCGGACAAACTTCTAAATTCAGGGTGAGATGCTACTTCCGACATGCCTTGAATACTCTATCCTTATCTTGTATTTTATTTATGATCGAGAGACATGTTCAGATTCTTATGTATTCAGATTTAGTTTTGGCCTACATGTCGTATTCAGACTTGTATTAGATTATTAGTTCTCTTGTATGATTGACCATATTTTGGGGGTTATGTTACTTTCTCAGACTATATTTCCACATTTATATCATCAGACAATTAATGTATATTGTGTTATATTTCTGTTTTATCCTTATATATCATGTGAATGATTAGGAGTGGTTCGCTTACTGGTGGGAATGTGTAGGTGCAACCACGGTCCCTAAAAAGGGTCGTGATAGTCCCGAATGGTTTGCGTGAGTTTTAGAAACGAAAGTGGATTTTAGGAGGTTCTTAAGTTAAAGAAAGGATTTAGTTGATCAAAGTCAACACCGGGGGTAAATGAGTCATTTTTGAAGTTTCGTCAATTTCATTAGGTTAAAAATGTGACTTATGACTTAGTCGAGTCATTGGTTCGATTCCGGAGAGGTTGGGGTGTGATTTAGGTGGTTGGTTGAGAAATTAGCTTTTGATATGATTTGGAGTTTACATGGTCAACATTGGGTCAAGAGAGTTCGAGCAAATTAGTATGATGATTTTGGACTTGTCTGCAAGGTCAGATTCCAATGAGTTTTGGATGGCTTTGGGTTGTATGACGTTTGTTTTCTGATCCAACGTCATTTTGAGCATAAATGGTACCATATTGGTGTAACGATCCGTCCGATCATTTTTAGCCTAAGACCTCTATTTGACTATTTTACCCTTCCTCTAGACTCTATGTGGGGTTTGTAATGCGCGGGGATGGGTGGCATAGAACCAAGGTCCATTTATACGAGTTTCGGATGAAAAACCCAAAACTAAAATCTTAGAGTTGGATAGTTTGACTCAAAGTTGACTTTTAACTAGATAGGATCGTTTCTGGGTTTCGTCGCTTTGAGTAGTTCTGGAGAGTCATTTATGACTTAGTCAAGTCATTGGTTCATTTTCCGAGGCAATCAGATGTATTTTGTGGTCTTATTTGTAAAATTTGGATATTTGGATTTCCTGAACGGTTCTTTAGAAAAGTATGTCTTAGCTCGGTAAAATCAGAAATTCGAGGGTACGAGCGAGTTTGTAGCACTATTTACCATAGACGAGTATGTCTGGTTTGTGTTTCGGGGGTCTCGGGAGTGTTTCAGATGTTTGGTGGAGGATTTGGCTTTATTTGCATATCTGGTGTCTGGTGTCCTCCTAAGTGGTACCTCTATTTGCCCATGTGTGTCCGCCTCGGCAAGAGGTTGGCTCGAAGAAGTGGGGCTTGAGAAGTTACTGAAATTCCACCTTGGCAGAGGAAACTTCCGCAGGGGCTATGCCTCTACGGGATTGGGGTCGCCATGGCGCTGGGGCGAGTGTCAAGTGACACCGCCTCAGTGAGGTCATTTCATGCGCTAGTGGATCCGCGCTAGCAGGGTTGATTTTGCTAGGGTGGGATCGCTGGATCATGTGTCCTATTTAATTCTTAGGTCAAGGTTCTTTTCCCAAAATAACATATCTCAAACCTAGAGTCGCAAGGGAAAGTATTCAGAAGTTCAAGAGTGAAATTCATCCTAGAGGTTAAGATTTCCTTCCCTTGTGATTCCATTTTATGTTTTAAGTCCTTTAATGGTGATATAGTATGTTTATAAGTTAGGAGGATGAGTTGCAAGTTCCTTTGAGAATAAGAGAGTTGAGTCTTGATTTAAATGGTGTTTATGGACTAGTTTACTGTAATTATTGTGAATTAGTGACGTCTACTAGATTATAATGTTATAGAGCTTAATTTGAGTATAGAAACCCATTTGATTTGGAGAAAAATTCCAGGCTTTCCAAATTAGGCCTTTTTGTATATTGTTCAATTGAAGGCTCAAATATGTATAGTTTCCTCATTAACTTAAGGGTATGATTACCTAGTACGTGTTGTTGGTATTTGAGTAATAAAGTTTGAGTCTTGGTGAAGTGAGCCCGGGGTTAGTATTTAAAGTCTTGCTTGTTAAGAATTATGTCCTTGTATGTTGTGAAAGCTCTTCATTAATGAATAGCATATGCGTGTCTAGACTTTGATTATCACGAGGCACAACGGAAGGGAAAAGTGATCACCGAAGCATGATTGGTTAGCGCTCATGTTCGGCCTAGAGGTAGGCTACAATTTACTTTCACTAGACTTCGATAGAAGTACGTAGTTAGTTATAAATATTGAGGGGTATTAGACATGTTTGGGGGTCTCACTCAGCCAGTTTTGATGAACGTTTCATTGGGTACCAATGTTGAACTATGATGATGAGTGATTTAGGGAATCAACCTTATGATTGTTCCGACTGCTGACATATTTGGGCTTGTCGCCATATTTGCTATTGTATGTTTATTCATCACACCTGCTTTCGATATGTTATCCGGATTGTACTTGAATTGTTAGGTTATTGAACTTTGAAGGCATTGTGATATTCATCTATTATACTTGATTGCATGTCATACATTCATATTTTTTGCCTTGTAATATCATTTGCATTCATACACTCCTAGTTTGTTGATATTGATATGCGAGTGGTATGAAAATGTTGTGGGTCCAAGCAACTGGAAAGGTAAGAACACTTATGATATTATGGCGACATTGAGATGGTGATAATGTTAATGATGGATCGGGTTGTACACCTCAACAGATATGATATGCGGGGAACGGAGTTGCACGCCTGCAATAAATATTATTCAGCCAAGAGTTGAGCTCTAATGGGAAATTCTGGATGAGTATATGGACTTCACGGGTCCCCCATGGGTGTGCGTCTCATAATAAAAACTTGAGCACATGTATACTGGAGAATCAAGGTACCTGGTCATTGTATTCATATTATTCCCATCATTCATATATTCATTCATACTGTGATTATTTATTGTTTGGAGCGTAATATAGATTGGTTATTGGAACTTGGGTGATACCCTGATTAAATGAATTTGGATGATTGAACTGATTATATTGGATCAGATTAGTTGTTAAGATCGTCTTGTTATCTGGGCAATGAGTTGAGTGGTTACACCTTTATGAGTTTGAGTACTCGCTGTGGAATATATTGTGATCAATGGATTTTACTAACGGGACTGCATGTTTGTATTGCTTGATGATTCATAACATTATCTGATGAAAGAGTAGTGAAGAATTAGTCGAAGTGTTGTGGTTAAACGATTGTGTGTTATGCATGCGTAGATGCCCTTCTTAATTAAAGGATAAACGGTGGAGACCTCCATTTATAGTATAATGAGGACGTTAAAAGAACAAATATATGTCCTGGCTCACTTAGGTAAACTTGTAGACCAACCCAGGGGTTAGGGAGAATAGAAGCTAGTATTGTTATGATTAGGCTAATCGTGAGACCTTTGAGAAGGATTATGATATGATGTGTGTACTAGGGTCAACCTATTTTAATTGATTATTTGATGATTCGGGTAAGTGGTGACGACATGAACATGACTTAGACAGAGTATACTGGTCGGTAGATAATAAGTGTAGGACCATCGTGTGCATTATGAACTGAATTATACTTGATTATGGTTGACCTCTTACGTGAATAAAGTGAATTGTTTATTTAGTGAACTATTATGTGAACAATATGACTTAGAAGAGTTGGATTGGTAAGTTGATAACTTGATTGATTTTAGGAATGAGGATTTAGAACTGATCGCTAAGTACTTGAACACTGCTATTGAACCTTTTGTAATTGGATAACTCTTATGAATATGAGGCCGCATGAGAAATAAATGGCTTGTTGATTTTAGTGGACTTGTACATGAACTACATGACTTATCTGGATTATGGAACTGTCTAGTATAGGATTAACCTGTTGTCAACTCGATATTTATCTCTTTTTGCGTACGAAGGCACGTTGTGTACTCATGCTTCACTTTCTGCATCTTTTCTAGTGCAGATACAGATTCCACTACTAGTTCGCGAGCTCGAGTGTGAGTTCGAGTGAGCAGACTTCTGTATTCAGCCTGAGATGCTACCTCCGACATGCCTTGGATACTCTATCCTTATCTTGTCTTTTATTTATGATCGAGAGACATGTTCAAATACTTATGTATTCACATTCAGGTTTGGCCTACGTGTCATATTCAGACTTGTATCATATTATTGCTCATGTATGATTCACTAGATTTTGGGTTTTTTTGTTATTTCTCAGACTTATTACGCATTTATATCATGAGATAGTTATTGTATATTTTGTTATCTTTCCTCTTTTCCTTATATAATATATCATGCGAATGGTTGAGAGTGGTTCTCCTATCGGTAGGAGTGTGTAGGTTCCACGAAGGTCCCTAAAAGGGTCGTGACAAAGTTGGTATCTGAGCTTTAGGTTAAACGATTTTGAATACAAGAGCAATGTTTAGTAGTGTTTCGCAGATCGATGCGGAGACGTCCGTACTTATCTTCGAGAGGCTATAGGACATTTAGGATACTTTACTTCCTTCATTCCTTTCATGCTAAGGTCAATCAAATTGGTATATAAAACTTCTTCTTCCTATTCCATCACCGATGGTGGTAACACACTCTTAAATTCGTGCGTGAGTGGTCCAATATGATGTCGTGTGGTAGGGTATGGGATTTGATACCATGATACAGACGCGTGAACAGGTTCAATGTTCAGCTATGATTTAAAGGTGCAGTTAAGTAGGGTTTCTGTTTGGAGACCCCTTAGTTCGGTGATATCATGTGAAAGTGGAAATGGGAATACAGAGGCACGAGAAAGGAAAGAGTAATTGGATGGATCGATCTCCGCTATAAAAAGGGAAAAATTGGTATCAGACGTGCTTGTTAGAGATAAGTTGCAAGGTGTACGAGGATGAACGTCGTATAAGTTATGAAAGATTTAGTTTGGCTTTGAATTGAAAGAATTAATGGAGCAGGGTAAGATCTAATGATTGTGGGTTCTTTCAGGAAATGACTATATGTTCTAGGCTAGGTGGCAATGTTACTTATGACTAGTGAAGCTTATGGAAATAGATAGTCGCATTCTCTAAGTAAGGAGTGTGTTCGCATGGTCACTTGGAGATTCAAAGTTAGTGATAAAGAGGGATTATGGAAACCAATATGGTGTTGATATGTGTGTTGTTTTGCATCAGTTTATTACAGGGTAAGTGTAAGTGATTGTATATGAGTTCGTATGTTGGACTACGTCATAAACTAATGTGAGCCAGTGATCGACTAACAAGAATAACTTTAGCATTGTACAAAGTGAAATTTTATTATAAGGAGTTATCGAGTGTTGCATCTAGTCTTGGATAAGATTTGTGGGCATGGTATATAAAGGGTAATACCTGAGAAGTTCTATAATTAATGGTATAATGAGTTAAAGTTGGCCAAAGGGGAAAAACAAATTGCATGGTTAGTTGGATATGTGTTAGTTTGCCAATAAGGTAAGGGTTGGTTCTTTACAGGAAAGCATCATATAAAGACTGTCGAATAAGGTAGTGATCAATGAGGATGTCTACCGTAACAGATTGATGACGATTTGATCTAATTTTGGTTATCGATGTTCGGGTTGATAATTTATGAATCAATATAGAAGAAGGATTATTTGGGGTAGAAACTTTCAACAGAGGTACTCTGATGAAACTATATGAGAAGGCTAGCAAGAGTGTATGTTCGGTAATTAAGAATCAACTTTCGGATTGTAGCAGTTTAATGATGGTTTGAATTATTGCTTGGGTACTATATGATTGTTGGTCAGAGTAATCAGAGTAGGTTGATGCCTCTTGTCGAGGAATTTTATAAAAGGATGGTACAGGGAACGTGTCGAATTTGAGAGGAGCTTCTAGTTTTAAGGTTTGAGTAAGATGAGGGAAACTCTCTGATTGAGTGCACAATGTACTATTTACAGGATCAGTTCAGTTATGGTGAGACCTATGATACTTCAGTACACTCTGGAATAGATTTGAGTACTGATCGGTCGCTAGTGGTTGGTGTGATTGAAATGAAAGGTGGAGAATTAAGAATTTTGATAAATTCATGGTTGATCTGATTGGAAATGAGTAAGATGATTCTTCAGAATAGAAGAGGATTCGATGTGTTTAGAGTTCATGGGGTTCTATCAAAATTGCGTATCAAGTGTAAGTTGAGAAACATGAAGATTACAATCATAAGGTATAGTTCTTTGGTACTAAGTGAATGACTCAGATAGAATCCAACTTTTGAGTCATGGGTAATGGTACGTGTCAAATTATTCATGAGAAAAGGAATTTGAGAGGTCACCTCACGTAGTGGAATGCCTATCAGTTATGCTTGGAATCAGTGGGATGACAATAGAGGATTTAGAAATTTGAGCACTTATTTTCGGGTTAACATCATTCAATTAGGGGCAGGTGGCTCATGTTTATGTTTCCATGAATGCTTATGGTATTCTAGTAAACCACCAATAAGGGTTTGATAGATTTCAATTCGAAATGGAGGTATGACAGTGTGACCGATTCTCATTGAAATTGCAAGTGGGATTGATGATATTTCTTGGGTAACGATGATTCATACAATTCTAGTGGTTTACACGGGTACTTAGTATGTATTGAGGATGTACAAATGGTTATGTAAAGTCTTTGAGTGAACAATTGATTTTTGACGGATTTGGCACACTAAGGTAATCAATAGGTATGTTATTAGCATAGTGATTCGGGGATTCGAGAAGAATTGGGCAATGGGTTTTGACTAAGTGATTTCGACATCGGGGTACAACTAATGAGAATGGAATATGCGAAATCGGTTGGATTAGATTAATTTTTGAATGGAATTACTTAGTGTTCTCAGATAAAGCAAGGATATTGTTCAGGCGATAGGAAGCCATGATGTGGGCTTGTGGCGTGTGTATATGTGTTTATGAGGGATCTTGGTGCGAAGGATGGCACTGATAGTTGGAAAGGAAGACTAGTAGAATCAGACTATATTATCGGTACAAGTTGGGCAATGGTTGTGGCTACAACTAAAGAATGGTAGTGTTTAAAGTGTTATTTGTAGATTCAATCGAATGCGTATAAAGGTATAATTATGATAATATCAGTAAATTAGAGTAGGGTCAACGCTTACATTCGAGGATCAACTATGAAAGAAATTTTGGGTATGAAGGAATGGAAAGTTGGGTTTGAGAACATTCAAAGGTAGTCTTGATGGGTATAGTGAATAAGTAGTACTCCATGTATATTTCTTGCCCGTTGAGACTTCATGAGGTTATGGCAAGGATTCCTTGGTTACTTGTCATCCTTAATACTTCATTTCTCTCCGTTTTAGGACGAACATTTTTTAATTGGTATCTGATTTAACGACCCATTTGGTCATTTTTAGCCTAAGACCTCTATTGCCTATTTTACCCTTCGCGTAAACTCTATGTGGTGTTTGTGATGTGTGAGGATAGGTGGCACAAATCCCAAGGTCCATATATATGAGTTTCAAATGAAAAATCTAAAATTAGAATCTTAGAGTTGGATAGTTTGACTCAAAGTTGACTTTTGACTGATGTGTTCGTTTTCGGGTTTCATCTCTTCCGGTAGTTCTGGAGGGCTTATGACTTAGTCGAGTAATTGTTTGATTTCCGAGGCAATCAGATGTAACTTGTGATCTTATTTATAAAATTTGGATATTTGGGTTTCATGGACGGTTCTTTAGAAAAGTATGACTTAGATCGGTTAAATGGGAAATCTTAGGATACGAGTGAGTTCGTTGCACTATTTACCTTAGATGAGCTTGTTTGGTTTGTGTCTGGGGGTGTCGAGAGTGTTTCAGATATTTGATAGAGGATTTGGCTTTATTTCCATATCTGGTGTTTGGTGTCTGCCTCGGCAGTACCTCTGTTCGCCCTTGCGTGTCTGCCTTATAGGGAGGTTGGCTCGTAGAAGCGGGGGTTGGGAAGTTACTGAGATTCCGCCTTGGCTGAGGGAACTTTCGCAGAGGCAGGTGCACCTTTGGGGGATCAGAGTTTCCATGGCACTAGGGTGAGGTGTCAAGTGACACCGCCTCAGCGAGGTCATTTCACACGGCAGCGGATCCACTCCAGTGGGGTCGATTCCGCTGGGGTGGGATCGCTGAATTAGGTGTCCTATTTAATTCTTAGTTCAAATTTCTTTTCCCAAAATAGCATATCTCGAACCTAGAGCCGCGTGAGAGAGTATTCAGAAGTTCAAGAGTTAAATTCATCCTAGAGGTAAAGATTTCCTTCCCTTGTGATTTCATTTTATGTTTCTAAGTCCTTTATTGGTGATATAGTATGTTTATAAGTTGGGAAGATGAGTTGCAAGTTCATTTGAGAATAAGAGAGTTGAGTCTTGATTTAAATGGTGTTTATGGACCAGTTTACTATAATTATTGTGAATTAGTGATGGATTATACTAGAATATCATGTTATAGAGCTTAATTTGAGTATACAAACCTATTTGATCTAGGCGAAATTTCTAGGGTTTCCAAATTGGGCCTTTTTGTATATTGTTCAATTGAAGGCTCAAATGTGTATAGTTTTCTAAGAACTTAAGAGTATGATGTGTTCTTGGTATTTGGATAATATAGTTTGAGTCTTGGTGGCGTGGGCCCGGGGCTGGTATTTAAAGTGTTGCTTGTTAAGGATTATGTCCTTGTATGTTGTGTAAGCTCTTTATTGATGAATAACATATGCGTGATTAGACTTCGATTATCACAAAGTGCAGCGGAATGGCAAGCCGATCATTGAGGCTTGATTGGTTTGGGCTCCTGTTTGGCCCAGAGGTAGGCTACAGTTTACTTTCACTAGACTTTGATAGAAGTACATAATTAGTTATAAATATTGAGGGGTATTGGGCGTGCTTGGGGGTCTCACTTAGTCGGTTGTGATGAACGTTTGAGTGGGTATCAGTGTTGAACTGTGATGATGGGTGATTTGGGGAATCAACCTTATGCTGGTTTCGACTGATGATATATTTGTGCTTGTTGCCATATTTGCTATTGTATGTTTATTCATCACACCTACTTCCGATATGATATCCGATTGTATTTGGATTGTTAGGTTGTTGAACTTCGAAATTATTGTGATATTCATCTCTTATACTTGGTTGCATCTCATACATTCGTATTTCTTGCCTTGTATTGTCATTTGCATTCATACACTTATGGTTATATTGATATTGATATGAGAATGGTATGAAAATATTATGGGTCCAAGAGATCGGAAAGGTAAGAACACTTATGAGATTATGGTAACATTGAGATGGTGATAATGTGAAGGATGGATTGGGTTGCACGTCACAACAGATATGTTACAGATGGATCGGGTTGCACGTCGCAACGAATATGATATGTGGGGAACAGAGTTGCACGCCTGCAATAGATATTATTCAGCCAAGAGCTAGGCTCCGATGAGAAATTTTGTAGTATATGGACTTCGCGGGTCCCCCATGGGTGTGCATCTCATAATAAAAACCTGAGTGCCTGTCTACTGGAGAATTAATGTACCTGACATATGCATTGCGTTCATATCATTCATATTCATACATACTGTGATTACTTGTTGTTTGGAACGTGATACAGATTGGTTATTGGAACTTGGGTGATACCCTGATTAAATATATTTGAATGATTGAACTGATTATATTGGACCTGATTGGTCGTTAAGAATGGCTTGTTCTATGTGCAATGAGTTGAGTGGTTACACCTTTATGAGTCTGAGTACTCGTTGTGGTACTATATTATGGTCAATGGATTTTACTAATGGGACTGCCTTGTTGATCATAGTAAATTGTGCATGTTTGTATTGCTTGATGATTCATAACATTATCTGATGAGAGAGTAGTGAAGAATTAGTCGAAGTGTTGTGGTTAAACGATTGTGTGTTATGCATACGTAGATTTTCTTATTAATCAAAAGATAAGCATTGTAGACCTCCATTTATAGTATAATGAGGATGTTAAATGAACAAATGTATGTCCTGGCTCACTGAGGTAAATTAGTAGACCATCCCAGGGGTCAGAGAGAATATAAGCTAGTATTGTTATGATTAGGCTAATTGTGAGACCTTTGAGAAGGATTGTGATATACTGTGTGTACTAGGATCAACCTATTTTAATTGATTATTTGATTACTCAGGTAAGTGGTGACGACATGAATACGACTTAGACAGAGTATACTGATCGGTAGATAGTAAAGGTAGGATCCTCGTGTGCATTATGATCTGAATTGTACTTGATTATGATTGACCTCTTACGTGAATAAAGTGAATTATTGATTCAGTGAACTACTATGTGAACAATATGACTTAGAAGAGCTGGATTGGTAAGTTGATGACTTGATTGATTTTTGGATAAATGAGGATTTAGAACTGATCACTAAGTACTTGAACACTACTATTGAACCTTTTGTAATTGGATAACTCTCTTGAATATGAGGCCACATGAGAAATAAGTGGTTTGTTGATTTTAGTGGACTTGTATACGTGACTTATCTGGATTATGGACTTGTCTAGTATATGATTTATTTGTTGTCAACTCGATATTTATCTCTTTTTGCGTATCTTCCATCGTTGTCAGCCTATGATGCCTACAAGGGAACATTGTGTACTCATGCTACACTTGCTGCATCTTTTCTGGTGCATATACAGATCCCACCACCAGTTCACGAGCTCGAGTGTGAGTCTCAGTGGGCAGACTTCTGTATTCAGGTTGAGATGCTACCTCTGACATACCTTGGATACTCTATCCTTATCTTGTATTTTATTTATGATCGAGAGACATGTTCAGATACTTATTATTCAGATTTAGTTTTGGCCTACATGCCGTATTCAGATTTGTATCAGATTATTAGTGCTCTTGTATGATTGACCAGATTTTGGGCATATTGTTATTTCTCAGACTTATTTCACATTTATATTATGAGACAATTATTTTATATTTTGTTATCTTACCGTTTTACCTTATATATATCATGAGAATGATTGTGAGTGGTTTACCTATCGGTGGGAGTGTGTAGGTGCCACCACGGTCCCTAAAATGGGTTATGACAATTGGACAAATAAGCTTTGATTTGTGTTTCGATTGAACCGTTAGATCCTTATCGTAATTTCGGAACTATAACAACAAGAATTGTCAAATTCGACAACGTATGCGGGATATATGGTCCTTTTACTAGAAAATGTTGTTGCTGATTTTCTGGTGTAAAAAAAAAATACTTGGACAACGTTTAAAATGGACAGATCTGGAATATTTAGTATTTCAGACATATTTTGAGTTCTAGAGCTCCCTTTGAGGTGATTTTCGCAGCATTGGTCTCATCTTAACGAGGGGCAAGTATCTAACTTTTTTTTGGTGTTTCTCCATGATTATTTTTGTTGGTTATCGTTTTATCTGTGTTTGGTTGTAGAAGTTGGGGTTTTGAGCCATAAGAATAAGAGAATAAAAAATCTCCATTTGAGGATCAATTAATGAATGTAATTGGGTTATTTTTTTGGATCTAGACTATATAAGTAATGGGTAAACCAATTTTTAAATAAAATTTTAGTTTTACCTTTGGGGGCTGGGAGTTACCTTTTTGGGTTCCAAACAAAAGTATAGCAATATGGGTATAAATGGATTAGTTTAACCTCGTAAAATACTAATTTCACTATATTGAACCTGATTTGTGATGAAATTACAGTTTTGACCTTCAGAGCTTGAATATGGCTTTTTGCGTGCCTTTTTGTACATGAGTTATTATCATAACAATGTGGGTGTCTACGGATGTCACGATTCAAATCACGGGCGTCGTGGTGGCTCCCAGACTATCCCCGGTAGGAGAACCATTCCAAAATATTTTACAACATAACCTTTTTAACATTGCGGAATTAAAGAAGAAATACATAATATAATAAATCTCTTGGATAACACTAAAACATCGTTTAACCCTTAGAACACATTCCCCTAAAACCTGGCCTTACTTGTACAAGGACTTTAAGATACAATGTAAGGAATAAACAACATTGCCCTAAATGAATAAGGGCGATTTGACTAGATGAAGACCAAGACTACCAAGAATAAGTGGTCTACCTTAACTTTTCCGTGCTTCGAGCTACAACCTGAATCGACCGAGTACCTGCATCTACGTAAAAGATACAACAAGCGTAGCATGAGTACACAATGTACCCCCATATGCATCATAGGCCGACAACGATGAAAGTCATGTGACATGCATAAACATCAAGTTAACTCTCAAGTAGGTCATATTCTAGGCAATTCAAATAGTCACATAAGTCACCTTATTCACATAAGAGTCCAATCACAGTCAAGTACAATTCTATTCATATTGCACACAGGGATCTTACAATTAATACCCACCGATTAGTAAACTCTTTCTTAGTCATGTTCATATTTGCCTCCACTTACCCAACTTAACAAATCCAATAGACAAGTTGACACTTATTACACAACATCATTTAAGAATGCTTTCAAAGAGTATTACAATTAGTCTGACCATAACGATATTAACTCCTTTGTTATCTCTAACCCTTAGACTTAGTTACAGCTCTATACAGTTAAGGGCATGATACATATTACTTGGTTTAACATCCTCATTATACTCTAAGTAGGAGTCTACGCCGTACATCCTTTGATTAAGGGGGGATCTACACATACATAACATACAAGTTAACAACTACAACAATGATACCTCAACAAGTTCCTTATTAGATTACCGAATAACGCTATCAATCACCAAGCAATACATAGACACACATAGTTCTCTTTGATCTACATGATATTTCTGACTAATAGACATCACCGACCACCATAATATTTTGACATCGAGTACTTAGATGAAGGTGTACCATAGAACCAAATTTCTAGAGAACAAGCCAAATCATGGCAATCAATCTAGTCCAATAGAATCAATCCAATCATCCAAATCCATATAATCATGAAAATCACCCAAGTTCCAATAATCAATCTATATCACATTACCAATCAATAAGTAATGAATGCATGAGTGAATTTATGATATGGATGCAAATGTAATGCCAAGAAATTTTTCACAATCAGTATACAGACGTTCAAATTCTATGAACTGTAACCTATGTAGACCCGCGCCATCCATATACCGCTCCAAGGCAGCTGGAATTCAACACACGTATCTGACTAGGGCCAAGACCCCTTTGAGGTCATCTCAATCATTTTCAACCATCTCATAAAATATCATTAACTTTTCGATCTCATTAGACTTATAACATTTCCATACCACTCCACTTTCAATATCATCAGAACCACAACTGTATTGAGATGAATATCACATGATTTTAGAAACTCAACAACACGTAATTCCACATAAATCAGCCTATCATAACGAAAGTAGTGTGATGAATAAATACAATAATTATTAAAAATGGCAACAAGCCTAAATAACAACTTAAGATGATTTCGCAAATCTCTCATCAACACAGTTCAACACCGGTACCCACCCAAGCATTCATCACAACTGCTAAGGACACACCCAATACCCCCCAATAGTCCCAATCATAACCCCACTAAACCGAACCTTCAAATCATAACTGAAGACTGAACGTGGTCACACGTCTGTATCATAGTGACACATCTTACACTCTACCGACATCATATCAAACCACTCATGCACGAATTTAGGAGCGTGTTCCCACCTCAATGATCGAATAAGACGAAGGGGGTTCAAATACCAATTAGAATCGACTAGATACCAATTTGAACGAAGGAGCTTGAAAGAGTGAAAGAATGGAGGATTTCCTAAATGCCTAATAGCCTCTCGAAGATGGGTACAAACGTCTACGCACATATCTATGAGACTTTACTAAACATTGTCCTTGTACTCGTGAGATCGGTGAACCTAAAGCTTTGATACCAACTTTGTCATGACCCAAATCACGGGCATTGTGGTGACACCTACACTATACCCCCAGTAGGCGAACTATTGCAAAATATTTTACCACATATCTTTTTAACATTGCGGAATTAAAGAAGAAGTACATAATAAAATAATTCTCTTGGATAACATTAAAACATCATTTAACCCTTAGAACACATTCTCTCAAAAACTGGTCTGACATGTACAAGGACTCTTAGATACAATGTATGGAAAGAATAAACAACACTGCCTTGAATGTGTAAGGGAAGTTTGACTAGATGAAGACCAATACTACCAAGAATTAGTGGCCTACTTTAACCTTCCCGTGCTTCGAGCTGCAACTTGAATTGACCGAGTACCTGCATCCACATAAAGGATGCAACAAGCGTAGCATGAGTATAGAACGTACCCTCATATACATCATAAGCCGACAACGATGAAAGTTACGTAACAGGAATAAATATCAAGTTGATTCTCAAGTAGGTCCCGTTCTAGGCATTTCAAATAGTCACAAAACTCATCTTATTCACATAAGAGTCCAATCACAGTCAAATACAATTCCGTTCATATTGCATACACGGATCTTACAATTAATACCCACCGATCAGTAAACTCTATCTACGTCATGTTCATATTTTCCTCCACTTACCCAACTTAACAAATCCAATAGAAAAGTTGACACTTAATACACAACATCATTTAAGAATGCTTTCCAAAAGTATTACAATTAGTCTAACCATAACGATATTAGCTCCTTTGTTATCTCTAACCCTTAGACTTAGTTATGACTCTATACAATTAAGGGCATGACACATATTAGTTTGTTTAACGTCCTCATTATACTCTAAGGTAGGAGTCTACTTCGTACATTATTTGATTAAGGAGGGGATCTACACATAGGTAGCATACAAGTCAACAACTACAACAATGATACCTCAACAAGTTACTGATTAGACAATTTACCGAATAACGCTATCAATCACCAAGCAATACACAGACACCCATAGTTCTATTTGATCTACCTGATAGTTCTGACAAATAGACATCACCGACCACCACAACAGTTTGATATCGAGTACTTAGACTCATGAAGGTGTAAACCACAAAACCAAATTCACAGAGAACAAGCCAAATCATGGAAACTAATTCAGTCCAATAGAATCAATCCAAATCCATTTAATCATGAAAATCACCCAAGTTCCAATAACCAATCCATATCACATTAACAATCAACAAGTAATCAATGCATGAGTAAATGTATTATATGGATGCGCATGCAATGCCAGATACCTTTTCACAACTGGTATACATACATTCAAATTCTATGAACTGTAACCCATGGGGGACTGACGTCGTCCATATACCGCTCCTATCCAGCCAAAATTCAACACACGTATCTGACTAGAACCAAGACTCATTTGGAGTCATATCAATCATTTCTATCATCTCAATGTTTCTATCCATCTCATAATATATCCTTACCTTTAACAAGTAATCGATGCATAAGTGAATATATGATATGGATGAAAATGCAATGCCAGGTACCTTTTCACAACTGGTATACATACGAACAAATTCTATAAACTGTAATCTATGGTGGACCCGTGCCATCCATATACCGCTCCTAGCTAGTTGGAATTCAAGACACGTATCTCACTAGAGCCAAGACTCCTTTGGGGTCATATAAATCATGTCCATCATCTCAATATTTCCAACCATCTCATAAAATATCCTTACCTTTCTAGTCTCATTGGACCCACAACATTTCCATACCATTCCACTTTCAATATCATCAGAACCATAAGTGTATGAATGCAATGACAATAACAAAGCAAGTAGTCAGGATGTATGAGATGCAATCAATTATAAGAGATGAATATCACATGCTTTTAGAAATTCAACAACACGCAATTCCATATAAATCAGCCTATCCTAACGAAAGCAATGTGATGAATAAATACAACAATTATCAATAATGGCGAGAAGACCACATAATGGCTACAAGCCCAAATAATAGTAGTCGAAATCAGCTTAAGGCTGATTCCCCAAATCTCCCATCGACACAGTTTAAAACTGATACCCACCCAAGTGTTCATCACAACCGCTAAGGTGGGACCCCTAAATACACCCAATACCCCTCAATATTTATAGCTACCACATACTTCTATCAAAGTCTAAAAGAGGTAAACCATAGCCTACCTTAGTACCGAGCAGGTGCCATGAACTATCCAACACTAGCCTTCCCTTTGTAAAGAGCTTTCGAACAATCGAAGTCTATTCAATAATTTATTCTATATTAGAAACATAGACTAATGATACCCATATTGCAACAATATGAGTCGAATAAAAAAGCAACCTTTAAAAGAGAAACACGGTCCCAAAAGCGTAAATTTGGAATTTCAAGTAAACATTGATTACCTAACACTTAAGAAGTCCAATACCATCCCCCAAATCATTAATTAACCTCAATTTATCCTCAATTGCAACATTACTTAGTAGAGACTCGCATCTGTGGACCAGGCCTCGCCTAGGTGGGCCTGCAGACAAGGTCCACCTATCGCCGAAGTGACACCAAAACACTAGAAAAATCTGGTTCTCACCAAGTTCAACCCAAAATCCTGATATCCATCCGAGACCTCCCGGATACAAATCAAACATCTATATCAAGTGTAAATGACGTTACAAACTCGGTCACGCACTCGGATTTCTCATACGACCAACCTAAGCTATGCTTTTCTATGAAAACCCTCAAAATATTTAACTTTCACAAATTTAAAAATAGTGACACAAATACATCTGAATGCCTCGGGAAGAGAACAAGGACTCGAGTAAGTTATAAATGACGCTCCGCATCTACCAGAAGTGATGGAACCTAGAAACGAACCCATATACTTAAAAGCTAGCTTTTGGTCAACATCTTTTCACTTATTCAACTTAAAAGTTTCTAATTTCCTCAAAGTCAACCAATACTCACCTAACTACCTGGGGAACCGCTCCACCCATCATCGCAGGTCTAATACACTCTAACGGTGCTAGAAAAGGGTCAACGGGGGTAAAAGGGTAAAATGCCTAAACGACCAAATGGATCGTTATATCAGATACCAATTAAACAAATG
This sequence comes from Anisodus acutangulus, assembly GCA_029783415.1. Classification (NCBI taxonomy): domain Eukaryota; kingdom Viridiplantae; phylum Streptophyta; class Magnoliopsida; order Solanales; family Solanaceae; genus Anisodus; species Anisodus acutangulus. The sequence goes on from CM056508.1 coordinate 23,458,747, forward strand.
TTCATCCTCGAATGGAAAAAGGGAAATACGAACCCAACGAGTGACCAAGAAACCTATATTATAACCTCATGAAAGCCTCAACAAGCAAGAATTATACATGTAGTTCCGCTTGTTCACTGTATCCGTCAAGACTACCTTGAACTTTGCTAAAAAACCCAACTTTCTATTTATTCATGAATAACTGTATCCGCCGATTCTCGCATAAATAACTGACTCTGCTCGAATTTAATGATTTGATCACAACCATACCTCTAAATACATCTGGTTGATATCGAAACTACCTCTATAATCACCACAATCCTCTAGCTGTAGCCGCAACCATAGTCCAACCTGTACCGATAAGATAGTCTGATTCTTCTAATCTCCTTTCACAACTGTCAAGCCGTCCGTTGTACCAAGATTCTTTAGAAACACTTAGAAACACGCTGCACGCCCAATCAGGACTTCTCTATTCGCTAGAAAAGACTCCTTACTTTATCTGAGAAAACTTTAAAATGATTCTATTCAGAACTGATCTTACTAAAGGGCGATTATGCTATTTCCAATTATGTTAGCTCCATAATCCGGAGTTGAAACCTTCTAGTTAAAATACACCATCCAGATCTACTTAAGTATTCAAATCGCCATACTATATGCACACCTACTGGTTACCTTACCGTGCCCAATCCGTAGAAAATTCCCTAACAATTCTAGGAACCTTTCATAATCAATTGTACCTCCTCAGTACCTTGTCAAGTACCAGCGCACCCTATTAGAACTGCCCGAATAGTCATCGTCTATAAAATATTATCAATCTTACTAGCAAACTTTGATAAGACCCAGCGACCCTGCCATACTGTAATTCTGGACTAAAACTATCGATTCCAAAAGCTGAATTCTATCCAAGTCGTCCACTTAGTATCAAATTCAATAGCTTACAACTGAAATCTTTATATTTCTCAACGTCCACCAATACGCAAGCCTGATAGAACCCCCTGAACTTCCTCTTAACTTGCCCACAACACTAGACACCTCATCGAACCTCTAATCGTAATATCTCGCTACGGCTTGACCATTCAAAATGTATGGAATCTCACAATTGACCAACCTTACCAGTTCCTGACATATTAACTTACAATCCGTATACGTTACCTTATGCATGTACTCTAAAGTCCTTAGTATTGCAATACCCATTCCTGCTATTAGTCAGCAATGCTTCTACATAATCTAGCACCACAATCACAGCCTCTCAAAAATATAACCCTAATCCTTCAAACTGAAGAAATTCTCAAGATTCCCTCTTACCAATTTGCTTTAGACCATTCATTCAAGAATGCAGCATAATTACCCATCTTGATACAACGACAATCACCAATTCAAAACCCCATGGAACATTCGTCATCACACCTAGTCAATTACCATAGACCTACTCCTCGAGCGTACTAAATAATTTCACCCCATCTGAAAAATAACGCCACCATAATTTACATCTTGCTCAAGTAATCATGCTGCTTCGAATCAAAATCCTTTCCTTTGTTTGAAGATGTACCTTACTCATACCGATTCTCGATCAACTATACATGTATCTTAATTCTCCAATTTCCCTATTCTATCAAATCACATTTACTGCTATCGACCGATCATCACTCAAACCCACTCAAATTATACCTCAATATCATAAGTCTTTCAAAAATAGTTGAGCCGATCCTGGAGATAGTAGTATACCCATAATTGTTCCTATTGACCAACACCTCCCTCGAGGGGCTTTATACGATGCTTGCCTGTGAAGAACCCACACTTACCTTATTTTGCCGAACCAGAACACATCCAATCTACCATGCAATTATCCATGTCCTTCGGTCAACTCCAAAAATCATTATACATGTAATTGTAGAACTTCTAAAGTATTAACCTTTATATACCATGCCCACAAATCTTATCCAAGAACTATATGTAACACCCGACAATCCCTTAGAATAGAACTCCACACTTGTCCAGAGCTAGAGTCATTCCTATTAATCAATCACTGACATTTCTATTAGCCTACGACATAGTTACCGACTCATTCATGATTCCTTACATCCATTGTAATGCCAATTGCAAAATGACTCACAATCAACAAATGCTTGGTTACTACAATCCATTTTTATCACTAACCTCGAAAGAACAAATGACTTTACGAACACACCCTTTATTAAAAGATCACAACTGCCCATTTCCTTAAACTTCACTCATCACTAGTAACCTTGCCACCTGACCTAGAACATATAGTCATACCCTAAAGTAACTCACAAACTACTAGTTCTGACCACACTTAATATACAACATCATTTAAAAATGCTTTCCAAGAGTATTACAATTAGTCTGACCATAACGATATTATCTCCTTTATTATCTCTAACCCTTAGACTTAGTTATGGCTCTATACAGTTAAGAGCATGACACAATATTTTGTTTAACATCCTCATTATACTCTAAGTAGGAGTCTACATCATACATCCCTTGATTAAGGGGGATCATACATATATATAACATACAAGTTAACAACTACAACAATGATACCTCAACAAGTTCCTTATTAGACGTTTTACCGAATAATGCTATCAATCACCAAGCAGTACACAAACATACATAGTTCTCTTTGATCTACATGATAGTTCTAACAAATAGACATCACCGAACACCATAATAGTTTGACATCGAGTACTTAGATGAAGGTGTACCATATAACCAAATTTACAGAGAACAAGCCAAATCATGGAAATCAATTCAGTCCAATAGAATCAATCCAATCATCCAAATCCATATAATCATGAAAATCACCCAAGTTCCAATAATTAATCTATATCATATTACCAATCAATAAGTAATGAATGCATGAGTGAATTTATGATATGAATGCAAATGCAATGCCAAATACATTTTCATAACCGGTATACACACATTTAAATTCTATGAACTGTAACACATGGAGACCCACGCCATCCATATACCGCTCCTAGCCAGCTGTAATTCAACACACGTATATGACTAGAGCCAAGACCCCTTTGAGGTCATATCAATCATTTCCAACCATCTCATAAAATATCCTTAACTTTTCAATCTCATTAGACCTACAACATTTCCATACCACTCCACTTTCAATATCATCAGAACCATAATCGTATGAATGTAATGACAATAACAAGGCAAGTTGCCAGGATGTATGAGATGCAATGAAGTATAAGAGATGAATATCACATAATTTTAGAAACTCAACAACACGTAATTCCACATAAATCAGCCTATCATAACGAGAGCAATATAATGAATAAACACAACAATTATTAAAAATGGCGACAAGCCTAAATAACAACTTAAGCTGATTTCCCAAATCTCCCATCAACACAGTTCAACACTGGTACCCACCCAAGCATTCATCACAACTGCTAAGGTGGGACCCCCAAACATGCCCAATACCCCTAAATTGTTATAACTTTACATACTTTTATCGGATTCTAAAAGCGTTAAATTATAGTCTACCTCAATGCCAAGCAAGTGCCATGAACTATCCAACATGAGCCTTCCCTTTGCAAAGAGCTTCCGAACAATCAAAATCTATTCAACAATTTATTCTATGTTAGAAATGGGGACTAACGATATCCATTGCTACATACGATTTGAATCAAAAAGAAATATTTAAAAGAGAAACCCGAGCCCAAAAAGTTAAATTTGGAATTTCAATTAAAAATCGGTTACCCAACAATTAGGAAGTCCAATACCATCCCCCAAATCACTAATTAACCTCAATTTATCATCAATTGCAACATTACTAATAAACCCCCAATTTAGAGAAAATCTTAACCTTTCCATAATCAAATTCCTTGAATTTAAGAGAGATTCAACTTAACAACTAGTTACCTTAATTGTTTCATGACTAGATTTAACAAGATTTTCCAACAAAACTCATTTACATTGGACAAAATCATAAAATCATCACTAGAGTTCATAACTCATTTTCCCCCTACTAAACCTACAATATTAGCATAGATTCCAATCCTAAATCATAATAAAATTACAATTAGATTAAAGAGACTTACCCCCAAGAAGATTCACTCCAAAGCTCCTCAAAATTGCCCCACTATCTCTCTAGGTTCTCAACTTTGTGAATGGGAAGAAAAAGGTTCGGAATAGTGAATATAAAGTTTCTAATTCCGTGATTCTTGCTTATATGGAACTCATATCCACCTACGCGGTCCCACTTCTGTGGATAAGTGTCTGTAGAGGCAGATTCATTAATGACTCGACATTCTTGATGAAGTAGAGAATGCTCGCATATGCGATACTATGCCTGCAAAAAGAACTTTGTTAGGTGAGGATAATGACCGACTTAGTAAAGACTTGCAGCTTCAGACAAGGCCTTGCCTAGGCGAGCTCGCAGATCCAGTACACCTGTAGTAGAAGCGACACACCAGAACACCAAAAAAATCTGGTTTTCACCAAGTTCAACCTATAATCCTGACATCCACTCGAGACCTCCTGGATACAAATCAAACATGCATATCAAGTGTAAGTGACTCTATGAACTCACTCGTGTACTCAGATTTCTCATACAACTAACCTAAGGTCCACTTTTCTATGAAAACCCTCAAAATACTCGACTTCCATAAATTTACAAATAGATACACAAAATACATCCGAATGTCTTGGGAAGGAAACAAGGACTCAACTAAGTCACAAATGACACTCTGGACCTACCGAAAATGACAGAATTCATAAATGAATCCATATACTCAAAAGTCAACTTATGGTCAACGCCTTTTCACTTATTCAACTTAAAAATTTCTAATTTCCTGAAAGTAAACCAAGACTCACCCGACTACCTCAAGAACTGGTCCACCCATTCTCGCAAGTCTAATACACTCTAATAGTGCTAGATGAAGGGATAACAAGGGTAAAAAGGTAAAATGTTTGAAAGACCAACCGGGTCATTACAACAGACTCATATACTTACGTAGATTATGTATTTGAACAGTTTAGGATTATTCGGAGGCTCTGAAAAAAGGCAAGACCATGTGGTGATCACTTGAGCTTTGGACTTCAAATTAGTCAAGTTGAGATCTTTAGACCTTATTTAAAGTATCGTGGTTGGTCTAATTAATTAATTAAGAGGTCCTAATGGGATTACTAAGGAGGTCCTGATACTTGTGAGGTGACGATCACTTGTATCAGGTATCGATGTCATGTTGTGGGTATTTGCGCTATTTAAATTATACAGTTGGTCTAAATGTCATGCTTTGGGCACTAGATGATAGATAGTATGATCCTTTGGATCTGCAATTGGGGTATGAAGCCCATACATTCTGTCTCGTGATCATTTGTCTATTTTATCCGTGATTGAGTGTTCCCATCACTTCTATATGCTCATTTAAAAGTGAAAAAGAAGCTAAATATCGAGTCTTTACTGTAAAAATGGTTAAATGTTAGATCTTTATGACCCATATTGATTAAAGATTGAATCTTTCTGCATATATTGGATTATTATTATTATGCATGTCATATTAATTCTTCATATGGTATCTCATGCATGCACATTTAATGGAACATATGTGGGTCAGAGGAGAAATGTTTTCAGACGGAGTGATGCAATATATATATGAGCCCAATTAGCTAGAGATAGGTATTGTGAGTCTAGCATTAGCTCGAGACAGATATTATGAGCCTACATTTGGCTAGGTATGTGATTGAGAGCTTAATATTGGCTAGTGAACTCGAAGACAAATAATTTCGGGCGGTATATGGACCTCACAAGTCCCCTATGGATCATGATTCATAGAAATTGAACGTGTGTGTACCGCTAATGAGAAAGAAAGGCCTTGAGCTGCATTTCATTTTCATCTCATATCATTCCATATATATATCTTATTCTTTGGTGCCTAAATTATTGATTAAACTCTATTTTATTTGGGTATGTGAATACCTTATTAGACTTGAGGAACTAGATATTACAATGTAGGTTTGGACTCATGATTTAGGTTAACTTGTAATTGTTATTGTTGTTATGGCAAACTAATGAAAGTTAGTGTAGAAGTAGTAATTGAGAGGCCAACCCTTATCTCTGCTTATGATAGGGTCAGTCGATGATACTATTGAGTACATGTTGTTTTCCATACTCATACTGCACTTGTTGTACCTTTTTGTGTGCAGGTTCAACTCCTAGTATTAGTGGGTCTCATGACTATCTAGTCGATGAGAAGCCGACTTGGAGGATTTGGGGTGAGCTACCAGCTGATTTGTGGCACCGGATTCCCCTTTCTATTTTACCTTTATGTCTTTCTATTTCTAGATAGTTATGTATTTCGAGACATAGTTCCAGGCTTGTATTCCTTAGTTCATTCTTGTTCTATTGACACTATGTTTTGGGATTTGTACTCTTTCGTATTTGCTATTATTATGGTTTTTTTTATTAAAGACTTAAAAGCTTGTTTTACTTTAGTATTCCACATTGATTTCTTTTATTCCTTGGGGTAATTTGGTTGTGGTTGGCTTACATACTAATGAGAGTTAGTACCATCAGGACTTATGAAATTAGGTCATGACAAATTGGTATCAGAGTTTTAGGTTCATCGATCTAACAAGTACAAGAACAATGTCTAGTAGAGTCTTGCAGATTTATAAGATGATTTTCGTACCTATCCCAAGAGGCTATATGATATCTAGGAAAATTCTATTCTTTCATTCCTTATCGTGCGTACATGATTTGGTTAAGGTCTAAAATGCAATATTCCAGTCTCTCACTGATGGGGAGGACATATTTTTGGGTTCATATGATGAGCAACTGGATGTGACATTGCGTGGTAAAGTAAGATACATGTCAACATGATAAGGGCGCGTAACCAAGTTCAGATTGCAATGATGTTGTGAAGACTTAGTTGCCTGGGGTTGTGTTTCAGACTCTTTAGTTTGGTGATATCCTCTAGGAAATAAGAGTAATGGTGTGAAGGGATGCATTGACCGATATGTCTTCTACAAGTAGTCGCTCGGAAGTTGGGCGAGTGTATCTATGACATAAAGAGTAATAAAAGGTGAGTTGGCGATTTGAAGAGGTATGGTTAGCGGAATGAACTGGTGATAAGTGTTGTGGCTTTGAAGAATACACTTGAGAGGTTTGTGCATACTATAAAGATTTCTTGAGATGGGACATGTACTAATATTCTAAAGAAAAAGGAAAACATCGAAGAATTAGTTGATCGGGCAAGAAGAGTAGTTGATGAGGTTATGAAGAGAAGTTTGGGAAAAATATGAACATGAAAAATGACCTTTTGTGATAAGGTATGAGGGAGTATGACATTGTATTAGGGTGTTCTAAAGATTCTTCAACTACTTGATAGAACAAAGATGTAATGAAAGGAATTAGAATGGGTCATTCTCAGTTATAGGACGAGCACAAGTGGTGGATGTGCTCGTCTAGCAAAACTTTACTATGAATGATTGAATCTTTAGGGAATAGTCAGGTGTAGTCTTTTAGTAAAGGTTGTGTTTGCAGGTTCACTTGATAACTCGGGGTATGGTTATAAGAAGTAGTCATTTTGAACTATGAGCTTATTGATTTTGTGAGACTACTCTGATTATGAAGTGAATGCTAAAGTACATGAATTGCTCGGTAAGTTTAACTACGTCGTAGGATTCTGAGGGAAACAATGATCGTCTAATAAGAATGACTCTAGCGATGGATGAGTATAAAGATTTAATTACTTAATGAGTTATCGGTTGTTGCACCTAATTTGGAGAAAAAAGATGGATATTGTATAAGCGATGTTCTTAGCTTAGATGAATGTTCAGTTTTAAGATTCGAATGCGGCAAGGGAAACTTTCAGACGCTCAAGGTTGTGGTTTGCTACTACCTCTATGATTGGCTTAGCTATTTTGCAAGATATATGATATTTCGACTCACCCCACGAGTGGGTTTGAGTGATTTTTAGTTGATGATGATAAAAGTGATTTGGAACGGGATATGATGACTGGAGATTTAAGTTAGAGGCATCTTACTTTCAGTTTGGAGGATTAAGGTTCATAAGACTTGAAGTTGAAGCAACGCGACTACTTGAATTACATACGAGTTATGGCATGTAAATTCTATCATTCTGATAGAGAGTCAAATGGATAACTATGATTGAGGAAGGAAGACTATGAACGATTTGACTTAGCGTATGGAAAGTGCCAACGGGATTTTGCGATTGAAGAATTGATGAGGAGGTAACTTATAAAACACCAAGATGGGTAATTTTATGACATCCTTGAATAAGCATAAATCTCTACAATTGAATGTTGAAGTCATAATTTTGAGGTATGACTATGTCCGTGGTAGTAGACCATGTTGAAGTACTGATGGTTAGATAGTATCGTTCAGTATTTCAAATACGAATGACTTGAAAGTATTTGTGTGTGGTAAGGCACACGGATTGTAAGATTTAGTACTCTTGGATTGACTAAGGGCGTAATAAGGTATTGCACTCTAAAATTTTATGGTCGGGAAGGGTGACGTATGGGGCCGTAGGCCTTATGTTGGAGTGTTCTAGGTGATGAACAAGTTTAATGAAATTACAAGGAGGAGAGTTTGATGTAATTAGATTCTATGAAGATTTAAAGTGATAAGGTATAGTTCATCGACACTTGGTTGATGACTTGGGGCAAATTTCATATTTTGAGGGTGGGAACAACAAATTAGAATGGGTCACCACAAATTATAAAAGGCTTGATTTTCATTTTATAAAGATTTGGAAGCAGTTTGGGTGATTATTGGTAACGTTCAGGGAATGGTGCATTTTAACCAAGTCAGGTCGGTTCATTTAAAGTAGAGTAGATTATGGATATATTACCATAAAGATTTCATAGACTCTAGTAACCCATTTCTAAAGGATTGTTGAATTTCAGTTCGTAATAGAGGTATGGCATGTTTACCAATTGTTATTAGAGTTTTCAAAGAGATTTGATAATATTTTTGTCGATGGTAGGTATTAGGACAATTCTAATGGTCTATGTGGATACTTGGTGATGTTTTATAGGAGGTACAAATGAATATGGGGAGCCTTTAGAGTGATCAGTTGATTTTTACATGACACAACAAGATAATCACTAAGATGATGTGCATAGTATGTCATTTGAAGGATTAAGAAGAATTGAACGATGAGTGTTAACTCAGTAGTTGAACTTATCGAAATGAAACTAATAGATTTAAACTTTGCGCAATCAGCCTTGAATAAGGTCAGTATTTGACAGAAATTCTTAGAATTGGCTCAGTATAAACACAAATTCATTTCTGGTCAGGTGGAGTCATGATTTAGACTCGCGGTGTGTGACAACGTGATTTATACAGATTCTTGGTACTCAATATGACTTTGGAAGATGTGGATGAAAGATAAGTAGAATCAAGGTACTTTATGAGTACATATTTTACAATGGGTTGCAACTTGAGCAAAAACATTATGGCGACTATGACAAAATTATGAAATCAACTAATTGTGTTCAGAGTTATGGTCAAAATGATATCAGGTATTTCAATTGGAGCATCAAATATATGATAATCAAACTACTGAGCTAAGTAAAAGGAAGATTTGGCAGATTAAGTGCACAAGTAGATTGCTATGGACTTGTGGAAGCCACAAACTTTAGAAATATTTAGTTCTACTTGAGTCATTGTGTACTGTTTGATAAAGTCGGCTCTTTTCGTTCCGGATCTGGTTACTTATAACTCGGGTGTAGTTTACATGCTATTTTTCCCTTAGACGTATTACTAGTCGAAGCGGACTATTCATGTCCTTGATGATATGTTGTGTGCTTTAATGGTCGACCTTGGTGGTCATTAGGATCAGTTCTTGCCTTGGCAGAGTTTTCCTACAATGATAGTTACGATTCGAGCATTTAGATGACACCATTTGAGTGATTACATGGTACAACATGTCGTTCTCTGGGTGTTGGTTTGATGCATTTGAGGTCAGGCCTTATAGTGCAAACTTGTTGATGGATTCTTTGGACAAGGTCAAATTGATTCAAGAGAGGCTTATCACAACTCAGAGTATGTAAAAGAGTTATGCGGATCGGAAGGTTCGTGATTTGAAGTTCATGGTTGGTATATGTTGAAAGTTTCACCCATGACGGGTGTGATGAGGTTTGGAAAGAAAGGTAAGTTGAGCCCTAGGTATTTTGGCCCATTCGAGATTGTTCAGCGTATTAGTGAGGTAGCCTATGAGTTGGCTTTGCCTCCTGATTTATCGGGTGTTCACCTCGTGTTTCATATTTTCATGCTCAAGAAGTACCATTCGGATGGTTCTCATATGATTCAATGGGATTCAATGGCGCTCGATCAGAACTTGACTTTTGAGGAACAACCAATTGATATACTTGATAGATAAATTTGGAAGTTGATATGCAAAAAGATTGCTTCGTTAATGGTTCAATGGAGTCATCGTCTAGTCGAGAAGGCTACTCGGGAGACTGAGTCAGAAATACGAGTAGATATCTCTCGATTTTTGGCGATTCAGGTACGTTCTCTCTTTACGTTTGAGGACGAATGTGTGTTTAAGTGGTGGACGATGTAACAACCCGGTCATTCATTTTGAGATTTGATGCTTTGTTTTGCATATCGTCTATTACAGAAGCTCCGTAATAATTGTTTTGATTTTCTTGCAAAATTTGAAGTCAGAAGGGTATCATTTTGTTCACGTTGGGAGAAGATTTTATTTTGGAAATCCCACTATTTAATTATTTGAATAAATTATTCATTTTGGGAAAACATGCTCTTATTGGCAATCTGAATATTTCATTGGAATTGTGTCACGATCCCTTTTAGGGACTGTGGTGGCACCTACACACTCCCACCGGTAGGTGAACCGCTCCCAATCATTCACATGATATATATATATAAGGAAAAGCGGAAAGATAATAAAATATCCAATAAATGTCTCATGATGTTAATGCGGAATAAAGTCTGAGAAATAACAAAACTACCAAAATCTGGTCAATCATACAAGAGCATTAGTAATATGGTACAAGTCTGAATATGACACATAGGCCGAAACTGAATTTGAATACAAAAGTATCTGAACATGCCCCTCGATCATAAATAAAAGACAAGATAAGGATAGAGCATCCAAGGCATGCGGGAGGTAGCATCTCACCCTGAATACAGAAGTCTGCCTGCACGGACTCACACTCGAGCTCGCAAACTGGTAGTGGGATCTGTATCTGCACCAGAAAAGATGCAGCAAGTGTAGTATGAGTATATAACGTATCCCCGTAGGCATCATAGACCGACAACGATGTGAGATATGCAAAAAGAGATAAATATCGAGTTGACACCAAGTAAATCCTATACTAGATAGTTCCATAATCCAGATAAGTCATGTAGTTCATGTACAAGTCCACTAAAATCAACAAGCCACTTATTTACATATAACCCCACGTTCATAAGAGTTATGCAAATTACAAAGGTTCAATAGCAGTGTTCAAGTCCTTAGCGATCAGTTCTAAATAATCATTTATCCAGAAATCAATAGAGTCATCAACTTACCAATCCAGCTCTTCTAAGTCATATTGTTCACATAGTAGTTCACTGAATCAATAATGCACATTATTCCCATATACTCTATCTAAGTCATGGTCATACTGTCATCACCTACTGAGTCATCAAATAATCAATTAAAATAGGTTGACCCTAGTACACACATCATATCACAACCCTTCTCAAAGGTCTCATGATTTGCCTAATCATAACAATACTAGTTTCTATCCTCTCTGACCCCTGGGCTGGTCTACAAGTTTACACGAGTAAGGGCACGCCATGTATTTGTTCTTTTAATGTCCTCATTATACTCTAAATGGAGGTCTACGCCATTTATCCTTGATTAAGAAGGGGATCTACGCATGCTTAACACACAATCATTTAACCACATCACCTCGACTAATTCTGCACTGCTGAATGATGTGAATGCAATGCATATGTCAGGTATCTTTTATCTTTTAGTATACATGCACTTAAGTTTTATTATGAAACACCACCCATGGAATATCCGAAAAGTCCATATACTCCTCCAAAATTTCTAATCGGAGCCCAGCTTTTGGTTGAATAATATCTATTGCAGGCGTGCAACTCCATTCCCCATGTATCATATCTGTTGCGGCGTGCAACCCGATCTATCCTTAACATTATCACCATCTCAATGTTGACATAATCTCATAAGTGTTCTTACCTTTTCGGTCTCTTGGACCCACAACATTTTCATACCACCCTCATATCAATATCAACATAACCAGGAGTGTATGAATGCAAATGAAAATATAAGGCAAGAAATACGAATGTATGAGATGCAACCAATTATAGAGATGAATTTCACATGCTTCCAAGAATTCAACAACAAAACAATCCAAGTATAAATCAGAATGTCATATCGGAAGCAGGTGCGATGAATAAACATACAATGGAAAATACGACGATAAGCCCACATATGGCGACAAGCCCAATCAATCAGCAGTCGGAACCAGTATAAGGATGATTCCCCAAATCACCCATTATCACAGTTCAACACCGGTACTCACTTCAACATTCATCACAACCGGCTGAGTGGGACCCCCAAACTTGCCCAATATCCCTCAATATTTATAATTAATTACGTATTTCTATCGAAGTGTAGTAAAAGTAAATCGTAGCCTACCTTTGATCCGAATATGAGTGCTAACCAATCAAGCCTCGGTGATCACCTTTTCCTTCCGTTGTGCCTTTTGATAATCGAAGTCTAACCACACATATACTATTTGTTAATATAAAGCTTACACATATACAAGAACATAATCCTTCACAAAGCAAGACTTTAAATACCAACCCCGAGACCACGTCACCAAGACTCAAACTTGATTACCCAAATACCAAGAACACGTACTAGGTAATCATATCCTTAAATTAATTAGGAAACTATACACATTTGACCCATCAATTGAACAATATACAAAAGCCCCAATGGAAATGCTAGAATTTCCCCCCAATTGGAATAGGGTTCTACATTCAAATTAAGTTCTACAACATGATTATCTATCAATTCCCATCACTAATTCATAATAATCAAGTAATTTAATCCATCAACACCCTTTAAATCCATGATTTAACTCACTTATTCACAAATGAATGCATCCTTCATCTTTCCCCAAATTACATAAACAATATATCACTATTAGAGCACTTTAAATCATGAAACTAAATCATAAAAGGGTAGAATCTTTACCTCCAGGTTGAATTCACTCTTAGATCTCTGAAACTTCCCCTCTTGCGACTTTAAGTTTGAGAGTTTATAATTTGGGAAAATGTGGCTAACCTAGGGAATTAAAAGAACATCTGATCCAGCGATTCTGCCCCAACAGAATCAACCGCGCTGACGCGGACCTGCCGCCGCATGAAATGACCTCGCTGAGGCGGTGTTACTTGACACCTCTCCACAGCTAACTCGTAGGAGCAGACCCCTGTGGAAGTTTATCCGCCAAGGCAGAAACTTGACTACTTCCCAATCCCCACTTCTACGAGCCAACCTCTCGGTGAAGCGGACACATAGAAGTGAACAGAGGTGATGCCGAGGCAGACACAAGACACTAGATTTTGGAGACAAGACCTAATCCTCCACCAAACACCCAAAACCCCCCAGACACAAACAAAACATGATTGTCTAAGGAAAATAGTGCTACGAACTCACTCGCACCCTTGGATTTCCCATTTAATTGAGTTAAGACATACTTTTTTAAAGACTCATCCGGAAAAACCAAATATTCAAATTTCACAAATGGTACCACAAAATACATCCAATTAACTCAGGAAGCGAACCAATGACTTGTCTAAGTCATAAATGACCCCTTGGAGCTACCGGAAGCGACGAAACTCAAAAATAAATCCATCTACTCAAACGTCAATCTTATATCAAACTATCCAACTCTAAGGTTCTAGTTTTGGGGTTTTCATCAGAAATTCATATAAATAGACATTGGGATATGTGCCACTCTTCCCCGTGCATCACAAACCCCACATAGAGTCTACGGGAAGGGTAAAATAGTCAAATAAAGGTCTTTAGATAAAAATGACCAAATGGATCGTTACAAATTATAATATTATTGGTACTTGTAGAAATTGATGAAACTAATTTTAGAGTTCTTTTAGTTATTTTTGACAATTAAGTCGATTATAGTATTTAATATATCTATTTATGGTGAAAAGATAGTAACGGGAAAAATAAGACTCAGATTGGAAATTTGTTAATTCTGTTAGATTTATATTGATGTTTATGACATACGAGGATGGGTGGTGTGATTTTTGAGGTAATCAAATGAAAATCGTAGAAGGAAATCTAAGTTTTAAAATTTTGAAGTTCTAAGGTTGAGAAATTTGACCAAAAGAGTTGACTTTTGGGTAAATGCATCCGAAATCAAATTATCATGGTTTCGTTAGGTTTGAAACGTGATTACTGACTTAGATGAATGGTTGGAACAAGTTCCTAGTGATTTGAATGATTTTCGAACAAGAAAGTAGATTTTAAGAGGGTTTTAAGTTAAAGAAAGGATTTACTTGACCAAAGTGAACACTAGGGGTAAATTAATCTTTTTAAAAGTTTCATCAATTTTATTAGGTCCGAAATGTAATTTATGACTTAGTCGAGTCTTTGGTTTGATTCTCGAGAGGTTCGAGTGTGATTTAGGTGGTTGGTTGAGAAACTAACTTTTGATATAATTTAGAGTTGACCACGGTCAACATCATGTCAAGACAGTCCTGTTTGGGTATTTTGAGAGTTCGAGCAGATTTGTATGATGATTTTGGACTTGACTGCAAATTTTGGTTAGATTTTGATGAGTTTCAAATGGGTTTGGGTTGTATGACATTTATTTTTGGTTTTGACGTCGTTTTGAGCATAAATGGTACCATATTGGGCAAACGAGCTTTGATTTGTGTTTGTAGCTTATTATGCCCTACTTACAGCTTATGTTTTCATATTGTTATTCATGCCTTACATACCAGTACATTTCATTCGTACTATCGTCCCTTTTGTCGGGGGCGCTATATTTCATGGTGCAGGCAGGTTCAGGTAAACAGACTGACGAACCTCTGTGGTAGGTAACCCAGTTATCATCGGTTGATTAATAAGGCTCCCATTCTTCCAGGGCGCAACCGAGTCTATAGTTTATTCTACTTTTGAGTACATATATATTCTATAGGTAGGCCGGGGCCCCGTCCCGAGCATGGTATATTGTCAGTCACTTTTAGAGGCTTTGTAGACACATATTTGGTCAGTGCAATGCATATAAGGGTTTGTATGGTGGCCTTGTCGGCCCACATATGTATATATCTTTTGGGTTGTTCCTTTAATGGATTGACACCCTCATTCTCCCTCAGAGGATATTGAGTACGGCCTTGTCGGCCTAATTATCTGTGCATATGTATCCATATGTTATATTACTGGTTGGTTCGCTCAGTCATGTAAGGCACCGGGTGTCGACCACACCTTCCTAAGCTTGGGGTGTGATGGTTTAACCCGTAGGTAAACTGCATTGGGCGAATTCCTTTTGAGGTGACTAACACCTTTCTCGGGGAATCACCAGAACCCTCACCGAAATTCTAGTACTCTTTTTAAATGTTTTCAAACTAACAAACCTTAAAACATACGGTTTCCTAATTCCCATAATTAATTAGGTCGAAAAATATGTTAAACCAACATAGAGCCAAGTTATGACAGTAGCTTTTGCGCTCGCATAAAGTGAATCATAACAATTAGTATTACCGATCATTATTTTAATTTTCCAAATGCACTTCACAACTTGAATTGGTCAACATCTACCATCAATCTACCACTTTAAATGTCCTTTTAATTGACACCTCACTCGAGAGTCTTTAAGCGATGCTTGCCCAAGAAGAACCATCTCTTGCCTTTGTTTAAACCAGACCGCCTCCAGCAAATGATGCGATTAACCCTCTAATTTCATCAACTCAACAGAGTCACATCACTAGTAACTGTAGAAACTTGCTGATCCTAACCAACAAATACAATACCCACATCCCATGTCCAAAATTAGGTGCAACCGCCGATAACTCTTTAAGTAATGAAACTTCACACTTGTCTATCGCTAGAGTCATTCTCATAAATTAATCACTACCCCCTCCAATAACCTATGATGTTGTCACACCCAAAACCATGGCCTGGGCATAACCCGACACATGGTGCCTGAAGTAATGATCGAGCGAACCAATACTAATTGAGCTGAACTAAACTGCTAGAAAATAACAATGCGGAATATAACTTATAAACATGCTCACCTACTGAAAAGAATAATCATAAATATGAAATACTGAGGTAAGTTTGAGAATGTAAAGATGTAGCCCACACGACTAACACAATATCTGAAAATACTAACTAACT
Organism: Anisodus acutangulus; assembly: GCA_029783415.1. Classification (NCBI taxonomy): domain Eukaryota; kingdom Viridiplantae; phylum Streptophyta; class Magnoliopsida; order Solanales; family Solanaceae; genus Anisodus; species Anisodus acutangulus. The sequence continues at coordinate 23,475,147 of CM056508.1, forward strand.
ACAGCTCTAGTGTATGAAGCCTTTGAAGAAAATCAAAATATTGACTGTTTATCGGGACAAGGCCCCTGACATACCTGACTATCTAACATGAATGAAAAAATGAAAAATATAAGCAATACCCCAAAGGAAACTGGGGCTCACCAAGCAGCTGATACGAGTTTGGTCCTAACGAACATACCCGTATTATAAATCAACACCTACATCATAAAATGCAGTCCCTGGACAGTAGGGACGCAAGTATATTTGAATTTTACTTATATGTAAAACCAACTAAAAGAATAAAATAGTTGTCGGTGATCGGGGAAGGGCATCCCAAATCAACAAGCATGAGATAACTGATACTAAAACTGAACTGAGCATAAAATAACTGAGGTTCTGATATGGAGCACTGACTATTACTATACTGAATTGAGACATGGGTTTATGAACTATTTATGGGATTTAGAGTATTACTATGCATATGTATTCTGTGGTCTATGACGAGACTCATGGAATGTCAAACATGAGCATATACTGATTATATATTGAGTTCATGATATTTGAAATGACAATCATGAACAACTATGAAACTATATCGTTAATGAATAGAAAATCTGAAGCGTTTCATGAAACTAAGGAATAATCTCTATTGTTGGTACAATTTGTAGTAATCATGCAGGATAAGTCATAGGGAATATCAATAATATTCGCACATGTAGAGAGTTAACCTTACATACATGTATTAACTCTAATCTAACGAACTAAACTGCTTTTCTGAGGAAAAACACCAAAACCCTAACTTGAATTTTCTTGAGAAGGATTTACCTTTGAAATCCTATGTTTTTGTTTACGAATTATGAAATTAATGCTAGAATCGATTAAGAATCATAGGAATCATCTTACCTTGATGTGGGAGGTTAATAGGAGAGGAAAACAACTGCTAAGGGTTTTCAACAAAGTGGAAAAAGTCTTACAAAGTTAGAGATATATAAAATTCAAGTTCAAATTGAGTTTGCACAGAATTGACCATAGAAATGATCTTACCTTGATGTGGGAGGTTGATAGTAGAGGAAAACTATAACGACCCGTTCAGTTGTTATATGCGTTTTAACAATTTTACCCCCGTTGACCCAATTCCCAAAGTTATTGGACGATCCTAGTAAGAATTGAAAGAATTAGGATATTTTAAGTAAGACCATTTGACCTATAGTTGACTTTTATGTAAATAGACCTTTTTCAGAATTCCATCGATTCTATGAGCTCTATAGTGTCATTTATGACTTGGTGGGATAGTTGGTTCGTTTCTCGAGGCCATTAAGAGTGTTTTTAGTTATTGGTTGAAAAATTAGTTTAGGCTGTTGGGGGTTGACTTGTAGAATTAGACCACCGATAGAAATTTTGAGACCATGAGTGAGTCTGTAGCGTGTTTTTACATATGTGTACATATTTGGTTTGTGTCGGGGAGGTCTCGAGTGATTGTCAAATTTCGGGTTGAATTTGTGTAAGGCTGAATTTTCTGGTTTGCTGGTGTACCTGGGTGGGCTTCAGTGTGCCCCAGTAGAAAGGGACCGCTGCAGCGTGCTTTTGGGACTTTGGCATAGGACCGCGAGCACGGTTGGGTGATCGCGGGCGCGAGTTTACTGCAGCGGATGATGGATTTCCAGAATCATTTTAAGTGTGTTAAAATGCTACACTTTCTCACTTTGAAAATAGTTATACAAAGCACTATTAAGGTGATTTCAAGAAACATTTGGTGGTTTCTTCTTATGGTTAGCTCCCTTAGCCTTGTTTTACCTTTCTTTATCTTTCTTATGTTGATTAAATGATGAAAACAACCTAGAATCTAGTTGGGGAAGATGAGTTCAACCCAATTACGATTTATTTTATTGTTAAGCTTAAAAAATAGAAATTGATTGATGAACTTTACTATTCTAAGCTTGGAGTTCACTAATTAATAGTTGTTAGGCTTGAATCTTCCCCTTTCTTGATGAAATTGATTGTTGGGAAAGACTAGGATTCATACCCAAAATTGAGATTTTTGCATGTATGATGAAATTGACCTAATCTTGAGTGTTTTTAGCAAATGATCAGTAGGATTGAACTCCTAGGACCTTGAATTTCATATTTTACCTTTGTATTGACCGTTTTACCCCTAATAACCCATTTCCCCCCTTCTTCCCTATCCGGTTTGTTCTCCAAGTGATAGTATAGTCATGAGTGTTGTTAATTCCTTATTCTAACTTAGACTTTAATAATATTAGACTTCGAGTATGACTGTAATCCTTAGAAGGGCAAGGCTTAGGCATGACTTATTGTGACTCCCGCTCGGCATCCAGCAGGTAAGTTAGATTCTGTTAAATAAAGTTTGTAAGTCTTTGGGTACAAAGTTTGGATGGATTACTTAGGTTGGTTACATGTTGGCTATTTATGACTTGTTGTCTCTTTGTGGTTACTGAGCTTGTACGTAATGTCATATCGTATTTGTGATGTAGTTGTATCTCACTTATCTTGGCATGTTCATGTATGGAGGAAATGACTTAATATAATTATGATATTATGATAAGTGTCCTTGCGTGGCACGATTGGGAATTGATATGTTACACTTGTTATTGTCATTGCATTGCATTCATCCTCATTTCTATGCTATATTGATAGGACTTATGATGGCGTGACGGTGATAAATGAGAAGGAAACATTTATAATTCATATGACATACTATATTGTGTAGCCATCACTATGTTGTGTGATACAGAGTGGCTAGCCGGGTGTTCGGTGGAAGAGTCTTTCTAGGCTGTGTGATACGGAATAACTGGTACATAGACGTCGCAGGTCCCTTATGGGTCATGACTACGAGACAATGAGATATTTTGTCTATAACATGTATGTACAGAGATTACATTGACCATTGTATTGCATTGCATTTTGCATATCCTCATCATTTCATTTTATATCTATTTTTCAGATTTATTGTTATACTTGTGTCTGTGATTATTCTAACGAACGATTGGAAAACCTAGCAGACTTGGGTTTAGATGCTTCACCATAGGCTATTATTCTCTATATTTGGACTGGCTATTCTTAGATTGTGATATTACTTGTACTTAATTATGAACATGTCTATCTTTTGGTTTCTTTCTTATGCATATATTAGCTAAATGTTGTCGGCCTATGATATCTACTACTATAAGGTGTTTATACTGATACTACTCTTGCTACATCCTTTTTGGGGTGTAGAGTATTTCTAGGAACTTTAGCAAGGTTCGATCAGTATTCAATGATCTCATGGAGTTCATCTAGATTTTCTGTTTAATTTTCTTTCTAAACAGAAGTGTATTCAGGTTGTGGTTGTAACCTTTATTCAAATTGTATAACTAGAAGCTCTTGTACTATTCAGATTAGATTTCTTGGGTAGTGTTGTATTCTGGATTATCATATGTCTATGTTTATAGACTTTTATTGCTCTTATTATTTATTTTTGTAGTTGGATGAATCTCTAAGGGATGGGTTCGGCTAGCAGGTGGGAAAAAGGTAGGTGACCGCACGATCAATTAATTAGGTTGTGACAAGTTGGTATCAGAGCCCTAGGGTACCCGATCTATAAATACGAGAGCAATGTCTAGTAGAGTCCTACTTATGGGTGTGTTGCGCGCCACACTTATAACTGGGAGGCTATAGGACATTTAGGAAACTTCAAATTCTTTCATTCTTTCATGCTACTTCATTCAAATTAGTATCTAGTCGATTCTAATTTGTATTTGTATTTCCTTGTCTTAATGACACACTAAAGGTGAGAACTCATCCTTAAATTCTTATGTGATCAATTTCTAGCTATGACTTGATGATTCAGTTGTGTGAGATCGCTTAAACTAATTATTTTGGGGGGTTTTCTTGAGAAATGGGAGAGATGGAACATAGGGTCACAAGATCTCTATATTTTTAGTGTTGGGTTGCTCGGAAGTGGCAAAAGTGCTTTTATGGCTTAATAAGAGTGATTTGTACGATGATATGATTGGTTTGGGAAAGGTTTCAACATTGTCAAGGTTTTATGATGATGGTTCACGTGGCATGGGTGTATCAATGGCAGGTCTATGATTCATTAGTGATAAGGTATGTCGATATGCGGGGACGAGTGTTAGTTTGGTAAGGATCATCGGATATTGGCAAAAGTATAGTGACCGCATGTAATAAAGAATAGAAGTTGAGAATAAGGACATGAAGGACGACTTTGTGGGAAAAGTGTAGCGAAGTAAGATTTCTTAGGGTGTTTTGGTAAGAGTGCTTTTGCGTTAATGGGACGAAGGCGTAAGGAAACGAATTTGGATAGATCAATTTTCTCTATTAGAAGGGAAAAATTGGTATCTAACGTGTTTGACAGGATAAGGTTGCAATAGGTTTTGAGAGAGGATTTTGTCTTTGGTTGTGAAAAGTTAAGTTGGACTTCGACGTGACTATATGGCAGTGGTTGTGGGTTCTCTCAAGAAAGTGTTTATCACATCTAGTTCTGAAAGCAATGCTACTTGTGATGAGTAGAGACTTAAGGTGTTGGGCAGTTGTGGTCCTGGTCCTTCAGTAAAGGGTATATACACCAAACCTTCGTGTTTAGAGGAATGATAAAGATATCGTGGGGACAAGAGATAGTCGATTTGAGAGTTATTTTGCGGTCATACATGGTAGAATAGACATAAGGATTAGTATTGAGAGCCTTATACCTATTGTACAAGTTTCGGCTAGTTCCTGCTACTACTAGTGCACTATTCTGTTGAGTTTATTAGATGTAAGGGATAATCGCGCGAGTGGTTAGAGGCATACTGGTTCGACAATTAGGACTTTCAGAGTGGTAAAGCAATGATGAGGGTTGAATTAATTCAAGTTGTAGAGAACATTTTAGATTTGGGTTAAGGGAATTTAAGCTAAGGCACCTTGGTGGAGATACATGAGGACATTAGTAGGACTGTTTATGTGATATGTTGGATTTAGAAAGTATTCAGGTTTAGAGTTGAGTGGGTTCTAGAAATGGTTAGACAGTGACGATGATTGTGATTTGATTGGAATCGGTGAATTAAATAGTAAATAAAGGTATAGTTGATCGAGAATCGGTAAAAATAAGGTACATCTTTGGGATTACTTTGGTTATTATGGGTTATGGTGTTGTTTTCTTGCATATTTCGGATGAGGTGTGATCATGAGTACGCTTAAAGAAATGAGTCTACAAAAAAGGACAACATGATATAATAGGTTAAGTGATATGATGAGTTTCGTGAGGCTTCGTAGTTAGCAACTAGTGGGAAGCAAATTTCAAGTAACCGACATGTTAAGGCTTATGAAAGTGGCTGGTGTGGTACACAGTTGGGTAATTTCATAACACTCTTCAGTGGATGAGTTAATGTGGTTTAAGAGAAAGGAATTGTGGAAATCCCTATTATGTGAGGGCTAGATTTATATTCTTGAGATGAGACCGTATTCGTGGTAGTGCATTATGTTGCAAGTATTATTGACTTGACAACTTCAGTGAGGACTTTTGGATATTAAGGACTTGGGAGTAGTTTTATGGGATTGGAGCGGTACTTGTAACATTTGATACTATCAGAATTATTATGGGCACATTGAGGTGTACAATGAGAGATTCAATGGTTAAAGAGGTATTGTATGAGGCTCCAGGTTTTGCATCAAAAAGTTCGAGGTTGTATCAGATTTGCTTATCAGGTAGAAGTTGAGAAACATGAAGATTGCAATCATAAAATATAGTTCTTCGGTACTAAGTTGACAACTTGGATATGACTCAACTTTTGGAGTCAAAGGTGACTGAGATGACTGATTACGCACGAGGAAGAGATTGGAATTGGCCACCACAGATGTGTGGTAGGACTGTGATTGGTTTTAGAAAATTGGAGTAAGTTTGAGTGACTATTCATAGTATTCAGGGGTTGTGCTTTCATTTCGGGTCAGAATTGTTTCATTAGAGCTTGCTCGATTATGTTTATATTTCTAGGAGGACTTATAGTTTTCCTAGTAAATCACCTTCACAGATTCGATGAGTTTCAGTTCAGATTTGAGATAAGACAAGTTTACCGAGCTTTATTCGGGTTTGCGAGTAGACAAAGGATATCTTACCGAGAGCAGCTACTCGGACAAGTGTAATGGGTTACGTTGGTGCTTGGTAATGACTTAAGGAGGTAATATGGTTGCGATAGGTCTTTAGAGTGATCAGATGGTGTCCTACAGACTTGGCTCATCGGGTATTCAGTGGTATACTTCCTGCATTGTGATTTGAAGGTTAAGAAGACTTGGAACTAGTGAAGTCAGCCATGAATAAGATCAGTTGGATGGAATTGCTTAGAGTTGCTCTGATAAAGCAATGATTCTTTTCTCGCAAGAGTAAGTCATGGTTTCGGGCTTGTGTTTATGTGTTTCTAAGAAATCGTGGTGCGAAGGACGATTGTAGAAGGATGAAAGAAAGGTTAGCGGAATCAAAATATTTTACCGTTTTAGAGTGGGCTATGATGGTGTCTATATCTAAAGGTTTGTGTCATTTTGAGGAATGTTTGTGGGACCTATCAATCACGTTCAAAGGAATGGTTATGTCGAATCAAATAATTTCAGCAATAACAGTTCTTATATTTGGGAATCGGTGGTGAGAGAAATTCGAGCATGAAAATATGGAAATTGGGCCTTTTAGCCAAGTTAGAGGAAGTTTTGACTAGTAAGGGGAACGAATAGTGATTTGGCATACTTTGTGCCATGGAGGATTCCGTACTGTTATATTAAGGATTGCTTGGTTACTGTCAGCTTTCATACTCTCTTCTTGTTCGAGGACAAATAATTGTTTAATTGGTATCTGATGAAACTACCCATTCGGTCGTTATGTGCGTTTTGACTATTTAACCCATATTGACCCAATTCCTAAAGTTATCGGGCGATCATAGTGATAATTGAAAGAATTAGGATCTTTAAGTGAGACCGTTTAACCTATAGTTGACTTTTGTGTAAACTGACCTTTTTTGGAATTCCATCGATTTTGTGAGGTCCGGAGTATCATTTATGACTTGGTGGGATAGTCAATTCGGTTCCCGAGGTCATCAGCAGTGTTTTTGGTTATTGATTGGAAAATTAGTTTAGGCCTTTGGGGGTTGACTCGTAGAATTAGACCTCCGATGGAAATTCCGAGACCACGAGTGAGTCTGTAGCGTATTTTTACATATGTGTACATATCTGGTTTGTGTCGGGGAGGTATATGATGATTGTCGGATTTCGAGTTGAATTTGTGTAAGGCTGAATTTTTTGGTTTGCTGGTGTATTCATTGGGGCAAGCCTCAGTGGGCCCCATTGGAAAAGGACCGCTGCAGCATGCTTTTGGGAGTTTGGCATAAGACCGCGGGCGCGATTGGGTGATCCCAGGCGGGGGTCAGTTGCAACGGACCTTGACCGCTGCAGCGGACGACGGATTTCCAGAATCATTTTAAGTGTGTTAAAACCCTACACTCCCTTATTTCAAAAATAGTTATCTAAAGCACCATTAAGGCGATTTCAAGCAACTTTTGGTGGTTTCTTCATATGGTAAGCCTCCATAGTCTTGTTATCTACCTTATGTTGATTTATTGATGGAAACAACCTAGAATCTAGTTGGGAAACGTAGGGTTTATTTAATTGTTAAGCTTCAAAATAGAAATTGATTGATGGGCTTTTCTTTTCTAAGCTTGGGGTTCACTAATTAATAGTTGTTAGGCTTGAATCTTCCCTTTTCTTGATGATTTTGATTGTTGGGAAAAACTAGGGTTCATACTCAAAATTGGGTGTTTTGCTTGGATGATGAAATTAACTTAATTTTGAGTTGTTTTAGCAGGATTGAACTCATAGGACCTTGAATTTCATGTTTCACCTCTATATTGATTGTTTTACCCCTATAAGCCCATCTTCCCCTTTCTTCCTAATTCGGTTTGTTCTCCAAGTGATAGTATAGTGTTATGGGTGTTGTTAATTCCTTGTTCTAACTTAGACTTCGATAATAG